>JAEQBH010006099.1:0-229902 GCA_016808115.1 Tetrastigma voinierianum
GTATCAAACATGCATATAATTTCCCCTACATTAACTCATTCATGTCAATGTATCACACAAGCATATATCAACATCACATACAACTACTTAGTCAAGTAATGAAGCACTTTATCCTATAAAGCAATTAAGACATAACATGTCCACAAAATAGCCTACAACATGCCATTTAATGGCCATGTATACACATACAATTCATCACATGTCAATATATTATTACACATATCAACATTTCATCAAGCAAGCATGTCATGCCATGCAATTAGTATACTTGGTGTTATGATCAAAATTTCGGAAATGATGCAAGCACCAAATGCAAATAAATGGAATATGGCTAGATTCTAGACTCAAAGAGCTTTTCATAGAGTCCAAAAACGCGTGAATCGGAGTTCGAATGAGAAATATATGGTCATTCGAAGTTAAAGTACACCAGGAGCCACACTATTGCACCAATCCATGCAATAGTGTGCCCGAGGCTTGTAGGAGCATTTTGGAAACTCCCGTAAATGCAATTTTTAACCCAAATTCGCTCTGATAGCAGCCCTTTTAAACCAACTACAAACCTATCCCATACCATTAACATGGCATAACACGGTTCCAAAATCAACCCAAAAAAATTAGCCCAAAGGCTAGAAGTAAACCAAAGTAGGAAGAATCCCTACCTCTTTAAAAGCCAGAGCCCCCGTCGAATATCCGGGACTTTACCCTCGTCCAATGATCTAAGCCAATGGAACGCCTAATTTCCTTTTTTCCCTCTTTCTCTCTCCCTTCTTTCCTTTCCTCTCACTTTCTTCTTCTCTTCCTTCCTTTCTCTCCCCTTTCCTTTTTCTCTCTTTCTTTCTTTCATTCTCTAATCTCAATCGGTCGTGGAACCCCCTATTTATACACACTTCAAAACCTCAAAGATAACACACATGGCTTGGCCATGTCGACACTCCAAAATTACCAATTTCCGTGCTTTTGTATGTTTTGGTGAATTCCACTACAAAAATCACTAACATATTTTTGGCATACAGGACACATCTTGTGAAACCACATCTTTTTTTGCTTTTTATATAGTTGTGCATATTCCATGGTAGACCTATTTTTACTAAGAATGGCACCAAATTGGTAGTTAGACTGTAAACCTGAAAAATTCAATTTTGAAAAAGCGAAATGGTAATTTCGTTGAAACTGAAAAATTTTATAAGATCTTGATGACAAAACGGACTTCATCAGCAATCTGCCTCGCAAAATCTAATTACTCCTATTAATTTCATTTTGATTCTGAGATGGGCTTGAATACATTTTTTGAGGCATCGAAAGTGTCGGTGACACATGGCATGATCCCGTGATGCCACATGGCACCTGGGGGAGTGAGACATGGCATGACATGGTGCACTTATATGTGAATGGCTCACATTGAACCAAGTGTCATGAAAAAAATACTGGAAAAAGATAAACAAGCAGGCCATAAGGAAAAGAAAAAAAAGAGTTAAAAGAAAAGAATTGAAAAGCCAAAGGGAAAAGGGCCATTTTGCACAAACGGCAAAGAGGAGCTGTGAGGGAGGAGAAGAGAGAGAGAGAAAGGGGAAAAGGGGTTTTTCGCTTCTCTATAAGATCTCACTGGAATCGAGCGGTCCTGCTTTGGTCGGAGTTTGAGTTAAAGCTGATCCACGCATTGCAAGCTACGCTTGGTACCAAAATTTCGAGTTTCAAGCCAAACTCCATGAGGAGATTTTCCCTACTTGGAATATTTTTAGCCTAAAGCCATGTAATGGCATAGGTTGTCTTCGTGGCCATGATATGCCGTGGTGATTTAGTCCCAAGATTTTGTGGATTGAATATTGGAAATTTTGACCGGGTTTTCAGTAGTCCTAGGTCGGGCCGAGGTTCGCTTTGATCTCTGGACTGATGTCTTCTGTGTTTTGTGGTGTGTTTTTGTATCAATAAAGAATTTGCGATGAACCGTGAAGGGACCAAGAGGTGCCCTGCTTCATATTGCAGAGATTCGGGGCCATTTTATGTGTATTGTTGGAAAAAATAAATAATACGCGATTGTAGTAAAAATCATGTTAATACGTGTCATGATGTATTAACATGGAAATTGTGATGAATGGAAATTATATGTAGGAAATATAATTATCCGGAATTTATAAATGTTGCATGTAGCATGACATAACATGAAATGACATGATTGCATTTTATATGTATGGTCACATCGCATCGAGTTGGGGCGTTTGCGTATGGCATTGGTTATTCACCATTTCAGTAATGTAGTTGAGCTCGAAAATCGGGACAACGTCCAAAATTGAGATTCACAGTGTATAAAATAATAATAATAATTTCAGATTTGGTGAAGCAAGATAGCGATTCCCCCAAGGTGAAAGACTCAAATTTTATTCTTGGTCATACATATGTATCTAGCGATGAAAGTTCGCGAAAAGTGTCGAAAGGCTCAAGGGCTTCTCAAGGGTGAGACCCTGGAAATTTGCAACCCAAATAAACATACTGACGGTAAAATCAATAAATATCGGAGGACGCTAAAATGGGTTGAGTTTCATCAGGTGAGATACCAATGACTGGTTTTCACACTCGCACATGCAGGTCACAGACTGGGCTTATATGGGCATGAGGAGTCTCATCTCATGCATGATACGTAATATTCCATATAGAATTGCATTATTTATATGGAATGATCGACGCTTACGGTCACACAAGATGCGCATTTTAGCGGGAGTAGCCCTCGTAGAAGAATTTTCTATCGGGCATTGCTCACCCCTGGCCGTGGGACCCCTTCGTGTACAAGGGGTGGAAGGTGGAGACGCGCGCTGACGCGCCGTGATTATGAAGGAGGACGATAAAGCGGCCTTGATATTTCATTTCCAGAAAAGTATTTTCAGAGGAAAGAATTGTAACTAAATTCTTTTGACCATTGTCAAATACCGTATACTATGGTAAGAGGGCCGTGATCGGATTCCCATGCATCGTAATTAAGTGTTTTATTATCATATTTTAGAATTAATGTGAATGAATGGATCCCGATAGCGGATGTATATCGTATATGGACAATGGACCTTTGCGGTGGTTAATACTACTGGCTGACCCCGGATGGGTTACGACATTATGTCAAGTATACGTGTTGTATGGTGGGTAGAGCTCCTCGAACAAAGGAGACTTTGCCCGATTTTTGTGAAAATATGGACCCCGATAAATGGGACACAACAGTGTGGTATCGGGTCACCCAAAACTATAGAATTCCGGTCAGACGGGTCACAATCTGACCTCGATTCGGTGTCACGTATTAAACTCGTAGATTCTCTGTAGTTAGGATCCGGGCGCCGCGTGGGCGGCACTCGAAGGAAGAGTTCCAACCCTAGTGGAACAGATAGAAAACCTGATGAATTCTCTAGTACGACAACAAAGGAATCCATCTAATGTTCTCTATTGAACAAGTGGAAGGAAGGGGTGTAATGGATGTGCCTATTCTTTTCTCTAATAATTTTAATGAATTTCATGCTCTCATGCAAGAAATAAAGAGCCAACAAATGATTAAAATTGCCTTCATGGAAGAAATGAAGCAGAAGTTTCAATCCATCCTGGAGAACCTTATAGAAAGGGGGCAACCAAGGCAGGAAGTTTCTTTTAAGCTTCAAATGCAATTTTCTAACAACCTCAAGGGGTAGCATTCTGAGAACCTACGAGAAGCTGGTGAATTTCACCGCTCTCCTATGCAGGCAGGGGTTAGATACCTTCTTCCCTATAGGAGAGAGAGTGGTACTATGGAGAATGTAGCTAGGGCCACAGCCCCTTAAAGGATTTTTCCTCAAACTAATCCACTTACACAACCTAAAGCATATGAAGGGGGCTTTTCTTTCAATGGAGGCTCAAGGGGCATCATGTAGCATCCTGTAGGAGAGAATGGAAATAGGGGACAACAAATTCTCCAACTTGTTATGCAACTACCTCCACCAATTCGACCTAGAAAGAAGTCATGTTTCCTAATGCACGGCCCAATATACATCCGATGTCGTAGACTGAGGAATCTATCGTGGGAAGGAGAAATTCATTACTTTTCCTTAGGATCACCAAATTCCCTAGCAAAGATGAGCTTAGAGGAAAAGTCTTTACTATAAGTATCACAACTCCTCAGAATCATGGGCTAATTTTTTGTTGGAGTTTCGTGAATGTTATCCAAATGTGGTTATCAAGGAAGTCACGATGAATTTCCTTGGAGAAAAAGAAGTCACGGTGAAGTTCTTTGGAGAAAATGAAGTCACAGTGAAGTTCTCTGGAGAAAAGGAAGTCATAAGAATTCGTAGGAAAAGAAGTCACAATGAAGTTCCTCAAGAAAAGGAAGTCATGTAGGAAGTGATGAGTATCTTAAATACTCATTTTATTCTATATTTTGCTTAGATTTTAGTAGTTTTTACGATAAATAAGAGTCTAAATGTTTTATTTTCAATTATGTGATTAGGGCCAACCATTGAGCTAAGTGTTTAAATTGAAGAAATTCAACAAAGTGTTCATCCAAATATAAAACATTTGATCTTTTCATCTACATAATGTATTTACATGGCTCCCTTTGTTGTGCGGGACGCCTTTAGACTTCAAGAGCTCAGAGACACTAAGATTGCGTAATTCAAGTCCGATGAAGAAGCAGTGGCCCCTCGTGGCCGGACGCACAAGAAAGAGCAACCATTGGACCGATCAAGCCAAAAGGTTGATGTGTCGCTTTTAGATAATCATCAAAAGAGGTTGAAATCACTATGCAACGCGGAATTCTTATGCGAGACGTGAGTGCCTTCCACCGAGGCGTGAGGCTTCAACACCGCTAAAGATGAGCACCGTCGCAACGTGATTTAGTTTAGATAATCAAGTTATCCATTTTCCGCCACGCCGTCGAACATTCATGCCACACAAAGTGGATGTTTATGCCCTTTTTCGTTTCGGGCCTTTAAATAGAACAAAATTATGGCTTTCGAGGGGAGGAGTTCGTGAGGCAAAGGAGAGGGGTTCTTCAAGCACAAAGAGGAAGCCCCTGTGGTTTCTAAAGTCCCAGCTTAACAACTCTCTTTTTGGGAAGGAGGAAGATCAAGAAGAAGCAGGAAGATTTAGGAGAGAATGATTGAAGATGAAGAGGAAGATTTGGAGAGAAGATTTATACTCATCTTTCCATATAGGCTATTTCTTCTCCTCTTTATGTTTTCTCTCTTCTTGGTCAGATTCTCTCCATGAGCTAATCTCATTTTCTAAGGCCATGTAGTTTGACAATGAATCTATGGTGTTGTGCTTTAATATTTAAATCTTTGAACTCGAATCTCATTATATTAAATGTTTTATTCTAGTCTCCATGCTCATGATGATTGATCTCCATTAACATGATTATGACTCAATTTGAGATCGAGAAGTGATAATTAGGTTAGACCTATGAAATAGAATGTCATGTTTCACCATAGAATAGAGATATTTGTGGGTTGGCATGTGGCTTTATGGATTCTAATGCTTAATGCATCATCAAGTTGGTGATGGTTTGAGGTAGTGCTAGTGCCAGAACTCTTCCAAGGTAGATTGAGCATTGTTTGAGAAAGAATAACATGTGATTAGGGCACTGCCATTAGTATATGGATTTAATGGGACCATTTTGAATCTCACTCATGAATTTGTTAGGATGAAACTAAACCCTAGGCTTTCTTGTAATTACATTCTATTTGCATGTTAGAGACCTTAGTTTGTGATTTTAGTAGATTAGTTTGTTTTCCTTTTCATTCTATGATGCCTTCCATTATCCAAATAAAGTTAGATTACCCACTCCCCAGCATTTATAACTCCAACTCTGTGGGAACTAAGACTTTACTTTTCACACTATATTACTTGAGGCGATGTGTGCACCCAGCACATAGGCGTACTATTTTATGGCACGCTTGCCCACTGTGAAAGCCCCTGAGGAAAAGAAGCCATGGTGATTTAAGGACATCCATTTCCACCAGCAAATTTCAATCAACATAGTCATGATCGATTCATAATATGCTAAATGCAAAGAAGGTTGAGATATTTTCACCAATTACGTTGGGTAAGAAAGTGGTACGGATTCCCAAGCAAATAGTATTTGACTTATAAAATGACTTTATAACAAGAGGCAAAGAACAAGACGAAGTTCTCTGGGAGTGAAAAGAATGTTTTCTAAAGAGAGACATGATGAATGACCATTAAAGAAGGAAATACCCTAAAGGTTTATAGTTCCTCCAACTATCTCACATGTACAAGAATGACATGTGGTGCAACATAATAAATTTCCCCAAAAGCTCACCATAACTCAAAAAAGGAGAATGCAAAGACAAAGAGACATGGAGAAAAGGCAACTTCCTAGAGAAATGCTTGAGGGAAAGCCAAAGGAGGTAAAGAATCTTAAGGAAAAGGTGATGCCTAGTCTAGAGAAAACTAAATATGGAGGAAAAGATACGGAGAATGTTGAGTTTATTTGTTGTTCAAACAAAGAAAAATATTTGGAAACTATTCTAATAGGTACAAATCTTATTTCCTTGAATTATTCTACTAGTTTTCTAACTTTGCCAGCTTTCTTCAAATAAAAGGAAATGGAGGAAAGACTAATAGAAGTGAAACAAAAACAACACAATAGATGAAGAAATTTGCATTCTGAGGATTACCATTGAACCCTTTAAAGAAAGTAGGCCCCAAAAGGTGATACTTGAAAAACCTATTGTGGAAATGATAAGAACACATCCAATGTCAAATCTACAAGGGGAGTCACACCAGAGATTCATTAATGGAAAATACCTTAAACAGTATTTCTCTACCATGTGGGAGAGGTTAGGCATCACCCAAAGGATTAGGCCAATCCTACGACTTATAAAGGCTCAGCAAGCCTAAGGCAAAAATAATGCTGAAAGCAAGGGGAATTGTACAGAAAGGGACCTGATGGATTACTATTCAGATGTCTATCCTTCTCAAACAACATGGAAGTGATGAAGCAAGTTCATGAAGGGATTTGTGGAGCCCATTAAGCTGGGATAAAAATGTGATGGTTGATTAGGAGACATGACTATTTTTTACCAACAATCCTAAGTGACTATCAAATTCTTTTTCTGGTTGGAATATTGATCCTTAAACTCTACTTCAATCCCCGGCAACGGCACCATAAACTTGATTGACTGATTTTTGTATATAGACCAAATTCATACAAAATTTCTAACACATCTACCAGAAGTGACTTAGAATCCCCAGCAGCAATGCCAAAAACTTATTGGAACCCATTTTCTGCTTTTTGGTTTAGATAATATACTAAAAATTCAATTTGGTCATTGCAAGTACACAGGTCATACAAGTAATAAAATGAATTATAAGTCTAGATATCGTTCCATAAGTTAGTAGAAAATTTAAGATCGACTACCCCTACTACTCAAGAAATTCAATATTTGAACCACTAATTTCCATAATAGATTTAACTAACTAGCATAAATGGAATAAAAGAATTTATAATATGATATTCTGTAATGAAAAAGGAAAATAAAAATAAGAAGATTAGAGAGTCCATTGAGTTACAATAACCTTGAAGTAAGGATTATTATGACTATCAATCATATCAAGTTTACAATAATCAACATAGTTTGAATTTTACTTGTCCAACAGCAAAAGTAAGTATAGCCTTGGAATACCTACGACACTACACATTCACCATTTAGAACACCATATTCCTAAACCGGGTCGATGGAATGAAATAGCTACTTTTAGGATTTGATCCTCTTTAAGATCTAGCTATTTTTCCTAAACCAGTACTTCACAACCTTCTCTTAGGAATGAAAATTGCTTGTCCCCATAGACAAGGTAACATAATCCTCCTTCAATTTCATTGGCACCTCAGTCTGCAATTCTTTAAAATAATCTATCTCCTTGATTAGATCTTTGCTAACATGGGATCAGCTGCTTATTCTATCAAATTGAGATGAAACCTTTAAACATTAAACTGATAATTCAGTAGGATGTCCTTATACCTCGAGAACACACTTCTACTATCACGGAGAGGAACTTTTAGGAAGTCGAGGAGGACATAGCAAACACTAGTGATTTATACAGGTGATATTGAAAGTTTATTAGTTACGAAAACGGCCAATCCCGGCATACCCAGTTACTACTCTATGTTCTCGGGACTCTCCATCTCGTGTCCTTAGGGCTTCCTAGAAATTAGAACACATAGCAACTCTATTCTGGGTATATTATCATATTATCAAGACATTTCACTACAGGGAACAACACCAATTAAATCAATCAAAATTAGAACCACAACATTCATTTTAAATATTACAAGAATTTGATAACCAAGCGTCAATCCTTCCCGGAAGTAGTCTTTGTATATGGATCACAAGTTAAATGACTAGTTGATCAAACAAATTCATTGAAACTGTAATCAAAACTAAAGGAAATGGTTTCTAGAAAAATTTTCAAAAGCCAATTAAATGCAGACATAAATGAAATTGGATATATAATTGTTTTAGCTTTAAAGCGCATCTCAAATCAATTACTCTAATCCTAAAATAGAATAAAAAGAAAAAGAAAAATATATATATACAAAAGAGACTTCGACTCCTCCCAAAGCTCAAGTTGGATGAGTTTAAGACTCTTGATCTGAAGATATCTTTTATGCCTAATGCTTTTATTTATAGGACTCCATAAATGCTAATTTAGAATTCTATTTGAAATTGTGAATTCAATCTGAACCAGTTGATGTCTTTGTCGCGACAAAGTTGTTCTATGTCGTGACATTATCGCTTTCTTGTGTGTCTTCAGGCTTTGTCATGGCCTTGTCGTGACATTGGCTTTGTCTATACAGCTTTTTAGCCTTTGATACTTCATTGTTCGACAAAGTTGTAAATCATCAAGTGACATCTATACGACTTTATGTTTCCATTCTTTGTTGTGAGTTTATGCAACAATACCAATAACATTTTTATTAAAAACTCGGAAAAATTCTAATTTTAAAGAAAAAGGCTAAAATAGTAATTTGATCAATCCATTTTCTGATCTCGGATGACAAACGGACTTCTTGTTGGAAATGCGTCTCACGAAATCTAACTACCCACGCTGGAATTTGCGTCGGTGAGAACGGTCGAAATTTCACGTTTCGAGGCATAGAGTGTGGTCTTGATGTGACGACTTTTGTGAGAGACATGTGTGATGTAACAAAAGTCACCTACTACATGCCTTATGTAGAGCACATGTTGCATGATTAGAGAGGATGGAGATGGATGGCTTAGATTAAGCCATGTGTCAAAAAACTTTTAAAATCAAACTAAAGGACACAAAGGGAATTAAGTGAAAAGATTAAATAAATAAGACAAAACACCATCTTCTTCTCCATTTTTCTCTGGGAACGGACAGTGAGGGGGAGAACCAGTCTTTAGAGAGAGAAAATATGACCTCACCGTTTCTGGCTTCGGACCAAGTGATTTTCTCGTCGGGCCAAGAAGCAAAGTTGATCCTACGCCTTCTGAGGGCTCTGGCGTGGACGCAATTTTGTGGAGTTTCGAAAACTCCAAGAGGTAGGGATCTTTTCCTACTTGGTTTATTCTTTGGATAAGAGCCATTTTTAATGGATGGGGTTGTTGAGGCACGGATGGCCGTGTTTTGAGTCTCAAAATAATAATTGAGCCAGAGTGAGAAATCTCTATTGTGTGGGCGTGAATAATGCAGAGCATAAAGGTTTCCTTTGTTCCTTGATTTGTGTGTTGTTTTGGGAACAATTCAAAATGAATTGCTTGAATGGTTTAATCAAACATGTTAGCTAATTTTTTGGTGTTATTGTTGTGAATTGAATAACATGATTATGTGGAATAATTTTGTTAATATTACGTATAAAATATATTGCATGAATTGTTTTAGAAATAGATAATGCATTCCATATGCCTTGAGGCACCTAGATGGTAGGTGTGAGTGCTGACAGAGAAAGAAAATGAAAGAAAAATGAAAATGGTTGTGAAAGGAATTTCAGAAGATTTTCCGAAGAAGAATTGCCTTGGAGAGTGGTCAGCGGCTCATCTGGAAGGTGACCCATGGTATTTAGAGAAAAAATAGTCGACAATTAGCGGATGGTCAATATATTTGGCTTCGGTGATGCGTTTTCGAGAGCAAATCTTTTGGTGCAAAGAAAGCGACGTTCACCTCTCTCATTTGGCTTAGGCATGTGTAGAAAGTCGGTGAGGACTCGAGACGGCGGGATTAGGCATGTAGACATTCAAGTAGGATCATATGTTGCTTGAGTGTATTTGGTTGCCATGACATGCGCCCAGGTGGGGAGTAACCATGTAGAAGATTATCCACTACTTCGGCTTTTGCTCCTTTGTCGAGGGATCATTATTTTAGGTCTCTAGGGGTGACTCTGGTGAGACGGTGCTCATTAGAGGCCACTTTTGAGAAAGTCGACATGTGGCTTTGGTATTTTATTTGGTATAACATGTATTAAAATTTTAAATCACCAGTATATGTTTGTATTCAGAAATGTGTAATAACTCTTGAAATATTGTTATATAGTTGATGTATTTTGGTAGTAGTGCTGTGGGCCCAGTGATTGTTTACTCATGTATAGGTCTCATAATATGAGACACGGGTATTCATGAGTTGACGGGTTGTCGTGGAACCCACCGGGATTGAGGCGATCACCAATTTTCTTGATATGATTATCACATTAAAGTTTAATATATCAGAGTGCAGTCTCTTCCTCCCTATAATTGTAGTGACATTGATGTTAATGACAATGTTCTTCTCAGGTGTGTGCACTCTTGACATACTTTGGAAATTCCTTGACATTCGAGTTAAACCATTCTCTATAATTATGCAACAAGGTTTTCTAAGTAGCAACATTATTTCCTTGCCTTTCATTGTTGATCTTTGGAGTGTTGTGCGATGTGGAGATCACTTTAATGCGTAATGACTCTTAGTGAACTCTAAGATGCAGCAGTGTCATAACAATCTTTGATATATCTTGAAATTCATCTTAATCCACCTTTGTTGTGTCGTGACAAGAATCATATGTTGTGATATTAGTAAAGTAACATTCATGGTTTTTTCTTATCTTCTATACTTGTATCTTTCATTATTACGATAATGTTTTCTCTATTTCATTTGTGTTCTTTGCCATGTGAGCTATCGAGTGTCACGACATTCATTACTATCTTCTGCTTTAACTATGTCGCGATAGAGTTGTAGATTGTCGTGACAAACTCTTTCTGCTCTTCACAAATTATGTCTCGACAAAGCTATGGAATGTTGCGACATTCTTTCAACTGTTCTCTTGGGCATTCTTCTTCTTTAACTGGGTTGCGACATAGCTTTAGAATGTCCCGATAAACTCTCTTTGCCTTCTTCACAATTGATGTCACAACATAAGTGTGGTGTGCATGACATTTTGGCTTGTGTGCTTTTGGAAACTCTTCCTTGCTCTTTGTTCTTGTGATTTGATTAGTGCGACAAACTTCTCACCAAGCTATCTTGAACTTTTGTGTGACTGGTCGGAAATGTCACGACAATCTCCATTTTTTTGCCTTAGCCATGTTTGCTGCTTTTCTTCTTAGTTTTTACTTATTTTCTCTAAATTCCTGCAAAACACAAATATGGGTGAAGATTCCATAATTTCACATTAAATTGAACTTTTAAGCCTCAAATATGCATGAAAAATGGACTTAAAAATAGATCAGTTTCACACTCATTAAAAAATTAGTCTTTGCCCATCGGTTTAAAGACCAGAGGAATTGGGGAAATGTCTCTAATTTGAAGGGACCATTCAAGGTTCACCAAGTCTTTGCTTTCGGAAATGCCCCTGTGGCTATCAAGCCTTGAAGGGGAGCCATCTGAGTTCATAAATGGAAGTAGCTTAAGAAATACTCCCACAATGTATAGAAATATTGGATCTTGCCAAGAAAAAACTAAGGTAAGGGAATAAAGGGAATAACAAGCAAAATAGATCCATTGACCATTTTGGATTAAGGAAATTATTCCCTAATAGTTACTGAGTGATAAAGTAGGTTGTTTTTTTGTCACTCCTTTGCTCAAACCTTTTATTCACCAATGTCATACTTGTTATACCTTGATATTTTATGAAGGAAATAAAGTCGGTCTCGACCTCTTTAATCTGGGGAAGTAGATATAGATCTTTGATGTGAAGGTTAAAGTAGGCTTTGGGACCCTATTGATCTAAATAATGGATTTCCCTAATAATGGGTTTGTTGTGTTGTAAAATCTTCAAAGTAGGTTCCATGACCATTTTAGGACTGAAATCTGGACAGTCTAGTAATCAGGATTCTTCTTGGCCATTGCATTCCCTCGACACACTAATTTCTCTTAGAGATTGTTCTTTATTTAACTTCTTCGAATTTCTAAAAATCTCATAAGTAGATCCCAAGACTATTTGGGTGTTGAAGAAACAGGTACAAATAGACTTCTTGTCAACGGTTTCCTCGCATTCATGTTATTTCTCCAAAAAGTCTACCTTATACTCTCAATTCCTTAAAGTTGGTCCCTTGACCACTGTAGGTATGAGACCATTTCCAAGATAGGATTTGAGGCAGTAAAATTGGCCTTTGGCCACTTCACCTAAAAAACACAAACTTTTTAAGATTCCCTACTGATTTCCCAAATAAGACTTCTTGACCACATAAAGATTGGGGAAATAAGGGTGGAAATATCTGAGTGAATAAGGTAGGCCTCTAGACTACTAGATACACATATTTCCCCAAATAGAGCACCCTAGACAAGTTCATGAGAGGGTATGTAGTCACTTTAGATTGGGGAATGAAATGATAGATGGCCAGGAAAGGTCAAGAGTCACTCTAAGATTAAGGAAATAAGCCCTCATTGGAGTAAAAGAAAAGTGGGCCTTTGTAACCTTCGCATCGAAATACAAGTGTTAGGAAATGAAAACAAGACAAAATCAAGCAATTTGGAAGAATGAAAAGTTATTCCAATTTTGCAATCATGATCCTGACCATAATACTTCATGGTCGCGACTATGACCTAAGAGATGGATAAAGACTGTGGCAGTATCTTGTAGTGTGGTCGCGACCATGGCACCTTTTGTGATGAGCTTTGTAGTGTAGTTGCGACCACAGTACTTCATGGTCATGACTATGACCCAAGATATGGATAAAGACTAAGGCAGTATCTTGCAGTGTGGTCACGACCACGTAACCATGGCACTCTAAGTGGTGAATCTTGCAGTCTGGACGCAACCTTGGTCCTGATCATGGCACCTTGAGTGATGAGCTTTGTAGTGTATTATCTTGCAGTGTAGTGTAGTGTAGTATAGTATCTTGTAGTGCTTCATGGTCACGACTAGACCCAAGAGATGGATAAAGGCGTAGCGTATCTTGTGGTTTTTGATGATGAATCTTGGCATAGGCGTAGTCGCAATCCTGATATTCCATGGATTGCGACCATGGCATGAAGTGATAGAATCGCCGCAGTGTGGTCGAGACCACCAAAATTTCTCGAAAGAATTGGACATGTTACATCATTGCACCAAGTGATAGGTAAACCTCATAACTACTGAAGTTGGTACAAATATATAGTTGGATGAAGCATATTAGGCTTTTGGCTAATGGTGTCCTAGTGCATATAGTTCTAAAGGACATCTGATATACATAAAGGACAAATTAGGTTATGTAGCTATTCTAAGGTTGGAAGGATCTAAGAGCTGAGAGGAGTCGGGAGTAAAGTAGGTCTTTGGGCACGATTTGGGAAAAGGGGTTTTGGTTTTATCAAACCGGTCCCGATCTCGATAAATAAATAAAGTAGGCTATGGCCCACTGGCGAGGAATATAGCATCCTAAAAAATGTACATGTCCCAACAACAACAATCATTAAAACATTATTCAACATAAATTTTCAATAAATATCCAAAGGTAGGCCTAGTGCCACCTTGGTCCACTAGTTCATCCATATGCAAGAAGTGTGCTTGGGCAAATGTTCGTCAAGCACACACATCAAAATGTAGGCCTAGAGCTGCCTAGAGCCACCTTGATCCACTAATGCAATGTCATGGTTGTAGTGCGTCTGTGCAGTGCAGTGCTCAATGAATCTCCAAATAACAAGTCACGTACATCTCGAGAATACATTTCAATTCTCCTCTATCTGGCAATGGCTTAGAAAGTTACCTCTAATTCGTTTTCGTCGGTAGACAAATCAAAATTCTTTAGCAATGCATGACTTATAACTAGCCAAAGAAAAAAATAAAGTTCGAATTGAAAGACCTGGCACAGACACGATGTTGCTGGAAATCATTCAATATGCTCAGAAAAATTTAAGAAACAACCAAACGGCTTCATAAAATTTTTCGAAGGTGTATTTTAGACTATTTTCAGAGTTCGCACTTAAGAAAACTTTCGTAAATAAGCCGAAAAGCTTAAAGGGAGTTTTTCGAAGGTGTATTCATGAATTATTTTTCAAGTGCACTTTTAAAGAACGTTCAAAATAGCCAAATGACTTCAGAAAATTTTCGAAGGTGTATTCTCGACTCATTTCAAGAGTCTGCACATAAGAAAACGTTTGTAATAAGCCGGAAAGCTTTAGTGAATATTTTCAAAGAGTGTACTCATGATTATTTTAAAAAACATACACCCTTGGAAGTGTTCAAAACAGCCATATGGCTTCATAAAATTTTTTCTAAGGTGTTATCATGGATCTTTTAAAGTTATGCTCATAAATGTTCAAAATAAGTCGAAAGCTTCAAAGAATTTTTCAAGAATGCATTTAAGATGATCATTCGAAAAATTTGTACACAGGAAAAGTTTCGAACAAACCTCAAGGAAAAGTTTCAATTTTTTGGTCATCAAAGAAACCTCGAAAATTGCATCCAAAACAGGCTTTTTCAAGAAAATCCCTAATTCCCAATTACGAAATTTTCTTTATATTTGATTTAAATTACAGGTGACAAGGATTGTGTAGAATTTGATGGGTCGCTTGTTCATAAAGTCTCTGAATGGCCTTAAGATCTTCAAATGCTAGTCTTTGCAAAGGTTGATTATGCTTTTCACGATGACATAATTTCAAGGATTTCAGGTTTGCCGGTCGTGCTTATCTTCCAAAAACGTGGTGACCATAACTGCGGGATATTAAATGAAGATTAACTTATGTTTGGTGGACCTGGGGTTGTTGCACATCCTAAAGTCTTTAGAGGCGGCCAATCTTTTATGAAAACTTGATGTTTGTTTGACGGAAAAAGGAAAAGGGGCAGCAACGGCTTCGTCGGCGGCGGCTTTGTCGATGATGACTTTGGCGGCTGTGGTAGTGATGTTAGTAGCAACAACAATGGGGGTAGCAATGGAAAAGGTTGTCGGATAGAGAGGAAGAATAAGGTAAAATGAAAAAAGTCTCCTTTCTCCCGAACAAATTAGGTTGTTTTAGAAAAAAGAAAATAAATTCTTTTGGGAATGAAATGAGAAATCTAAGAGCTTGAAGAAGAAAATGAAAGAGGCAATATTGTGGTGAAGCGACGTATTTTTTGTTGGAAGAAAGACGAAAGTTAGATATTTGAAGTTGAAAATGGAGGGAACATTTCCCCGGGGAATCAATAATTGCCTCTTCATTTCATCTGACTTGGTTCGTTCTTATTGTCGGAACTCCACATCATGGGCTAAAAGCTGGATTTTGGGTTACATGATTGTTAATAAGCCCGAAGAATATTTTTGAGGCTTTAATACATACAAACATGGCCCATGGGCCATATTGTATGTGGGGAGCAATTGTTGACACTAAAAATAATTTTTTTTTTGGCCTAAATGGTATTTAAATAATTTTTTTGCCTAAATGATAGTGGAATAAGCCGAATAGATATGTCAAGCCCAAACCGTGCGAGCCCAACCCAATCCGATAAAGCTCAAGCTCATAAGGATCAACCCATGAAAAAGTCGAGGGATATTTCTGGAAGTTTTAAAATTTTCAAAGCTGCTAGTAGAGAATATTGAGACTTTTTCTCAAAGGTAGAACATGGAGAGGACTTTTTCTCCAAGTCAGGACATGAAAGAGGACATAGACAATTACTTAAAGTTGTGGAAAATTATTTGAGAAGCAAAACTCCTTGTGAAGACATGGACAGCTATTGGGATAGTGAGGTTTGGTGTGGTTTCTCTAATGAAAGTAGGGAGGGATTTCTCTGAGGAAGGGTTAATTGAAACGATTGGCCCTAGTGAGAAAGTAGGCTGGTGTAGTTACTCAGAAATGCCTATAAAAGGGAATCAAAGCATAAGAGTAAAGATCCGACTTATCATCAACCAATAGTCAAAACCGAGCAAGAGCATTTCGGTATTTCTTTTATTTTTCTACAAGTTCATTAGCCGTCTTTTCTAAATTCTTAGCTTAGTTTTACATGTTTTTCTTTACAGGCATTTGTTACTTTAAAGCTTTCTTGCTTCAACATTTGATTTTCAGTCCAATTCTATAATGAAATCTTCTATTTTTCAAGGTAGTCCGTTAAGTTTTTCTCTTAGCTTTCAATTAAGTCTATGCAATCTAATTTGCAAGATATTTTTCGCTTAGAATCTAGGGAACTGTCAAGGGAACTAAGGAATCCATTTTTTGTATGAGCAGAAGTTAGATTTTGATACAATTTCAGTTTGAAAATACTATAATTTCTTAGCACACCCACATATTCACAAATTTCCGTGCTTTTTGTATGTTATGGTGAATTCCACTAGAAAAATCACCAACACACAAAAGCCCTTGTTATCATCAATACTAACAACATAGTCAAATTCACCTCTACCAATTATTTATCATGGAAACTTCAAGTTGAAGCACTCCTTATTGGCTATGAACTCTACAAATTCATAGATGGGTCAAATCCTTCCCCTCCCTCCATTATCACGACCAACGATGTTAAATCATCAAATCTGAAATTTCAATCATGGCTTTGTCAATACAAGCTTATTTTTGGTGCACTTGTTGCTTCTCTCACCCCATCTCTCATTCCTCTTATCTCTCAATCACACACGTTAAAGAATGCGTGGGATGTCCTTACCAACATCTATGCCAGACCATCTCGAGGGCATATCAAGAAAATTAAAGAATAAATCAAGCATGCAACAAATAAAACAAAGACTATCTCAGAATACATGCAGTTCATCAAAGCTCGTGCCGATGAACAAATGTTTCTTAACAAGCCCATGGATCATGAAGATCTTGTGGAGAAGATTCTTGATGGCCTTGGAAGTGAATAGTAATATGTTATTGATGCAGTTAATGGTCGTGATACTCTAATTTCCTTTGACGAATTACATGAGAAACGAATCAATAAGGAAATAACACTTCAACAACAACATTCACATTCCTTTGAAGTTCTAGCGATTCCCTTTGGGGTATCATGGTCTCATCATCAAAGGACTCATTTTCCAGGGCCTTCCATATCCACCCTGGCTTAAGCGGCCCAAAACATGAGATTTTTTACAAGCAATTACTCATCGCAAGTGTACAGATCGTGCAAGTAATAAAGTGGACTAATTAAGTTCGGATGTCAAACCCATAGGGACTACGCTTACTAACTACCAATATAATCCAATCCTAGTTTTGTTTGGATGTCAATTAAGGATGAATTGTGACTTAACCTAATTATTTATGAAAAGATCAAATTATGAAAGCATCTAGGGTTTCCGATTTCACCGAAGTTAATCCCAATGCTTAGGGTATGATAAACTCTTAAAGCAACAATTTCATATATTGAGGGTTGATTAGTCCTCTAATAGTGTTTATCTCTGTCGATGTCCCAACATCCTATCCACATAGACTGGGTTAGTGCACCTCTACTTCAAACCCCAAATCTATGGAAAGCATTATCATTAGCTAATCTCAGGACCACGTGGGAGTCATGCGTATCTCTAGCTATGATCATCCCTTGGTTCTCTATTCCTAATCTCATTATCATATCTCCTCTCAGTCTCAATTCGATTGCAAAATCATATAAACATTGGCCAAATATTCCCACACATTAAGAATGGAATAGAAAACTCAGTTTCTGAACAAAATACTACTGAAAGATTAAATCAAAACCCTAAAAACATTGTTCATGCCTCGAGCTACATTGTAGCCTTAGACAAAGAAAACTTAAACATAATTGGAGAAGGTTCAAAGAAAAAACAAAAAGAGAACATAGAAGAAGAATATGGAATTATGAAGAATTCCTTTGTCGTCTCTTCAAATCTTTACACCTCTTCTTTGAATTTCCTTCCTACATCAATTTTCCAATCCTCCTTGTTCTCGGCTTCCTCTCCTTCTAAAGAACCAAATCTGAGCCTCCAAGATCTCCCAAACATGTGCCCTTTCTTATTTGAATCTTCCAAAAATCTTCTCCATAGATTTGGCTTGGTTTGTTTCTTTTTTTGTCTTTCGTGCAATTTTCGCAATCACTTTGAGTGACTGTGAAAATTTCATAGTGTCTCTTAGTGACTGTAACTCTTGAAAATTTCGCATATCCGTCATCATCTATCTATAAGCATATTGTTTCTACTTTTGATCTTAAATTGTCAAAGTCTTTCCAATTTCAACTTTATTTGTAACTCTTGCGAGTGCAATAAAAATCATAAATTAAAATTTTCTACTTCATCTCTTGTCTCACACTCCCCCTTAGAAATTATCTTCTCGGATGTTTGGACCTCTCCTATCTACTCTATTGATGGATTTAAATACTATGTTATTTTCATGGATCATTTTACAAAGTATATATGGTTTTATCCACTCAAACAAAAATCCAATGTTCGTGACATTTTTGTTCATTTCAAGGCTTTGGTTGAAAATTATTTCAAAGAAAAAATTGTCACACTATACTTTGACCAAGGGGGTCAGTATTAAGCCCTTAAATCTTTTCTAGTACTTCATGGCATTTCTCTCTTTACTACTCCTCCACTTACACCTGAGCACAATGGCTATTATGAACGTCGCCATCATCACATTGTGGAAACATGCCTTTCTTTTCTTTCTCATGTACTGGTCCTATGCATTTCAAATGAATGTTTACCTTATCAATTGTCTCTCGGCTCCCTACATAAACTAATCTCTCCATATGTTAAACTCTTTGGTCAACCTCACAACTATGGTAAACTCCAAAGCTTTAGGTGTCTTTGCAATCCATGACTTCGACCTTATACTCCCCATAAATTAGCCCCTCGCTCCTCACCGTGTGTTTTCCTTAGATACCCTACAACTCAGAGTGCCTATTTGTATCTTAAACCCTCATTTGGTCATATCTACACATCGTGACATGTTAAATTTATTGAGTCCATATTTCATTTTGAGTATCTCCATTTGTCTCTTGATCGTCCATCCTCTCAAACTATGTCTTATCGGTGTCTACCAGTGTCTTTTCTCTCGGTCACTCCCACTTCGACGATAATAACGACTATTGAACCCTCCCCTTCTTCCTCTATCATAATCAGTGATGCGACGCTTGCCACCCAACATTCTGATGCCCACAACCCCACCACATTTTCAACCCCTACTTTCGATTTCACCTTTGAAAACCTCAAACTGTCCCCCTCCCTCCTCGTGTCATTGTCCCCCTCTCCATAAACAAAATATTCAAACCCCTCATAAAGCTTAACCTTACCGCTTAACTATTCAATCCATCTGACCTTGAACTCACCACTGTCACCCAAGCTCTCAAAGATCCCAAGTGGCTTTAGGCCATGTCAACTGCGTATGATGCCCTAATTAAGAATGGAACCTGGGAACTTGTTCCACTGGATTCTTCTTATCATCTCATTGGTTACAAGTGGGTGTTTTTCACTAAACGTTTATCTGATGGCTCTGTTGACAAATATAAAGCTCGTCTTGTTGCAAAAAGTTTTCATCAACTTCCTAGCATGGACTATCATGACACCTTTAGTCCGGTTGTTAATCCCACCTTTATACACCTCATTCTTAGTCTTACTACAAGCTAAGGTTGGGCGCTTTGTTAGCTTTATGTCAATAATGCATTTTTGTAGGGTACACTATCTAAGGATGTCTATATGTCTCAACCTCCTGGCTTTGTTGATTAAGACTCCCCTTAGTTTGTATGCAAACTCCGTAAGGCCATTTATGGCCTCAAATAGGCCCCCGGTGCTTGGTACATTGAGTTACTTAGTACCTACTTTCTATTGGGTTTTCCAACTCTTCGATAGACACCTCTCTATTCATATATGATAATGGCGGTTGCACCATCTATCTTCTAGTCTATGTTGATGATATCATCATTATTGGCAATATTGACTCAGCCACTCAAGACTTCATCACCATCTGTCTCATCGGTTCTCCATCAAGGACCTTGGTTCTTTACACTATTTCCTCGACGTTGAGGTGTTACCTCACTAACATGGGCTCTTCTTGTCACAACGTCAATACATTCGAGATCTCTTGACCAAGACCCGAATGACTAGTGCTAATCCAATTGCTACTCCGCTAGCCACCTCTCCTACTCTCACACTTGATGTTGGCTCAATACTCTCTGATCCTTCGGAATATCGCACTGTGGTGCGACGTCTTTAGTACTTGTCTCTTACTCGCCCGAACATTGGTTAAATGATCAGCAAGTTGTCTAAGGTTATGCACCAACTAACCACTGAGCATTGGGGTGTTGTTAAGAGGTTGCTCCGCTATCTCGGTGGTACGTTAGACCATGATATTGTTCTTTATCCTCACTCTCCACTCATGCTTCATGCATTCTCTGATGCCGATTAAGCAAGTGGTGAAGATGATTTCACCTTTACTAGTGCATTCATTGTTTATCTTGGTCACAATCCCATTTCTTGGAGCTCTAAGAAACAACTCAGTATTGCTTGTTCTTCTACAGAAGTAGAATATAGATCAATTACCACTAATGCTGTCGAAGTTAGGTGGTATGCTCTTTGCTAACCAAGCTTCATATATCTACTCTAACCTTATTGGTAATCTATTGTGATAATATTGGTGTGATGAACCTTTGCGCTAATCTAGTATTTCACTCCTGTACGAAGCATGTTGCTCTTGAATATCACTTCATTCGTGAACAAGTTCAGAGTGGACTCCTTCGGGTAGCTCACATATCCCCTATTGATCAACTCGCCAATGCACTTACTAAGTCTCTTCCTCACACTCGCTTTCAACTTCTTCATGACAAGATTGAACTCTCCTCTCGGAGCTCCATCTTGAGGGGCATGACAGAGGAAAGTCAATAATAGGAGATACTTCTTCTCCATCAATCCCCTCTTGATTGATTCTCTTTCATGATAAAGGAAAGTCAATGATAGAGAATAATTTCTCTCCATGAAGCTCTCCTTAATTCATTTGATCTATTTTTATATTGCTTAATTCTTTCTCATTGTATATGAATAGTTTGTATATTTACTAATGTATTTTCCTTTCATAATAACATCCAAGGATGATTTGTACAAATATACCCTTGATGACATAATGAAATAATGTTCTTCTCATCCTATTATGTCTTCTGTCCCGATTTCCCATATTTAAATTTTTGTGTATTGATTTGTCATATAACCATCAATTTAATTTTTTTGTGGATTGACATTACGCTCAACTGTGCATTGATATTACTATAGATTATCAAGCCACCTAAATATTACTCGTAATATTCAACAGGTTACTCGCATTTCTAATAAGTGGTATAAGAGTGGTTAATAGTTTGAGTTAGGTAGAAATCTTGCTCAAAAATCATTCAGTCCCATGATTAAATTAATGATGACAAATAATTTGTTATGGAAATCTATGATTGAGGGTCTCTTCAATTGCAAGGATATGATCCTGTTGCAGGAGATAATGTAAGTGATGTAAAGTGTTGGATGTTGATTCGAAGAAATTAAAGAAGAAAACATAGAACGCTAATTGCCAATAGGTATATATTAGTTTCTACAACCATGTTTTCCCTAATGCTTCACTTGGAACTTGAAAAGTACTTGGAAAAGAAAAAAAATGATTTTCTTATGCTTGGTTTCATGATGAAAAATATAAAAGAAAATAAATTATAATCAAAATTTCTCAAAAATTTACATATTTTTAAATTTCTTAGTCCTTGTGTTATATATATAAACAAATAAAATGAGTCTAAATAAACATATAGAATTAATTTATTAAATGTAAACATATTTTTATTTTCCTTCTAATTTTATTCCTTTCACTTTTCCTTATTATTTTTCTCACTATTTTCTTGCTTTAGTACTTTTCAATTCCAAACGGAGCCTAAGAATTAGGAAACCATGTACAAGCCAAAGAACACACAAAAAAACATTGTCTTAATCGAAGCTAATGAATTTGATTGAATTTAAACTAGCTGAGAACTTTCAGGTCAAGCTGCTTTGAGGGAAGGTTTGCTTTCTAAAGGATATGGAGAGAATAAATGGACTCCTTGAGGGCTAATTAAGGCACTATAGTTCAAACCAAAAGGATTTGCAGGGTATTCAGATGTCTTTGACCTTAGCAAATTAAGATGATGAACATTTAAATGATTTTGAAGGAATAATGTCTCAATTATCTGTTGCAAGCCTCTCTCCTAACAATGAGACATAATAATGTATGTTACTTGATTCATTACCTTACAATGGAATAATTTGATATATCTCTAGGAAATTTAGTTTTAGAGTGAAAAAACACACTAGGTATTGTTAGGAATGGCTTATTCAATTGAAGAAATTTGAAATAGGGACTTTTAAGGCAATGACACACGTACCCTTATTATGAAGAGCAAAGGTGGAAGAAACAAATGACCTTTTAGGCAATCAAGAGGTAGATTCAAGTCTAAGAAAATTAAATTTATCATTGTGGTAAACAAGTAGGGGGTGGCAACGAGGCGGGTTTGGGACGGGTCACCTCTATTTTCATGTGTTCATATTTTCATTTAACAAATGGACTACTAACCCTATCCTCGTCTGCCCCGCACTGAAAGAGTTTAAACTCTAACCTTAAATTGATCTTCCATTGCATAGCCTTAAATCAATACATGCGATCCAATTGAGAGGAGATATGGCAAAACGGCTTGAGAATGTGGGTTGAAACCGAAACAAAAAAGGAAGATATTAGACACCCATGCAATAGCATTGGCAATGGCTTGGTGCCTCTACAATTCTACCACTGGGAGAGTATTCTCTTGAACAATAGAAGTATCTGGCTTTGAGGTCTCACACATAATCGTGGAGCGCTCCATATCGCACAAATAAAAAAACCCTAACTAAGCCATCAAAAGAGGGCAAAACTTTGATGTCACCCCAACTGATATCAATACCTCATCATGAGCGATAAAGAAGAAAAAAGAAGAAGAAAAGTAGGCGATGATAATTAGGGCATCAACTTAGGGGTTTAAAAATAAAGATATTTTTGGAATTAAACTAGTAGGAAAGAGGCGGTTTCATAAATATATACCACAAAGGGGCTGGGTGGATTAAAGAAAACCTATACCTACCTTAAACCCGGTTCAAGGTTTTAAAGATATTCCCCGAATCTGATTAAAACCCAATTTTGATAGTCTCATACCTGTTCCAATAAGGCGGAATGATTTGGTCGAATACTAAAAAGTACCCATCCACATCATGCTACATGAAAATGAATCGTGGTATTAAAATAGATTAAATTAGTAGACACAATTCAAATTTAAGTTTGAATCTAATTTTTGAAAATATCCTAGATATAGTTGTTGGGACTTTGATCGTTGGATCCCCAGAAAGTCAAATTGTAGGGGACTTGATCAAATTCACTGAGCATTAACAGCGCAGTGTGAACCTGCAAAAGGGCGTTCCAGTGGCGATGGGCCGGCCGCCTCTCCGATGATTAAATCAGCAAAAAATGAGGAGAGAGAGAAGAGACTAGGCACAATTAGAATTGCTTACCTTCCCCAGGGGGGGATCTTCCCAACTTATAGGGTTCGGTTCACGAAATCCCCTCATTCCTTCTTGGGGTAGGATTTTATCTCCTCCTAGTTTAAGGGAGAAAATCTTCTTTTCCTTATCAATGACTAGTTCTTCCTTATCAAGGATTATTTTTCCCTTTCTCAAGATTATCTCTCCAAGGAGTGAGGGATTCGGAAGCTAGAAAATTCGTTGATAATATTTCTTTTGCAGATTTTCCGCTTCTAGGTGCTTATTCATAACATACTTCCCATATGGGATAGAATTCCCATATGGGGTAGAATGGCTTACTGGTAGACTTGAAGTTCTAGACGGGCCGCCTACGTATCTCGTTTTGGCGGCGCATTTAATGCGTCTGTCGACCCCCTACCCTTATAATTAGGGATAATGGTATAAATAGTGGCTCTTTTCACGTTTTCTCAGGTTTTTCTTTCACTCATGTGCCCGTCCTCCTCTGGCAGCCACACAAACTTCCCTTCCCAGAAAGGGCCATTGGAGACTCTTTGCGGCCGACAACTTTTGATTTCCGATGAGTGGCACGGCAAGCCTTTTCACGTCTTTGGTTTCTTGGTGTCTCCGTGGTTGGAGGTGTTCTATTAGTTTTTGCGAAGGTTTTTGGTTTACTTTCTTTAGGTTTTATCCCTAGTGGGTCGTAAAAATCTCTAAGGGAGATTTCTTTTTCCTTTCGAGGGTTCTTTCCTTTCCTCCTTTTTTATTTTTTCTTTATGGACCTCAAGTTGACCCCTTCTTCTACTCCTTTTTTTATCTGCATGAATGGCGAGAGGGATAGAAGGAGTTCGACCGATGGAGATTGGGCATGGGAGGTACCCCGAAGCGCTGTGCAAGAAGTTTAGTTGTTTCCATGGTTGCGGAAGGCCCCGGAGTTATCTGACCAAATTCTTACCGAAATCCAGTGCGGGATGTCAGGCCAGTGGCGACTACCTCAACTTTTGCAGGAGCGAGATAATATCATCCCATTTTCTTGGGAGCGGTTTCTGCCCCGGGCCAAGCCTCCCGTTTTCATCAGCCCCGGGTGAAACAGTTCCTACACTTTGCTCGAGCACCTCCTGCACTCATACATTCAAACGCTTTTCGGATTTTGATGGGTTGCAGTGTGTTGAACTCTATTTACTAGTTGGACATCTTGCTGGTGGAGATATGCTTTATTTACACTTTGAAGCTTGGGACTGGGGGCCGCCTGTCCATGTTGGTCCACAGTCCCTGGTTGCAATTTGTAACCGGACTCCCTGACTCCCCTAAGATGGAGTGAAAAGGAAGTGGAATCCCTAGTTAGGGCGAGTGGTATGAAATCATGGCTCGAGCTTTGCATCTGAACTGATCCCTTACATTCCCAGGTTTTTCTCCGTTTTTGTTTTGGTATATCTTTTACTTCACTAGGTTGTGGGTGTATTGATGTGCCTATCTTCTTGATGATTTGTAGGTGGAAACCTTGACGAGGCCGGCTAGTGAGCGCTCGGTGGAAGAAGGTGAGGCGGATCAGCATCTGTATAGGCTATTGGAGATCATAGAGAGTGAGCGCCATCATGAACTCCTTCATCTATAAAGAACCTGCAGGATTTGAGCCCAGTCTTTCCCCCTACATAGTGCCTATTCTTTCTCGTCCTTTACTCAGCTGAGGTTGTCAAGGGCAAGCATTTTGTTCTTGTGGACCTTCTGAAGTCTCTACCTGAAGGCTCTTCCCAGGCGGAGGCAGTTTCGAAGCCCCTTGTCTAGCAAGATTATCTACCTTTGGTCATGCAGGACCCTAAGCAGTGACAAAGAAGAAAAAGAAATCTAGGCAGACTAAGGCTACCAATGAGGGACTAGAGGGTTTGTGGACTGGACGAATCCGGCAGTTAGCCAATTGGCCGAAGAGAGAGAGGTTGAAATGTCTAGCCTCGTCACTGGATTTGCTATGCGGATGCGCAAGCGAGTAGCCAACACTCAGGAGGGGACCACACCTTGCCTTGATGTTCTGGGTGACAAACGTTCTAGGCTGTCCAGATATAATGAGGAGGTTAGAGCTGATTAGGCGGTGAATGTCGTAGACTCTCTATAATGAGTCCTTGAGGCCCCGTTTGTTGTCGGGGGTGCCGCCCAGGATGCCTCCCAAAAGGCTTGTGTAGTGTTGGAGGATAAGATTCCAGTCGAAGAATTTCCCTGCATTGACGATGCTTCTGTCGAGGCTTCACTTGTCGAAGCGACTGGAGCATCGCTGTCGCGGGCCAGACAGGACAGTTTAGCTGATGATGGTGCCCGGAGGCCCCCTGATACGGTGCTTAGTTAGTATGTTGAGCTAATGGAGTAGGCCAGGCCTACGGAAGATGCGCCGACTCCTGATCAAGAAACTGCCTAGGCGCTCATTAACTACGGAAGGCCCTTTAATTAGAGGGACCCTTCTGTCACGCACATGCACGATCTTTACCCCCACATCTTTCGCCTATAGGATGTGGCTCATAAGGAGGAATACTCCATCCCCTTCCCTGTCAACCTAGATAAGAGGTCCTATCAGCACGTGGCTGAGGACGAGATGTATATGCGTAACCATGACTTCGATGAGACTATCGAACTGGTATGCTGAACCTCAGATGTTTGATTGTTTGCTTTGATGTTATGATTTATTTCTAATGTTCTCTCTTTGTAGGCTGCGACAACCCTCAAGAACATGGGGTGCTAGCATAGGGAGCTTCGCCGTAGGCTGGAAGATGCCAAGAGGTTATGGCTTTATGCCAAGGTGACCGCCTCTGAGCACCGCGCCCTCGAAGAGTCCCTAAGCAAGGCTTAATCCCGAGTTATTAGGAATGGAAGGCCAAGGAAGGCTCCGAGAGGACGGTGGGTGCAGAAAAAGAGAGAGACAAGGCTTAGAAGGGAAGCTCCGGGTTGGGGCTGCGAGGCCGTCGCGTATTGGCTTGAGAGCGAAAACTAAAGGGTGACCCCTTCTTTGGGATTAAAGTGCTCTACGGCCTTCTTGAGGAGGAAGCAGGCGATATGAGAAGAGGCTAGGCGTAAGTCCAAGTATGAGGTTGCCCGACTAGAGGTTGATCGAACATCTCTCCTGCTAGAGCTTGGGGCGACCAAGGATGAGGAGTCTTCTCTCCAATCTCAAGCCGGTAAGGATAAGGAGGCCATGGAGAAGGAATACCATAAGAGTCTAAAGGTGATTTTTACTTTGCAAAATTGCAGGTGTTGTGTTTTCAAGCAGCATACGTGGAGCATGTCGGAGATTAAAGTGTACCTAACTCCGCCGACCCACTGCCTCCTCGGTTCTTTGTGAACCGGGGTGCCCCCCTCTGGCGGCTGTAGGGGCCACTATGACAGTTCCTCACGGGCAGTGGAAGCGGCGGGAGGTGGAGATTGTTGCTACTGATGACCATGGCAGACTCTAGTCCCTCTTTCTCCATTCTTACTTAATTACAACTTTTTGTAAAGGGGCCTTAGCCGGCAACCATCATTTGTGTACTCTTTGGGCACCATTGGTGCTTCAATCAAATACATCTTTTTGTCTACTTCTACTATGGCTTATTTTTTACTTCTCACCCCAACACCGTTGACGCTCTTATAATTTCTAGTTTGCTTATGCTATTGATTCCTTTCCTTGTGTAACCCCTTTCCTTAATTCTTGGTTAGGATGGTCGCTCTAGGACACTAATGCTAAGTTGGGAGCTTGGCAGGGTTAGTCCTTATGCTGGCAGGTAAGGCACCATCTTCGAGCCTTGATTGTAGTCACTAGGCTAAGTATCATCGTAGGGTTTAATCATGTACCAGCAGGGTGGAGGCCTTGTCTAGTTTCTTTTTTGAAAGTGCAAGCAGGCTTAGATCCACGATCCCGGTCTTTGGGAGAGGTGCTAGCAGGGCTTAGGCGTGCGTGCCAAGTGGAGCCTTGGGCGAAGCCAGGGTGCTGGGGTACAATGGAGTGGTGGGTTCAGAGATATGAGACTACCCAATGGTCTTGTCTTCCAAGCCTCGATGCAATGCGGAAGGCGGAAATTAATGCACACGTAAAGCGTGCTGGAAGGTGAAGGGTGATTGGTCACAAAGCATCCCAATGCGTCTACGATGCATGATATCTTGTTAGGGCATTTGATGTATATGTTGGTTCACTAAATATAAAGATTAAAAACGAAGTGCTACTTATCTGAAGTCTTTCACCCATTGCGATTTCATTTCTCTCTGTTTCTTGTGAATTGGCAAGGATCTGAGCTATGGAGGAGAGAAGATTGTGAAGGGCTCTTGAGCCATCTTTCTGTCATAATTTGTGGGTGTTGTGTGTTCAAACACAATATCTATGGAGACCAACTAGAGGTTCCAGATTGTATGCTCGACTCTCCGAATTTTCTTTCTCTATAGTGTCTTGCAAGCCTTAGGTGCCCCACTGTCTCAGCGTCCTTTGAAGACGTGGTTGCCGGGGTGTATTGTAGAGAAGTGGCAGAGGAGTCTGGTGGAGGTGCCCTTCTTGGGGATTTAAACGAAAATCCACCTTTTTTTTTTTTTTTTTTTTTATAATGGCCCCAATGTGGCCGCTCTTCTTTTTCCTCTTTTTTCCGTGGTGGCCCCAATATGGCCGTTGTTCTTCTTCCTCCTTTTTCTGTAGTGGCTCAAATATGACTGCTTGAACATATATCATAATGTAACTAATGTCGTCCTTGGCATATTTATGAGATGTAACTTTTTGTAACATGCCCAATATGGCCGCTTGGACATATATCACCGTGTAACTAATGACGTCATTGGCGTATTTATGAGATATAACTTTTTGTAATTCTTTGAATAAACGACCCTCGTCTAGGATTGATGCTTTAGAGACACTAAGGTTAAGTTATATCCAGCTAAGTACTCTTGTGGGCGAGCCAAGTGCCGTGGCTATGCTTGCGCACGCACCAACAGACTCGCTGGGGACTGTGCTTTAGCATGCACTAGCAGGCTAAGGACCATGCCTGGTTTTACGACAATGTCAGCAAGCATGGAGCCTAAATCTGGTCTTTTGTGAGTGCCAACAGGATATCAACCATATCTTGACTTTTACGAGTGCCAGCAAACTAAGAGTCACAGTCTGGTCTTTTGAAAGTGCCAGTAGGATATTAGCCATATTTGGACTTTTGTGAATGCCAGTAGGTAAAAAGCCACAATCTGGTCTTTTGAAAGTGCCAGTAGGATATCAGCCATATATGGACTTTTGTGAGTGCCATCAGGCTAAGAGCCGCATTCTGGTCTTTTGAAAGTTCTAGTAGGATATCAGCCATATCTGGACTTTTATGAGTGCCAACAGGCTAAGAGCCACATTCTGGTCTTTTGAAAGTGCTAGTAGGATATCAGCCATATCTGGACTTTTGCGAATGCCAGCAAGCTAAGAGCCACAGTCAGGTCTTTTGATAGTGCCACTAGGATATCAGTCGTATATGGACTTTTGTGAGTGCCAACAGGCTAAGAGCCACAGTCTGGCCTTTTGAGAAGAGGCAGTTACAAAATTTCACAATGTTTTAAAGACGGTCTTTATTGATAGTAATACTTTTAAATGAAACCTTACTAGTAATACCTCTTCAGATGTGTGGCATTCCATATTCTAGGTATTAGAGTCATGTCTAGCTTATTCAATGCGTACGATCTGATTGCTCCCACTCAGACTACCATATACGACCCTTCCCAGTTTGGTTGAAACTTCCCATTTGCTGGGTTAGTCGTGTTTTCGAAGACTCTTCTCAAGACTAGGTCTCCGTCTTGGAATGTTAGCGGTTTTACCCGCCTGTTTTATAGGTTTTCCAATCTTTGTTGGTATAACGCTATACGCACAGCTGCAACTTCGTGGAGCTCGTCTGCCATATCCAGGTCTTTAGTAATGGCTTCGGCATAGGCCGCTTTAGGAATTCCAGTTCGAAGTGTAGGTATCCCGATTTCTATGGGATTAGAGTCTCCGTGCATGCGTGGAGGCGAGATAAGACATCGGTGAAGTTTCAGATTGGGTGGTCTGTAGGCTATGGGAACTCTGATGCTTTCGTCTGCCATTTCCCTTTAGGCGAATGCAAGCGCTCAAAATTTGTTAGGAGAGTCTTGTTTGATGGTCACACTTCTTAGTTGCTTTGTGGAGTGCAATGAGTTGAATCTGAGTTCTTGATTTTCAGCTCATTCTGAGTTTTTGTATCTTGACTATCAAATTGTGGTCCATTGTTAGTTACTATCGATTGGTGAATTCCAAATCGACAAACGACGTTCTTCCATACAAATTAGACAACATCTTTGTCCTTGACGGAGGAGAAGGCTTCAACTTCTACCCATTTGCTAAAATAGTCTGTTGCTACTAATAATAACTTCTTTTGTGCTGGGCAGTAGATAATGGTCCAACTATATCAATTCCCCATTGGGTGAAGGGCTAAGGGCTCGTTATGGTTGTCAAGTTCTAAGTCGAAACCCTCGAAATGGGGGCTTGCCGTTGGCAGTGATCACACTTCCCGACGTAGGCGGCTGCATCCGCCCTCATAGTTGACGTGTGTAGCAGGTATGGGCGCGTAGGCTCTAAAGTTCTACCACTAGATGGTTTACGCATATTCCTTCATGGAGTTATGCCAGTACATCACCCTTACGCTAGGTGGTGAGGCATTTAAGATCTGGTCGTTTAGAGCGTTTATACAAGCGCTTGTTCCTGTGGAAAATCGAGCCGCTTGAAACTGAATCTTATGGGCTTTGATCCTGCTATCTGGGAGTTCTCCCGAGCTCAGGTAGTGGGCTATTGGAGTCATCCAAGAGGGACATGCTTCTTCTATATCATTCACCCGGTTGGCAACAATTGATGACTCCGGTTAGTAATAGACATGGAGGAGCAATGTTTCTTTGGTTGGTAGGGATGCGACCACTGTTGCTAAGGCATCCACCTTTTCGTTTGAACCCCTTAGGATATTGATTCGCTTGTGTATGTGTAGTGCTTCGTCCTGATTAGTATGCCTAATTCTATTCCCAAGCGTAGGAATTATAGTCGTCTAGCATTGTCTTGTGGGAATCCACGAGGTCATCTCCACGAAGTGGTACGATTCGGTTGATCAATAGGAGCTATTCTCCACTAAGTATGATTGAAAAGCGTAATTGTTGTGTTGTTTGATTGAATGGTTGATTGGTTTGAATGTTTTAAATAGAAAGACAATTGCTGGATTTTAGGGTTCCACTCATACGATCGAGTAAGTCCACCTCTTATTTTATAAACTTCATCTAGGAACCATTGATAAATGGTCTTCGATGGAGGATTTATCTTTAAATGCTTTTGGAAAATAAAGATGATCAAGTAATACTAAACACTTGTTCTCAATTAAAATGAACCCTTAGTTGGCATTATGATCAAGCACAACGTGTACAGAATATCTCGTTAACACGTTGTCAAAATTTGACCAACTAAAGTTTATTCTTCTACACAAGTAGATCATCTTACAATCCATTGAAAATCAAGAGAGGAATTGAGGATTTTGCAGCAAATCGGGGTGAGTTTCCCAAATATGAGTATAACTTGATAGGGGTTTAGAACTCCATAAAACTTGTATGAACAATTAAAGATGAAGAAACGATTAAACATAAAAAACGGTACCTTGCGAATCGAGAATTGACTTATGGCGAGAATAGAAAATATGGAATGCTAAGATTTAAAGCGAGAATAAATATTGATCTTTGAAAGATTCTGAAACTCTTGTCGAAACTTCTAAAAGAACAAATACGAAATGCGGATCTACAAGGTACCACTCAAAAATTGGAGAAAAACTCTTAAAAACCTAAACCTAGAGTAGAAGAACTCAAAACTCAGAGAAAAACTAAAAAGACTCCCCAGGTCATACAATACTTGTGTCCTCCTCGTACTATAGCCCCCTCAAAGTGATTTTTCCCATTTTGGTTCGCTTAAAGTGCCCTCACGTCGGATTAATTCTTGGACAATTCCATAAAGTTCCATGAAGTTCTAGGTAGGACTTTAAGTTCTACGGTAGGACTTGCATCACATGATTACCAACAGGTTCTGGTAGGACTTGAAGTTCTACCGGTAGGACTTGTCATGCCAAATTTCAACAAGTTTTCTCTGGTGGACTTAATCTAGGTAGGACTTGCCTCTGATCTTTCCTTGTGGGGTTCTAGAAACCGTCAATTTCTCACCCACATCCACATTGCTTCATATTGGCTTCAGGAGCTTACATCCTTGTGCACTTACGTTTTAAACACGAAAGACTGCCTGAAATCTAAAAACAGAAGAGATTAAATTTTTGTTCTTATTACCAAATGTGAGTACATTGTTAAATATTGTTAGATTCGTTATAATTATGCTCAATTGTGCTCTTCATCACACCCCCAACTTTGCATCTTGCTAGTCCTAGCAAGATTTGAATCGAGGAACTACCCACTAGGTATGAAAACAAAGTACTCAGTCTGATCAAGTTTTGCAAAGTCTCAAAATAGCATATGGAGTAGAGGCATTTCACTCGCGTTAGTATGCACCCGGCCTTGACTCAATTGCCCAACCACATTCTTTTACAATGAACATTATAACACGTTAACCACAAATTGGTTATTCAAGAAGGATTATGGGTTTAAGAAGTGTAAGGTAGTCATGCTTATAAGTGGTATAGTAGTCAAAATAGGGTAAGCAATCATATAACATAGAACAATACTTAACCATCATGCATAAAGTCAAAAAGACGAAAACATAAAGCGAATCAAAGGTCTTGCACTAGTTTCTTAATGAAGCCATGGGTGTAATGAAAGAAAAGGGGAAAATCAAGCAGATTGTTGGCATAACATGGCTAAGATACACTACCCGATTGCGGCACCACTCTAGAGCAGGTCTATACAAACTACCTTGATTAATCGCCCTCATCCTCTGTCGAGGAAGAATGCGTCCTCGTCCACACAATGTCCAATTCATCGATTCTCCTCTAAATCTGGAGGTAGCATCCGCCATCGCTGGCTCTCCCTGAAAGATGTGGCTCTCAAGTCTGGGGAGGCGTCGGTCCCCATTATGCAGCCCGGATGCATGAACCATCCCTTGATCCCAGCGCTCATCCTCCTTCAAGGCGATGTGCTCACTAGGTGTTTGGAACATGGAAGAAATGGTCTCGGTGGGAGGGGTGAAGGCAACGAGGGTGTGGTCTGAGTGGAGCTGCTTGGCTCTTGTGAAGTCTTAGTCGTGATGCGCTGCTGCCGAAATTATCACCACTTTTTCTTTAGCTGACTCCCTCATCCCCTTCTTCTACTATACTAGTCACAAGTGAGGAGCGGAATACTCAGTTTGAATGCGAATATTGTAGAAACTCTCATCGCACCATATGATAGTGCATAATCAATAAGTTTTCAGTCATAACCTCGTATAACAAGCTGAGATACATTTCTTGGTAGGAGAACTCACAACCATTCGGCCAAACACGATTGTGGATGATCTTGTTCATGGGGGCGTATTAGGCTTTGGCACCGGGGGCAAATTCTTGTCTCATAAATCATTTCATAGATGCAGGCGGTGCACCTGCGCCTGGTCGAATGGCGGGCATCGAAATCGATAATGGCCACTGGTGGATATGTGATCAGACACGTCGGGCGGGTATAGTGCAAGGCATGTGTGCTATCAGTCGGGAGTGACCTGAAGCGCCTTCCCATCGGCTGAAGTTTCCAATGCAGGAGTCAACCGTGATTTTCCTTCAAATTGGAGTAGAACTCTGAACCTCACAGAAGGTAAATGTCAGCGATCCCGAGTGCACGAAGTGCATATTTTGTTCTGGATAATTACCTTACGATGGGATGCGAGATATAAGAATGTTTCCAAATTGACACCTACCGCGTCGAGCCTCACATTCGCCGTGTGAACCCATTTCGTGCTCACCTCGGGAATCTTCGGTAAACATAGCCTCTATTTCGTCATCGACACTCTCAGATAAATCCTCACTTTCTGAAGAGGACATAGCCTGTTTCCCTTCTCTTTCAGGTTTGGGTGGCATCGAACTCTCTTCTTCATACTCGTTCCATAGAGGACCTCGATTCCTTCACACTTTCTGTATTCGCCAGGCGTACCTTGAGGGATGGCAGTGATAGTAATAACGGCCCAGATATTTGAGAAATGAATCATCATATCCAGTGCCTGTCTCGAATATTGTGCAGGCTGACCTTTGTACATCTAATAGTAGTCTCATGACCTGGAGAGCATAGCCTCCAATCAACAATCACGAATAATAGCGTAAATCCAACTACAGGTCCATATATGGCAGAAAGATCAACAATGCCCTAACGGGAGTTGTAAAGCTTACCACGTGCGAACAACCGTTGTGGTGGCTGTCGGAACTTCGGGCCGAAAACCATGACGGCGAGCTTAGAAGTGTGACTCTAGAGGGAACACACGGCTAGATATGTATATTTAGTGTCAAAGCAAAAGACGAAGGTGCAGATTTTTTGGGTTAAAAACCCTTCTTCATTCCGCCCGATCCCTCACAGGTAGGACTTTAAGTTCTACGGTGGGACTATACTTGCCCATACTGTTAGTTCTCTGGGTGGGACTTACCTCAAAACCGATTTTCTTCTTCTTCACTTTTTTTTTGGTATATATATAATGTATATGTATATATATATATATATATATTTTTCACTTTTGGGATGGTGGTGCCGCTATACATCTTGACCTGTTCAACTGCCTTTCATCCAGGTTTTTCTGCATGTTTATTTTCTCTTGTTCAAATTCCATAATATTGCATTTGTAGACTGCTGCCTTATAATTCATTTTCTTAGGATATCTTAAACTCTCCATGAGAATCAGCGCTTTGTTCCATGAATCAGTTCCTAAGGTTCGAATAAACTGACAAGCGAAAGCTCAAAATGGGTGCAAGGGGTTGAGACACTACAAATCCGCGGGTATGCACGAAATGATGGCCTCCCAATCATTTTCCACTTAGTAAGGTGTTCGTCAAAGACTACGTGCATGAAATTAACATGACCCGGCTAGGAAAATGATGCACAATTGGAAACAATCACGAGGCAAGATCGGAAATTTTTGGCCATAGTCTGTGGTTTGGGTGAAGTAAAGTAGGTAGAATGCGAGGGTAAACGGTTCCGCGAAGATATAAGTGTTAAGATGCACATGCGATAAGATGATGCCAGGTATATGAGATCAAACGAATATGCAGTTGCATATAAAACATAATACTCAGGGCGCAAATTTTGAAAATTTATTTACTTGAACATATAACGGCGCATAGTTACATTCAGCCCCCTTATTTTACCCCCACAGCGAGAAACAAGCATTGTCCCCCGATGCCGTTGTTGAACTATAAGTACCCTAGCGAATTTGAGGATCTAAAACAACATTTACGTTTTTATTTCTATATTCTTGAAAAGCAAATGAAATATCATAATTGAAGTAAAAACAATAAAAATAGAAAGCGAGAACAAAAATAAAAGCAAAACTATTTACAACAATTTGAGGCGGGGTTACTTGGAAGGAGAGTTTTGGTAGGCGGGTCTACCAATCCAGGTGTGTGCTCGTGAGGAGAAATATGAGGAATGGTTTGAGGCGTTGGCCATTCACCTTCAGAAGAGTTCCATTGTCGGGATTTTCAATTTCACGGCTCAGTATGGATGAAACCACCTTGGCCGATGAGGCGGTCCAGCGAGGCGGAGCTTTCAGGGAATAGATACTGTCGGGAACTATCTGGCCAGTACTTTTGATTGGGTTGAAAGTTTTCCACGGTAATAGACTTGTCATGGAATAACTTGAGCCTCTCCTTGTAAATTCGTGAGCTCTCATACGATTCCCTCCACAGCTCTTCAAGTTCATTTAAGCTATGTCATGGCCCCTTACAACGAAGTTAGTCCAGTGGGATTCGAGTCGCCCGATGGCCGGTGTTCCATCTCTACTGGCAAATGCAAGCTTTGCCATAAACTAGCCTATAGGGAGACATGCAGAAACGGAGTTTTAAAAGGCGATCGCGGTATGCCCAAAGAGCATCGGTAAGGCGGGTGACAATCTTTTCGATTCGAACAAGCTATGCCTAAAATATGTTTTATCTCCTGTGTGCTTCAGCGACCATTAGTGTGGGTGGTAAGCGAAGTGAGATGCCTGGGTGACTCCATATTTCTTTAACAAATTTTCAAAGATCGGTGCAAAGTGGGTCACATCAGCAATAATTGCCAGGGCGTTAAACGAGAAAAAATATGTTCCGCCCCTCTGATTTAAAACAACCTTATGGTCGGTAGTTTCTCGTTAGGTGCCTCAACCCACTTAGACACGTAGTCGACGAGGATAATAAAATGTAGAGATAGCCCTGAAGGAAAAGGCCAATGAAGTCAATACCCCAACAATCAAAAATTTCAATGATTGAGGTGGAGTAGAGGCATAAATGTTTGGCTGTGACCCCTCCTAGTTGCGGCATTGAGCACATGTTTTGCGAAATCAAAACAATCTTTAAATAGAGTGGGCTGATAAAACCCGACTTACAAAATCTTGTCTGTGTTTTTAAGAGGTAGAATGTCCTCATGAACTTGAGAATGTAAAAGTTAAAATCGTACACAACTCATCATTGGGTACACATCTCCTCATTATTGATCTGGAACGAGTATTTAAATAGATATGGATCATCGAAGAATAGTATTTCTTAATATCACGTAGAATTTCTTTTAATTAGAAGTCCATTGAGCTAGAATACGGCCGGGTGACTAGGTAATTCACTATGTCAGTATACCATGGATAATAAGCAAAGAGCAAAGAGTTGTTCATCGGGAAAGCTATCACCTATGGGTATGCCATGGGTTGGATTACGGAACTAATCGAAGGATAAGTGTTGTGACCACATTCTCGACCCCCTTTTTGTATCTTTAATAGTCAAGTTAGGAGTTCTTGACGAGTAAAATCCACCTAGTTAACCTTGGTTTCGTATCCGTAGCAGAAGAGCAAGTACTTCAAGTGCATGATCGTAAAAATGGTCACGGGAGCCAGTGATATATGACTGTGTTTTTCTAGAGCAAAGACAATGCTAGAAACTCTTTTGTGGTTATTGTAGTTGGCACAATGTGAGTCTAGTGTCTTACTGGCATAGTAAACAATAAAAGCCTTTTGTACTCCCTCACGTCTATTACGGCTCCTATGGCATAATCACTAGCATCGTGCATGATCTCAAATGGGAGGTCCCAATTAGGAGACCGCTTTTTTAACGTTAGTGTGACACTAGCATGTTTTTGAGCTTAGCAAGCGAGTCTAAGCTTGTGACCATGTGAAAAGGGACATCTTTGTGAGCAAAGTACATAAGGTCGGGCTATAGCACTAAAATCTTTTATAAACCTTCTATAAAAACCGGCATGGCCCCGAGAATGACCTTATGTCTCCTAACACACTTAAAGGAATAGGGAGGTTGGAAATCAGTTCAACTTTGGCCTTATCCTTGATTCATCTTTTGATACAATGTGGCTAAGACAATTCTTGTGTTACCATGAAATGACATTTTCCCGATTTAACACAAGATTTTTCTCTTGACACCTCTCCAAAACTTTACGTAAGTTCTCTAAACAGCTCTCGAGCAGGTCACCAAAGCGAGAAATCATCCATGAAGATTTCCAATATGATTTCCTATCATGTCGAAATTCCCATCATGCATCGTTGGAAAGTTCGGTGCATTGCATAGTCAAAGGGCATTTTCCACAAAAATGAAAGGTACCAAAAGGGCAAGTGAATGTAGTTTTCTTGATCTTCTGACACTATCTCAATTTGGTTGTACCATGGTACCCATCAAAGCAATAAAATTCGTATACGCAACTCTCTCTAGCATTTGATCAACAAACGGAAGAGGAAAATGGTCTTTCCTAGTACCCGCATTAAGTTTCCTATAATCTATGCACACCCTCCATCCTGAGGTGACACGAGTAGGAATGAGCTCATTATTTTCATTGGAAACTACGTGACTCGGACTTCTTAGGAACTACTTGTGTTGGACTAACCCAGCACTATCTGCAATAGGGTAGATGTACATCCGAGTTTTAAAACTTCCTTTTCACCGCTTCTTTCATTATTGGGTTCAATCGTCTCTTGGTTGCCTAGAAGGTTTGACATCCTCTTCTAAGTGAATTCTATGTGTGCAGATCAAGGGGCTAATTCCCTTAATATCTGCAATTGTCCAACCTAAAGCAGTCCTGTGGGTTTTCAATATTTCCAAAAGTTGAATTTCTTGAGTAATGTCTAAGGAGGAAGATATGATTACTGGAAAAGTGTCCTCCTCCCCTAAGAATGCATATTTGAGATGTGTTGGTAAGGGTTTTAGCTCAAGCTTAGGTGGCTTCTCCTCCGAAGGCAATGTCTTATCCTCATTTGGTGGCAAAGGTTCAAATTTAGGTACCAGCGCAATTAACCTAAATACATCTTTATGCTCGATTATAGAGTGGAGAAACTGACTCCAAGTGGTCACTTCCTCATCCCAATTGGTGACGGACATGACTTAAGAGGATCATCATGTGAAACATTATCAAGTATTTTTGTACCACGAGTCGATCATATTAATTTCACACATATCTTCTTAAATCCCGAATTTCCTTTGATTACATTGAAATATTGAGATTAGGTCATGTTCCCAGATAAGTGTCATTAAAACTCCCCTACAATGTATAATGGCATTAGCGGTTGCCAGAGTAATTAGGCCGAATTCTTGAGGCCAGGTTCCGTAGTTGGCCTGAGGAAATTTGAGTGTCGAAGCACCTGAAAATCGACGGGGAAATGGAAATTTGTCCACTTGGACCAAGACATCCTTCACACCTATTCCCTAAGATTTTGACACTATGATGTCGACCAATTGGAGGTGATATTGGTTGGCTCTAATTCTCCTAACCCTAGGTCCACATATCTTGTTAAGGCAGTTAACACTTGCCCTAAGTCCATAAAGCATGCCCCAACTTTGAATTTCCAACTACTATAGAAATAGTAGGACTGCACAGGTCTTTGTATTTTGGGGGCAAGTTGCTCGAATTAAGGCGTAGATTGTTCGATCAGATGCCTCCTTGTTGACACCTAGTTTCCTTTTAAAGTGCACAAGTCCTTTAGAAATTTAGCACATATGATGGGATTTGCTTAATGGCCTCTAACAAGGGAATGTTCGGTTCACACCTTGAAACGACTCATAAATTTCGGCATGATTATTCACTTTCTTGGTGCTCTTAGCCTATGAGGTATGGGCTGGAGGGATATGGTTAGACTTATCTTCCTCTGGGTTGCTTATCTTTGTCATTTGTATTAGGGACATGAGGTGTGTCACGATTTTCATCCTCTCTAGCTAATTCACTATGAGACTCTTGTGATGGTTCCTTGGTTGGAATAGTTTTGTCGACTACCTTACCACTCCGAAGGGTAGTGACCGCCTTACAATGCTCAAAGATACCCTCACTGGAACCTAAACTTCCCACACTGTTTTGACCTTGTGGGTTTTGGATGGGTTGTGATGGAAGTTTCCCTTTTTCTTGTTGAAGGTTACCTATAGATGAGGTTAACTTGGTTATCTGGGATCTCACATCATTCAGAGCAGTTCGGAATTCTGTGTTTGTAGTTTCTTTGGGTTTATGCGAGCGTGTGACTATGTCTTCCGAGACTTCTCTTATGTGGAGGTTGGTAAAAATTTGTGAGTTTGATTCCCTTGGTTCGATTGGATGATGACCTTGATTGGAATTTCCTTGAAATCCTTGGGTATGATTACGAAATGGAGGAATGGGATTTACCAAAACCTTGGTTTTGGTAATGAGAACTTAGTTGTTTGGCACATTATTTGGCCCTCCTTCATTTCTCGGCTAAAATTAGGATGCTTGCCCACCCGGGATTATAAGTTTCGGTATGGGGAATTGAAGGTTTTCCTTTAGTAGTTAAGGGACGTTGACATTCAGATTTGAATGGCTCCCTTAGCAGGAAGATTTGAATGATTAATGAGGTGAGTGTGGGATCTCGCATATAATGCGCATGAAGCTCCTCTACTCTAGGTCCGTTTAGTGCGAGAGGTAGTTGGGGTACACGTTACTGTTCACCTTTTCATCTCTATGGCCTCCCAATTTCCTTGTCGAGGTGGCAATTTTGGCTGTGACTCATCATTCTCTCTTAGGTGGTGGATTCCGCCACCGAGTGGATCAATATTGTGCACTTTAGCAGTGTCTATAGAGGTGTTAGTCTCCCAAGTTCGAGCATTCTCTGCTATAGTGTCAAAGAGTTGGATTGCTTCCCTAGCACTCTTTTCATAGAATTCTCCTGCACACATCATTTGGATGTATTGTTTATTACTTAAAGACAATCCTTGATGGAAGTATGCACAAATTTGTCCAACATCTAACCCATGATGAGGGATAGCATGGAAGATCCTTATATCTTTCCCTTTTGGCTGCGAAGGGTTCACGGCTTTCGAGAAAAGTTCGAATTGCTCGCATAAGGGGCATTGTAGTACGTACGGGAAGAGGGAAAAACTTATTGGTCGTTCATGTTTTCCCATGGGTGGAATTAGGTGCAAGGGAATGGAACCAGATTTTGGCTTTCTCCTTTAAAGAAAAAGGAAATAAGACCAAACGAGATAATGTGGAGAGAGGCAGGTGGAGAGAATGCCGCGAGACATCTCAAAATCCTCATGAATGAGTAGGATTCTGATTGAACCCTTGGTATACGGTGAAGGCGGATCATTTCCGACTTCATCGAAGTGGTTGGCCTCATCGGGAGGCGAATACAAGAATTTGTGGTGGTCCTCGGGGTTCTGATTTCTCGAAAGGTTCTTTCTACATTGGGCAAAGGAGCAGGAGGAACTCTATATTGATTGTGCTGAAGGTTACCATTTCCTCCTCCTATCACTGGGTTTATTGGGAGCGTAGCATGGCCCCCATGTTGTGGAGGCTCATAGAGTCCTTGCTGATTCTCAGGATTATCCATTGGAGGTAAAATGTTATCTTGAGACACTTGGCTTATAATGGATTTCTCAAGGTTTCTAGGGGATCTGAGTTCGACTAATCGGTGTTTCGTTGCGGTGATTGACATGCACTACACTTACTTGTCAGAAACACTTGCGAGATTTCTCAGCAAAAACAAAACAAAATAAAAAGAAAAATGGAGAGCGTGCGGTTGCAATGCAATTGCAAATTACCTCTAACTTCTCTTGGATCCAACAGTTGATCGCCACTCCCCGTGTGGCGCGAAAATGCTTCGTCACGATTAGTATACTAATTCTATTCGGCGTGGAATTATAGTGAAGTGCATTTGTATCCTTTGTGAGAATCGGTGTCTCCACGAGGAGTAGTGCGATTAGGTTGATCAGCCAAGACTATTCTCATTAAAGTATGATTTAAAGAAAGCTGTAGTGTTATGTTGTTTGATTGAATGGTTGATTGGTTTGAATGTTTTAAATAGAAAAGACAATTACTTGGGATTTTAGGGTTCCACTCACTTATTGAGTGAGTCCACCTCTTATTTTATAAACTCATCTAGGAACCATTGATAAATGGTCTTCGATGGAGGATTTATCTTTAAATGCTTTTGGAAAATAAAGATGATCAAGTAATACTAAACACTTGTTCTCAATTAAAATGAACCCTTAGTTGGCATTATGATCAAGCACAACGTGTATCGGAAATATCTCGTTAACACGTTGTCAAGAATTTGTCAACTAAGAGTTAACCTTTCTACACAAGTGATCAATATTACCGCGATCATTGAAAATCAAGAGGAGAATTGAGGATTTTACCTTGATCGAGGGTGGGGTTTCCCCATGTGATCCCAGCAGTAGGGGTTTAGAACTCCATAAAAACTTGTATGAACAATTAAAGATGAACGATTAAACACATAGCTTGATGCCTTCACGGAAATCGGAAATTGACTTGTAAAGCGGGAATAGAAAATATGGAATGCTAAGATTTAAAGCAGAATAAATATTGATGCTGAAAGATTACAAACTCTTGAATCCGAAACTTCTAAAAGAATGGAAATCTGAAATCTGGATCTACAAAGTACCACTCAAAAATTGGAGAAAAACTCTTAAAAACCTAAACCCTAGAAGTGAAGAACTCAAAAGCTTCGAGAAAAACTAAAGACTCCCAGATCCTCTAATCGCATGTCCTCCTCCTTTTATAGCCCCCTCAAAGTGATTTTCCCATTTTGGTTAGAAACTGCAGAAAGTGCCCTCGTCGGATTGAATTCTTGGACAATTCCCTTAAAGTTCCATAAAGTTCTCTGGTGCAGGACTTTAAGTTCTGGGTAGGACTTGCTTCTTTGCCAATTTTCCAGCAAGTTCTGGGGTAGGACTTGAGTTCTACCGGTAGGACTTGTCCCAACGCAAATTTCAGCCAGAGTTCTCTGGGTAGGACTTGAAGTTCCTACCGAGTAGGACTTGTCCTCACAGTGCTTTCCTTGTTTGGGGTTCGAGAAACTATCGATTTCTCGCTGCATCCGCATTTACTTCATACTGGCTTCAGAACATACATGTGCACTACGTTTTAAACACGAAAGACCTGCACAAATCTAAAAACACAGAAGAGATTAGAAGTACCTGTTCTTATGCCAAATGTGAGTACATTATGATTTAAATGTGTTAGATTCCGTTATAATTATCACTCAATTGTGTATTCATCATGTAGCCCGTAGGGTATTCTGAATCAACAATATTTATAACCTAACACCTCGTAATGGCGTAGCATAACTACTATAATGCAGTGGATTTAGGATGGAGTCATAGGAGATGGGTTTTTCTTAGGTAGAATGACTAATCTTGTTTGGGAATTTGCGGTGATTATAATTTAGATATTGGGATTGGATAAAAAGAGTGGTTTTTGGTACTTGAAATTGTAACCAAAGTGAAGTAAAATATAGAAAGAACTCCCTCGAAGTGTTAGGTCACTAGGCTTAGGTTCCTAAGGCAAATGAGGGGTTCTCGAGGTCGTTTCCTCACATTGGGGATAGTAACATATAGTTACCTCCTGAATAAAATTTTGGTTTGGCTATAAAACTTGACCCTCAATAACTATCCTTTGAAAATGGCATTCAATGTCCATTAATGTTCTCAGTGATTAAAACCTATCTCCTTGAGTCACCTTCCAATGGCTCATAAATGATAACTAATCAACATCACAGGATCTAACAATAAGCATCCAATGAGCCGTAAAAGCTTACCATATACTAACCATTCAAGGTGAATCGAAGGGATCGAAACCTAAAGTTGAAGGGAGAGAACATCAATGAAAGAGAATACCTTCGTTGAAAACATGAGGGCCCCTACTTTACCACAAGTTCCCTTGCCTAGTGCCTTCTGCTTCAAGGAAGGAGGGAGTTTAGCAGCTCATCCTCTGAGTTGTCATCCTCAGGGGGTGTTTGGCTAGTGAGAAAATGAGAGAAAATGAAAATGAAAAATGGGAGCTTGTTCGACAAGCTTCCTTTCAATTTCAATAATGAAAAACTTTATCTTTAGAAAGTGTTGTTTGGGACTTATATATCACCAAAAAACAGCCACAAATTACCAAAACAAACAAAGCCGTAAGCTAATGCAACGGGGAGACCAAAAAATGGGAAGAAATAAAAAAATGAGGAACAAAAGTCAACAAAGAATTGTCAGCCTTGCGAAATTTCACAGGGGCTGCGAAAATTCACAACCCTGCGAAATTTTGCAACCCTTGCAAAATTGACAGGGGTTTGCTTCTTTCTTCTCTGTTTGCTCCTCGTTCTGCTCTCTACCTTTTGGGTTTGTATCTCTATGTTCCAAATGATTTCTTCATGCTTGAGCTGTATCCCTATCTTCAATATTTATAGCCTATGAAAACTACAAAAACTGCTATAAAATTGATCAGAAGCATTGCTAGGTCATTAATGTGCCAATTGGGTCAATTTGGTTGATTACTACGCAAAAAGTGCTCAAAATTCGGAGTTTTAAGAGTATGAAACAACACTATTTGGGTAGTAATCACTCCCCAAGCAGACATTGCTGGTCCTTAGCAATGAAGAAATAATAAAGCAACCAAAGCATATATATATATATATATGTATATATATATATATATATATATATATATATGTATATATATATATATATATATATATATATATATATATATATATATATATATATATATATATATATATATATATATAATGGTTTCTGAAATAAAATGAGGATAATGCTCAACTTTCCAACAGAGTCACCAACATCCTACCCAAAGGCGTCTCGGGAAGAGTGTGTGCTATGCATATTCAAGTATCAAAAGAGTGTCGACTCTGAAACCAACACGAAACCTTCCCACGAAACCTAGAGTGTGCTTGATTGAGGTTTTCAAACATAATCACATGATGTACTCTCCCCCGACCCTAGTTCTTTTCATACATGGAAATTAACTAACCTCACAGATCGTGACCTCGGCTTTATTTTACAAACTCTTATGCTTGTAGGTGCAATGGTCGAGAGGAGTCGACCTACAACCGGTCCATAAGAGAGGTCTCCACCGATGACTCCCAACCACTGTTAAGGTTTAGGTATCAAGTCATGAGGATCTCTCAACCACTAACTCTTAGGTTTTACCCCTGACTTTTAATGAGCCTCGAGACTCCAACACCCAAACAATTTGCCAACTCCACTCCATCCACTGTGTAACTAGCAACAAAGTTTCAAGTGACTCCCAACCGCTGGTTTAAAAACTGGCTTTAAAGACTACGATATACCACTCTGACTATGCTCAGCCAAAAAAGCAAGGTCTGGGCAATTTTTTTCTTTTTCTCTTTTCTTTCTTTTTTTTTTTTTTTTTTTTTTGAAAGATTCCATTGGTCTTTATTCAGGGTCTCGACCATAAAGGTGGTATGGGTATGATTTAGGTGCCATACACTGGTGTGGTGGTTTAGGAGGCAAGAGTCAGCTTTTCAGCTTATAATTGAAACCTATGTGCACAAGGTGTGTTAGTTCAAAGTGGAAGAAATAAGGTTGAAGACAAGAAGACTCATAATGGGCCATATCAACTCAAATAAGAAAAACACCATCCTAACATCAACAACATTGGGACAAAACTCCAATTTCTCATATAGAAGCTGAGCATTACGAAATTTTTTTTTCTGTAAGTGAGAAATGAAAAACAACTAAAACATGTGTGAAAAACTAAAAACATATACTTGTACTATAAAGAAAACAAACTACTAGCAAGTCATTCAACTAAAAAAAAACCGACTTGCTCAAAACATAAATGATACTTCCTTCATTAACTCTCCCCCCAATCGAATAAGAAATTGTCCTCAATGGGGTTTGGAGCGGAAACTGAATGAAGGAAGTGATACCTCCTCAAGTAGTTTTTAGGTGAACATCATCCTCCTCCCATGTCTTAGCTTCTGAGCGTAAGGATGAGTGAAAGTTGGTGGAGCTGGCCGGGGTCAGGGGGAACTCGGGATAACCGGCTTAGATCGTAGGGTGTATAACCGGCCAAGTCAGAGGTGGCATAATTGCTGATCCCGTGGGGTCGCTGGCTGTCGGTGCGAGAGGATATGGTAAGCCCAGTGTAGCCGGTAACCCGAGCAAGTGATGGCTTGAGATTCAAGCGTAGACAAATACATGTGAGCCATCCGCTAGGCCATGGTAGTCAGGTAGCAGTGAAGGACTGGGATGTAACGCAAAATTGTGGACAACGACCATGATGGCAAGAAAATCCGAGCGCTATGTGAATAGATGCCACCGGGGTGGGGTAAAGATGAGTCAGCTCACTGGAGTAGTAGAGATGGAGATGAGGAGCGGGCTCGGCAGCAACGCGGGAGCGTGCACCGGGTTAGAGGCAGTAGGTGGTGATAGTGGGAGATGGGGCTCCTGAGCAGGGGTTGTTGGAGGCTACTAGTCCTGTGGTGGATCTCTCCGGGGATCTGCCTCAACAAGAGGGTCTACGAGAGAGGAGGGACCCCAGGCACAAACTGCCACTTCTCAACAAAGAATGGCCTCGCAACCAGACATGACTCGATTTGTGGCTTACGGAAGCCTAGTCGAATACATGACAGATAAACTCGTGAAACAATAGTGGAATGGTCTCGACTCTACTGAGGTGCTTCTGGTGTATCTTCTCTTCGAAATGGAAGAGGGATGTCATAATAAGCTTGGGGCTAAACCAAAAACCCTTCAAAATGTGGTATGTGGCTTCCAGGACGGCGCCCGCCTCTCGAACAAGATGTCGAAGAGGAAATAGATTGGACCGTAGTATGTGTCCACGGAAAGCATCCTGGTAGTCGCCGAAATTCAAAATAGGTCAATTGATGTATCTCGGGAGAGGATCCAGACCATCTCCCGGGGCCAAGGATGTGGCCACGCCATAGTCGCCAGACCGCCAAGATCACTCAAGGTGAAAAGGGTGAGGCTCTCATCACCGCTCAAGGATGCCTTGATGGTCACAATGATGAAGCGCGGATAGCAAAGTGGATTGTGTTACCCCTGACGCCATGACCGTAAGTCGATCACTACCCTTGGATAGAAGAATCGGCGAGGAGTCATAAATGGCTCTAGAGAGTAGCGCTGAACAAGTCCCATCGGGTCCCGAAGCTCCTACAGACTGGCAAAAGCTGAAATATCATAAAAGTATTAGTTGTGGAATCCTTGTTTTGGCAATTTCAAAGAGCTTCCTTCATTGAGCACAAGGAAGAGTGGCCTCATCATAGCGCATGTAATGAATTCGGTGACATTGAGAGTCAAGCCGAGGCTCCGAGGTGGAGGGAGATCGTGGAGGCACCTACGGTTAGACCAGGAATACTCTCCGGCTGAGGTCCTGCCCGCTTGCAGAGGCGGCCTAAGCACGGGTCGTGTGTGAGGGGTATCCGCGCACGAGTCCAGCCTCAGGTCTCATACCCGCTACGACCGAGGGAGAGGCAAGGTAGCGGTACTGGGAGATTCCCAGCAGAACCGTGAGGGGTCAATAAAGACCGACTTCAAGACCGGCGGCAAACGTGTGCCTCGCAGATGGGGCCTCGCAGACGGCTCCTGAGGATGAGCTAGGCCTCGCAGGTCTTTACCATTGATGCAACCCATGGATGAGGGTCAAGAGAGGGGGGAGGGCCGTGCATTTATAAAGGTAGGAGGCGAAAGGTTTCACAAGGAGATTTTACGGAATGTGAAAGGTCAGAAGCATGAGGATAAAAACGAGGACGGGAGGGCAAGTGAAGAGTCACCGGCCTGGGAAAGCAGGTCGGGAGATGAAGCTGCAAATCAAAAGTGTGGCTGCGAATTTTCCTAACCCCATAGCATCAAGGGAATTTCGCAATGTTAAATTCAAGTAAATTTCACAGGCTATAAATCTATTTCGACCCCCGCTCGTGATTTTAGCACAACATGAAAAAACAACATAGGAAAATTCATAAAAATAGTAGGAAAATGAATTGAAAAAAATAAATTGAGAGAAAATTTTGAATAAATCAAAAGAAAAAGGGAAAAAATAAATAAAAATAAAATAAAATAAGAGATTAAACAAAAATAAGTGGACTTTGCAATCTCAAGGGAGACTGGGTCCACCCAACCCCATTCTTCAGGTGTTTTGAGGCTCAAGGAGGGTAAGCTCCCTTATCTAGAACAAAGGAATTAAAAGGAAGGTCAAAGGTGGCAAAGTCATTCATTTTTGTAAGATTTGTTCATCTTAACAGAAGTTCTAATCGCTACTGATGCTTCTCGATGAATGGTAAAGGGACCAATCCACCTGGACTTTAGTTTTCCCAGAAATATATGAAGTTTGGAATCATAGAGCATAACTTTATCTCTTTTTTCGAAATGTTTCCAAGCCACCATCTGATCATGCCATTTCTTACTCGTCTCGCAATCTGAGTCTGTAAGCATCATTTCATTTTCCAACCTTATCGAGGTCAATAAATCTATTTAGGCCTACTTTCCGCATCCATGTTGAGCTTTTTAATGGCCCACTGGGCTTTGTATTCGACAAGGGGGAGGTGGCATGTTTTCCATAAACCAAACCCGACATCGAGACATCCAAAGAATGGTCTTGGTGCCGCTCTATATGCCCATAGTGAGTCCAAGAGTCTGAGCTACTCAATCTTTCAAGCCAATTCACCACCTTCATCAAGATGGTCTTAATCTCCTTGTTAGATAGGTTCCACTTGACCACCGGTTCGGTGATGGTAAGGAGTAGCCACTTTATGTTTCACCTCATATATGGCTAGGAGGTTTTCAAAGGGTTTGTTGCAGAAATGGGTACCTCCATCATTGATTATGGCTTTGGGCACTCCAAACCTGGAGAAGACATTCTCCTTTAGAAATTTAAGCACCACCCTGTGATCATTGGTTTTACAAGGAATCGCCTCAACCCATTTGGACACATAATCAACTCCCACCAAGATGTATGAATACCCGAAAGATGTAGGGAATGACTCCATGAAGTCAATGACCTAAACATCGAAGATGTCTACTAGCAAAATTGGGTTTAAGGGCATCATGTTATGGTGAGTAAGCTTCCTGAGTCTTTGGCATTGATAACACGTTCGGCACATGGCATGAGCATCTTTGAAGAGGGATGGCCAGTAAAAACCAAATTGCAGAATCTTCATGGTCAGTTTCAGGAAGCAAATGACCTCCACATGCATTTTCATGGCAAGGGTCGAGGATCCCCTGTTCTCTCTTTTAGGCACACACCTTCGATGATTTGCTGGCATAGTATTTGAAACAAAAATGGCTCCTCCCAATAATAGGAATGAATTTCAGAAAAAGTATTTCTTGCCCCGTGGCTTTCCAATCAATCGATTTCCCTGCTAAATAATTAGCAATATAAGCATACTAGGTGCATTCTGGCTACAAACAACAAAGACTTCGTGAACTCATCATTAATGGGAGGGAACGTGGAGTCATGAGCTATGGTCAATCTGAGATGATCCGCCACCACACATTCTCCACCCTTTTTTTGTCTTTGATTTGGAGGTTAAATTCCTGGAGTAGGAGAACCCACCTTATTAGTCTCGCTTTAGCATCTTGTTTCATTAACAAGTATTTCAAAGCAAAGTGGCCTATAAAAATGACAATGAATGACCCCACCAAGTATGCTCTGAATTTATCTAAGTCATAGACCACTACTAGCAGCTCCTTTTTTATGATGGTGTAATTCCTTTGTGCTTCATTCAGAGTCTTGCTTGCATAGTAAACCACGTAGGGCTTTCCATTTTCTCTTTACCCAAGAACTGCCCCAATGGCATAATCACTTGCATAACACATTACTCAAAGGAGCTTGTCGGCTAAGTGCTCTCACCATGGGTGCAAAGAGGAGCCAGTGTGACTCGAGCTCCTCGAAGCTCTATCGGGCACCTTCCATCCCAAAAACAAATTTTGGTATCCTTTGACTGGGGCAGCTCACGAGAGGTTTTGCAATTTTTTGAAAGTCCTTAATAAAACCTCCGTAGAAACCTACATAGACGAGGAATTGCATTATCGCTTTCAATATTTGTGGGAGGTGGTAGCTTAGAAATAAGCTCAACCTTGTCTTTATCAACCTCAATTCCCTTGTTGGAGATGACATGTCCAAGGACAATTCCTTGATGTACCATGAAATGGCACTTTTCTCAATTAAGCACCAAGTTTTTCTCGATGCGTCTATTTAGGACAGTCTCAAGGTTGGCCAGGCAATCCTCAAAAGTGCCCCCATATATGATGATGTCATCCATGTACACCTCCATGATGCGCTCCACCATATCATCAAGATACTTAAGCATACACCTGAAAGTGGCATGCATTATAGAGGCCAAAAGGCATTCTCTTGCAGCATAAGTTCCAAAGGGGTAAGGAAGGTATTCTCGATCCTCCACAACAATTCTCAATTTGAACATCCGAGTAGCCATCCAAAAGCAATATAACGGTGCCCTAAACTCTCCAAAGTCGATTGTTGAAAGGCAAGGAAAATTTCCATTCCTTTGTCACCGCATTCCCACTTCCTATAATTTATACAGACCCTCTAACTTGTGGTGAGGCGTACAAGCACATCTTCTCCCTTCTCGTTCTATACAATAGTCACTCCTCGACTTTTGGCAGTACAACCCGGCTGTGGCTCACCAAGGGACTCACAACCGCAGATAATACCGGCCTCTCCAAGACTTTAGAACTCGCAGCCGCGCTCCACTTCGCATGTGGGATTTAACTGCCTTTGCGGGTTGTCGTATGTGCCTGGATTCTTCCTCCATGTAGATGTGATGAGTGCAAACCAAAGGGCTAATTCCCTTTAAATATGAGATTTTCCATCTAATGGCTTGCTTGCACTTCCTGAGGATTCCTAGCAAATCATCTTCCTGTGAGACGTTTAGGGATGAAGAAATAACCACGGGGCATTGGTCGCCCTCCTCCAAGTATGCATATTATAATTATGTGGAGAGGGGTTTTAGATCGAGCTTTGGTGGCTCTTCCTTTTCTTTGTCTTTCTCAGTCAATAGGGGGAGGATTTATTCCTTATTTTTCCAAGGACAAAAAGCAGCACACAAATCTGAAGGTTCATCCAAGTTTTTAGGTGGCTTTGCCAATTCCTCCATCAATTATGCTTCAGACTGCAACCAAGCCACACTATTCCTCCACTATGGTGTCAATCAAACACACCTCTTCTAGGTCTTCTTCCTTGGGGTGAACATGCTTTTTGCTTAGGTGAAAGATGTTGAGCTCCAGTGTCATATTGCCAAAAGTGAGCTGCATAACCCCATTTCGATAGTTGATGATTGCATTGGAGGTAGCTAAGAATGGCCTTCCGAGTATAATGGGCACATAATTGGCTCCCACAACCATCGGCTCCGTGACAAGAAACAACAGTCCACCGGATAAGAGAATTCCACCCACCTACACCTAAAACATCTTCAACAAAGGTCTCGGGAATTTTTATCAATTGTCTGGTCAAGACAAAGTGATAGTGGTGGGTTTTAATTCTCCTAGCCCCAACTGCTTATAGACTTAGTAGGGTAACAAATTGACACTGGCCCCCAAATCTAGTAATGCTTTCTCCACACAAGTTCCTCCAATGGTCACTATTATGGTAGGACACCTTGGATCTTTTGTACTCACCTGAGTCTCAGACCGATGATAACACTCTACCGCACCAGAAAAGGCTTTATCCATTCATCCTTTCACAAGCACAAGTCTTTTAAAACTTGGCATAGATTGGAACTTACTTAATCATGTCCAAAAGGGGAATGTTTACTTTCACCTGCCTTAAAACTTCAACAATCTCAGTTTGGTTGTTTACCTATTTTTGCCTCTTAATGCTTGAGGGAATGGTGGGGGCATGCTTTTCTTAATCATGTCTCCTTTGATCACTATCCTGCCCAAATGCATCATCTCTGGGCCTCTCTTTGTACTTTATCAAGTGGTTTAGGTAATGGTTGCTCAACTTTTTTACAACTTCTCAAAGTGATAACTTCTTTTACCTTATCCATTTTAGGAGCAGCCTGGCTCGAGTCAAATTCTTATTTTTAAATTTAACTCCCCAGGTTTCTGTTGAGTTTGCAGGAACTTCCTTTTCTTGCACATTTGTCGATTGGTCAGCCTAGAGAGATGGAGTACCGCAGGTCAAGCCAAATTTCAAGTACTCATTCGAACCCATCTATTCTCTTGCTCACAAGACTTTCCACAAAGGTCAAATCCTCTTATTTAACTACACATTCACTACTTTCTTCTCTTTCTACAAAATTATCCACCACCTCGCTTCAAATCTGTAAATGGCCTATTCAATTGCGTAGTTTCATCAGCTGCATGGCAGGGAAGTTGAAGACACTACGAGGAGCAGGAGGCTTCTGCCTAAGAGAGATTCGGGGCGATTTCTCCAAATTAGGGCTGTAAGTGTTGCCATATGGTGCATCGTCGACGGTTCAATTGACCAACCACATTCGCCGCTTCTCCACTAACATCTCCCTCATTGCCAGAATAGTTGGACATCGTTTCCGCATGCTCGTTGGACTGACAAAGAAGCATGGCTTGCTTCGGGCATAGGAATCTCGGGCCACTGCTTGCACCTCATGCAGTTTCTCATTTCCGCTTCCACCTTCCAGCTAAGGTGGAAACTTGCTTTCATGTCCATGTCCTCCAGAAGAGAGTACATGCCACCCCTTGTACTGGATTGAGGTCTCATTCTTTCCATCTCCCTTAGGTTAGGCTTATCCCAACCTTTTGAAGCCTCAATTACATAATTCAGGAAATCTAAAGCTTCCTCTGGATTTTTGCTCAAGAAATCTCCTCCACACATAGTCTCTAGCAATTGCTTAATAGCAAGAGAAATTCCATCCTAAAAGTAGCTTACTAGTATCCATGTGTCAAAACCCATGTATGGGACAAGCATTCAGTTGCTTCCATATACTCCTCCAGCATGCATAGAAATTTTCATTTTCAATGGCCAGAAGGTGGAAATCGCCTTCAAATTCGTTTATTCCTCGTGGAGTGGAGAAGAATTTCTTTAAAACTCAACTCAGATCTCTTCCGCCTGTATGCCTCGACCTAGAGCGAGCTAAATTTTGGCTTTATTCTTCAATGTACGTCGAGCCTCATTAGATCCACTCCATAAGTCTCTCCTCGCGGCATCAGACCTCCTCCTGTAGCGACCCCCTCGAGTCCGAATCTCGACCCGACTGGTCGATCTCGAATCTATCTGAGACGCATCAAGTCATTAATCAAATTCACTTATCAAATACATTTCATTAATATGTTTTCATTCTCAAATCTGCGAAAAGCAATTTTTAACTTAGGCAAGCCCATAAACATTTACAAATTCAATGCAAATCCTTTACAAAATATGCATTTAACCAAAATGCATTTTATGCCATTATACTTCATAATATCCAAAATCGTATCTCGTATATAGGTAAAAAAAATCGGAGTCAACTCCTTTTGGTTTACAAACAATGTCATGCTAAAAAATGGTGAGGATGTATGTAATTTGAGCATACCCGCAACTTAAACGACCAGCTCCTCGACGCTGGTCCGCCAATCACCGCCTATCACTCTGCACTACAGACGATAAAATAATACTACTTAAGCATTTTCACGCTTAGTGGTTTTATACAGCTTCTCTATTCCTTCACTCATCACTTAATCATGCATTTATCAAAATAATGTCTTTATACAATGTCTATGTGTAATGTAAAAGATACTTATACAAATACACTTTTTAATATCATTTTTCGCTTTTCGGTTTACGATTTCACATATGACTATAGAGTCAACATTCATGACAGATTCAATTGGTGAATCCTGTTCTGTTTGTCATTCAATAGTAATGTGATTTCACATTAAATATTACAATCTCACATGTGACTATAGAGTCAACATTCACGATGCATTCAATGGTGAATCCTCGGGCCCCGTTTGGTCATTCAAGAAAGAATGCATTTCACACAAATATTACAATCTCTACATTAAACTATATAGAACAACATTCCATGATGTGATTCGGCCAGAATCCCACCCCCGTCGCTTTCATTCAAGAGTAAATGTAATTTCACATTGAACAAACACGGTTACCTTCATGACGAATTCAGTTGGTGAATCCCATCATGTTGGTCATCCAATAATACATTTCAAATCAATTTATTCACATGCAGTAAATTTATTTATAGTTCAAATAAAAGCACGCATGCAGATATTTGACAAACATTTCGAATACTAATAATTCAAATCAATATATATATTTCACAAATGTAACTTGAAATGAGAATCGAAATCACGTAGAACGTAACAAACCAATTTATCGATCCCTTTTCTTCGATACCGCTCAAATGTGTGGATCGCCTTCACTTGCACTCTAGTCAGATAAATTCTCTACTCTTAGTGGTTGAACAATTAATCAGGACAAACGAATATTTTTTCTCGCCACAAGAAGGTACGATACATTTTCCATTTAGTTTTATCCTTATTTGAACCCTCATTAATAATTTATTATGGTCCTTAAACTATCGGTATACGAATACGAGGTGTTCGGAAAAAAAATCTGAAAATGGCTCGTGTGAACAATAGTCACGCCGTGGCATAGCACTGCTACGCTGCGGCTTAGGCCTTTTCCGTGGCATAGCGTTGCTACGCTATGGCGTACCCGAGGGGTGCCATTTTTGGCACCTTGGCCTTGCCGCGGCGAGGCATCCCACACTGCGGTGTAGAAGCCCGATCTCTTAAAGCCTAGATTTTCCTCTTTTGCGGTTTTTCTCCAAAAATCCTCAAAATCCCAAAACAAAACATGGGAATCACTCCCAATAAATCCTAATATCATCCTAAACCAACCATAAGCAAAACCCATGGATGGATTAGGGTTTTTCTAACCCAAACATCATTTAAAGAAATCTAAGGTTTGGTTCTTACCTTAAATCCCTTTGAATCTTCTTCACCCAAGATGCTTGATCACTTAGAAGAAAGGAATGGGGATGACCTCCCACCAAAATCACTTCTTCTTGCAAAACCCTAGCTTTCTCCCTCTCTCTTGTCTCCAAAACGTTTTTGCTCAAATGAGCATTCTAAGACCAATATGGTCTAATATCACTTACCCTTCTCAAGGCCATGTTTGGCACATCAAAAACCCATTTTTGATTTAAGTTGCCTCAATTTACCTTATAGCACATATGTCAGCCTATTTGCACTTAAAACAAACATTTTTCTCAATCGACTTCTTTAAGTCCCCATTTTTGCACCCAAATTCTTTTCACTTGGGTTTATTTCCTGTTAAATCAATTTCATTTTAGCATATAACATTTAATCATATGCCTACATACTATTTCACTTTCACAATTTAACAATCTATCATTTTTCCCTGAAACCTAAGTTTGGCTCAATTCATACCCGTAATATATAATAAAATTATTATAAAAATTCTAAGGTATTTTTGGGGAGTTACATCCTCAAACTCCCTCATGTGCGAGTAAGGGTTCTCACTCTCCATGCCATGAAAAGTGGGAAGAAGTGGCACAAGGTAAGGCCTAACAACCATTTGCTCAGTTGGGGGCACAATGTAGGAGGGTGCACTCATTCGTCGAGGGTGTATGTGAACCCCGCTGACTCAATGCATCAGAGATTCATGTCCACTCCCTACTGACTCTGTTGTTCTTCAAGTGGAGGTTCCATTGGGTTCTAATTTAGGCCCAATTCAGAATTTGATTCCCGTGGAATACTGACTTTTACTAATCTGCCTTTTGAATTCCTAAACCATTGGAACATAAACTCCTACATGAAAAACACAGGACAACACCAAAAAGAACACAAAACAATTCTACCAAAAAGGGTTAGTGTTAGCTAAGGAAAAATAAAAAATATAAACAGTATAATGAATATCAAGTAACCTAGTATTAAACTGCTAGAAAGAATGAAAAGAGAAAAGAAATTCGCCAGAACTTGTGATGAGGATCACAAGTGTTCAACACGTTGTCATTTGCACTAAGGCACCATCCTTGGCAACGGTGCCATTTGATTCGCGTGTGTATGTGTAGCCCGTGGGGTATTCTGAATCAACAATATTTATAACCTAACACCTCGTAATGGCGTAGCATAGCTACTATAGTACAGTGGTTCTAGGATTGTCCACAGGGGTGGGTTTTCTTCATGGGAATGACTAATGCTGAGGTTACACTGGTGATTATAATTTGGATATTGGGATTGGATAAAAAGAGTGGGTTTTGGTAGTTGAAAGCGAAACTAAAGCGAAGTAAAATATAGAAAGAATTCCCTTGAAGTGTTGATCCTTTAGGCAGGTTCCTAGTTCGAATGAGGGGTTCTCGAGTCTTTTCCTAGCGTGGGGATAGTAACATATAGTTACCTCCCGGTCGGATTTTGTAGTTTAGCTATAAAACTTGACCCTTAACTATCAGCACAGAAATGACTTTCAATGTCCATTAATGTCTCGGTCGATTAAAAACCTATCTCCTTGAGTCACCTTCAATGACTCATAAATGATAATAATTAACATCCGCAGGATCTATCAATAAGCATCGATGGTAGTAAAAGCTTACCATATACTAACCATTCAAAGGTGAATTGGAAGGATTGAAACCTAAAGTTGAAGGAAGACATCAATGAAAATACCTCGTTGAAAACATGAGGGCCTGCGTTACCACAGGTTCCTTGCCCTGATGCCTTCTCCTTTAAGGAAGGGGGTTTAATGCTCATCCTCACGAGTTGTCATCTCTCGAGGGTGTTTGGCTAGCGAGAAAATGAGAGAAAATGAAAATGAAAAATGGGAGCTTGTTTCTGCAAGCTTCCCTCTAATTTCAATAATGAAAAACTCCATCCTTACAAAGTGTTGTTTGGGACTTATATATCACCCAAAACAATATAAATTACCAAAATAAACAAAAGTGGTAAACTATTACAGGGACAAAATGGGAAGAAATCAAAAAATGAGGAAAAAAAGTTAACAAAGAATTCGTAGCCTTGCGAATTTCGCAGGGGCTGCAAAATTTCGCAACCCCTACGAAATTGACAGGGGTTGCGAAAATTCACAGCCCTGCGAAATTTCACAACCCTTGCAAAATTTACAGGGTTTGCTTCTTTCTTCTCTGTTTGCTCCTCGTTCTGCTTTCTGCCTTCTGGGTCTGTAGCTCTGTGTTCTAAATGATTTCTTCATGCTCGAGCTATATCCCTATCTTTAATATTTATAGCCTGTGAAAACTATAAAAACTGCTATAAAATTGATCTAAAGCATTGTTAGGTCATTAATGTGCCAATTAGATTGATTTATTTGATTATACGTAAAAAAGTGCTCCAAAACCCGAGTTTTAAGAATATAAACAACACCATTTGGTGTGTCAGATAATATCAAGCAAAACATGAAACTTTCAATTGGAGCTTAACCAAGCATATACTTAGCCATGCGTTGGATCTGTGTTTCGTACTCCCAGTTTACTTAATCCGACCAATACAGGTTAGGAGTCACTTTGTATAGTGATTTAAAGGATACGGTGCGAGGTCTATACTGGCTAGGATTGCTTCATATTCAACCTCATTGTTGGACGCGGTGTAGTCTAACTGTATAGCTTGTTATATCCTCTCCCCGATTGGGGCTTTAAGTTGCAAGCCAACACAAGCTCCTGTTTTTTTGAAACCATCTCCCAGGATCAGTTGGCCTGGTGCAGGGTTCGTCCTCACTGTGAGATTTCTACTAAAGAATACCATTATCTGTCCTTTATTACCAAAAGCGGGGTTTGTCATGGATACTATGAGCTCACTTAGCAATATTTCGTGAGCCGTCCTTCCCGACAAGTCGGGTTTGTGTATGGTGCTTCACAAGGGAAGATTGGTCTGTACGATGATAGGGTGTGCTTGGAAGTAAGGGCGGAGTTTTTTAGCTATCATACGGAGAGCCAGTGCCGCTTGCTCGAGACTTGTATATCGAGTTTCCGCCTCAGATAGAGATTTTCTTACGAAGAACACTAGTCTATGTTTATGGTTTTCATCTTCTTTGAACAAAGCTACACTCACCCAGGACATCGAAATTGCTAGGTAAGATAGGCGTATCACCTTCTTCGAGGGCTAAGCTAGAATTAGAGAGGTTCCCGATGAGATCTTGTGATTGCCCTAAAAGCACAGTACTTATTCCTTATTCGCCGTCAGTTTGGCCCCCTTTAGAGTCTTAAAAAATGGCTTTAATCAATCTGTAAAACGAGAGATGAATCGTCCTAGAGGCATGGCACAAGTCGATTATTGCACCCTTTTAAGGTTGGGTCCCGAGATTCCATAATAGCTCTAAGCTGTATAGGATTGGCTTCTATCCCCCTTTATGTCACCATAAAGTCTAAAAACTTACTTGAACTAACTTCGAATGCACATGTTAGGGGATTGAGTTTCATATCGTACATGTCTGATAGCTCTGAAAGGCTTCTTAGGGTGCTTAGTGCGATCGAAGGGCATTCTTTGGATTTAATGACATGTCGTTGATATAGACTTCCATGGTCTTTCCCATCAGTGGTCGAAATATCTTTATCACTAGCCTCTAATAGGTTGCTCCTGCGTTCTTCAAGCAAAAAGGCATTATATTGTAGCAGTATAACCTGTGTGGTGTAATGAAGGCCATTTTCTTCGCATCAGGCAGGTGCATAGAAATCTGGTGGTAGCCGGAGAAAGCATCCAGAAATGACAACATCCCATGCCCGGCTGAAGCATCAATTATCCAATCTATTCATGACAGGGGGAAGTTGTCTTTTGGGCATGCTTCGTTGAGGTTTGTGGAGTCCACGCATGCTCTCCATTTGCCACTCTTCATTGGGAACACCATTACATTGGCGAGCCATTCAAGATCCGATGAAACCTGCTCTTAGAAGATTGTTTACCTCTGTTTGAATAATCTGATGGCGATCTGGGTGGAAATGCCTTACTTTTTGTCTCACAGGTTTTACCGAGGGGATAACATTCAGTTTGTGAGAGGTTAGCATCAGGTCAATTTCGGTCATATCTAAGTGATTCCAAGCGAACACGTCACAATATCACCGACAATATCGTTGTAGGCACTCTTTTCCTCATTGGATAGTAGAGTTGGCGTATATGAACTTCTCGACCCGATCAGCGCCAACATCTCTAGGGATCCATGGCCAATGAAACCATTTTCTTACCGCCTGACTGGATGGCGGGTGTGGTTGCTTGCTACGCAGGGGTGTGATCCTAGAGGGGAGGTCTATCTAAGCAATTTTCCGAATTCGGTTCCCGTATGGATAGTTGGTACCACTATCGATGTGGTAGTGCTTAAGGTCGACCTGCCCACACTTGTTGGTAAAATAGTGATCGTTTGGCTGATGTGTGGAAGGGACGACCTTCATCGAGTCTGACCCAGGTCCTACACTATGACCTTGTAAGATTTTAGTCGTCGACAATTGAGGCTTGAAAACTGTTGGGTATTTGGTCACTGTACGGGGAGCGTGATGTCTCTAGTGTCATGGTTGTTGCGCCATTGAAATCATAGAGAATTCGCCGGACTGAGTTTAGCATTCCTGAGGAAAACTTTATCTGGTTGAAGGCTGGTAACTATAACAAGTCTACCACGCTGCCAAGATCTACCAGCACCTTGTGCACATTAAAACCTGTACTACATAGAGTGAGTACAAGTACGTCACAATGGGGCATAATGACCCTATTCTTACTGGAGGAAAGAATATGGGGTCATCTATCGGCTTGGTTTCTTCACGGTTGCCTCCATTGGATGGCATTTACCTGGGCCTTGATCGTAGTTGCTCTCAAGAGCTTCCTCTGTTGGCGCTTCGATTGATACTGGTCGTCATACTACCACCCCAACATATAGTTTATGGTTGGTCTGGTTTCTGATGGGGTAGCCACGCCAGCTGTAATTCTATCTATTGGTGGCCCGAATTCCGTCCCGCGGTCAACTTCCCTGACATACCTTATAAGGTACCCTTCTTTGATTAGTCTTTCCACCAGGAACTTCAAGCTTCGGTACCTGTTGGTCTTGTGCTCGTGATCTCTATGATAATCACATCGTACGGATGGGTTTCTCTAAGAGGGATCTATTTGGATCGATGCAGGCCACTTGAAATCTTGCAAGTCGCGAATGAGGGGCAGCAGCCTCTCATATGTGATGTTACGGAGGAATTAGTGCGGGGTTCCTATTTTTTCTTTGGCCCAGTCACGAGATCGCTTTCGGTTTTACTACGGCCTTCCTTGGGCTCGAAGACTTCTTCCCCAAGCATTGCTGTGGCTTTCTTGTGGTCATGACAGTTTGTGTTGCTGCACGGATATTATCTTCCAGCTTTGAGTACTTATATGCCCGCTTGTATAATTCTTCCATTGTCATCGACAGGTCAAAGACAGTAAGTGGAAGAAAGGAGTGGATGGCCCAAAGCTTCTCCTGAAGTTCTGAAGGACTGTGTCCATGCTATAAGCCTATACTTGCTAGACGACTTGCCTGAACCTCCTTGTGAAGTCTTGTATGTCTTCCTACTTTATAATAGTCTACAAAGAGCTAATGTTCCTCTTCTACCGTATTGAACAAAGATACTGAGAGATGAATGTGGTCCACAACTTGTTGAACGAGTTTATTGAATTCTGAGGGCTTGTGACAGGCTAAGCATGATTTGTCTATAGACTAATGAGAATACTTTGCACAACTTATACGGTCATTTAATAAGAGCGTTTAGTGTCATTGCCTGGTTGTAATGGAGCATGTGATCATAAGGGTCATTAGAGCCATTGAACATGGTAAAAGCTAGCATGACAAACCCTCGGGGTGGCTCGTAATTAAGAATGTGTTGCCCTAGGGGCGAAGAGAGCATGTCGTCGGGCCCTCGAATCAGGGCTATAGGTTGCGCATAGAATGTTGGCCCTACACCGAAGGTGGGATGCATAGGCGGCATCGATGACATCATATCGTCAAGTAACACTAAAGCTTTTCGAGGGGCTTAGACGATCGGTTTGCTCCTGTAGGCTGCTCCACTGGCACAGATGGGAAGCTCAGTGACAACATCATTGAGGGCAGGGCGGTGTGAGTGCTTCCTTCGCGATTTGGCCCTTGTGCTACCTCGAGCGTTCCTTCCTGGTGGAGGACTCGTGGATGGGGACCTCCTAAAGGACAATTCATCATCTGCTAGGGCGTCACCGTCGTCGGAAATAATGGGCTCTTTTCCTTTGTGTGGTATTGGATCGTTGACATGATCTCGCCCTCGTACGTCCTTTCCAAGTTGAGGGCTTTTTTTCTACCTAGGACCCTTGGCCAGTCATTCTCCACGGTTGCAAGTGTCACCTTGACCCTCGCTTGGGCCGATGAAGAGCAGGCACCATACTAGGACTCTTTACTTTCTTTTCGAACAGTGGTGGGCCCAAAGTCTTTGTGAATCAAATATATATACAAGATACAAATAAAACTACCATTGGTGGTGTTTCTGATGTGAACCACATCTGATCATGAGTCCCATTTACATATGCATATCTAGTTGTACATTTACATAATCAGAGCGCAAAACCTACTGTGATGTACTCCTATTAGTTTGTTGGCCCAACAGTATGCGGAATATCGTGGACGTCCTCCTCTGTACTTACACAGATTAAAACCCATGCTAAGCTTACCTCTTAGTGGGAAACATATGACTTATACGTATACACATGCACTAATACTCATATATAGTACGCATATAACAGTAACAGATATCAGAATTTTTCATAAATTCATATAATAAACTTATGCACATACTTATACTTATAGCATACTTATACTTGTTCAGATCTTAGTAAGGTTATAGAGCTTATAGCATGCGGAGGTGCGGAAGGTACCTCTGAGCTTCTATACTTATGCGGTACTTGTAAGTACTACCAGCTTATACTTGTACAGAGTACCCTTAGAGTACATTGAGGCGAAGCGATGATATTTTATCATGACCGTTATTGGACTCTTATCATATAAGCTGTTTGACTACTTGGAGCCGATCAATAAAAATGAGTAGGACCTGACACAATAAGTACACAGAGGTCTGATGCAGTCTTGAGGTCTTCGTAGCATAAAGTGCCGGAAGCTACTTGTGAGAGGGAGTGTTGTCACACTAATGTCGAGGGAGTGCTAGGAAGTACGAAATGTGCGGAAACGCGATTCAGTGTCGTTGCACTAATCGGATAATCTTAGAAGTACTATACGTGTTTGCCCACATAACAGAGGTGTCATGTCATTCAATATCCGATCTTAGGTAGTTCTACAATTATATGTGTTCAGGAACTTACTATCTTATCATAGGGGCATTAAGTTTGCCAACATTGAACTCGCGGCGATGAAGTCTGATCTAAATTTTTCTATTTTCTTTACCTTACAAACATGTATGGACCCTTTCATACACTTATAAGGTCTTCCTTAGTCCAATCGACAAGTCCTCGGAGCAACAGAAGAACAAAACAAAACAAAGCACAAAAATTTCCATGCTGTGAACAGTAACTATGCCGCGACGTAGCATTGCTACGCTATGGCGTAGGCCTTCATATGTCGTAACTAGAGGCTTATTTAAGCTCTCATTAGCTACTTGGGGTGGACATGCCACGCCTTGGTGTGGACCTACGCTGCTGTGTGGGATCCCTACGTCGCGGTGTAGGACCCGGAAAATTTCCAGATTTTGCTGATTTCGTCCCTTTTTCTAGAAAACCAACCCAAAAAAAAAAAAAAACTCATATGCTCTCCAGAAAAACATCTTCCAAGTGTTTTCTAACCCCAACCAAAACCAAACATAGAGATTAAATAGGGTTTTTTCCAAACCCAAACTCACATATTTGTGAGTTAGGTTAACTTCCTAACACCCAAACAAGTACCCATACATTATAAACCAAGAATCCATACAAAAGTTCACAAATCCATACAAAACCATAGTTTCCATACAAAACCATAGTTTTTATACAAAATCATAGTCATCCATACATTTCCTCTTCTTCTTCTTCATCTACTTTTTCTCTTCTCCTCTCTTCTTCTTCACGTTTTTTTTTTTTTTTTGCTCCCCTAAAATAGAATTGACTTAGTGCTTATCACTATTGACACTTCTTTCCTTTTATTACACTTTGGTCCCTCATCTCTCCTTTATTTACAAATCAAGTCATTCATATTTCCACTTTAGCATCTCATCTTCTTATCTTATGACTTTTATGTCCCGTTTTGACAATTTACAAATTTACCCTTGTTTATTTCCGGGTTTCTTAGATTTCACGTTTTGCATTTAAATTACGAAAAATTCAAATTATACCTCTGAAATACCTAAACATGCTGGCATTAAGGTATATTTTGGGGTGTTACGTGGCGTTCAGCGTAGAACACATAGCTCTCTTACATATGTCTCACGCGCTCCTCATGCTTCCTTTCCATCTCTTGACGCCAATAGAGGAACTGATCTTCAGGTGTTTGATGCATCAGATTGTTTGACATTGCGACTGCTTCGGGTAGATCAGATGTGGAAGGGGGAGTCGAAAGAGGTCTAGGTAATGGGGGGCTACTAGAGAATCGTTGTAGCCAAGCCCTTGTAGCCCGTCGTTGAGACTTTTTATTCGTTTTCCACAGACAACACCAATTGTTGGGACTTTGATTGTCGGATCCCCTGAACTTCAAATTGTAGAGGACTTGATCATCGATTCCCTTTGAGCATCGCGGTCTGATGTGAACCTACAAAAGGGCATTCCACACACCCAATGGGCTGGCCCGCCTCTTCGATTATTAAGTCAGCAAAAAATGTGTAGTTAGAATTGCTTACCTTCCCTCGGGGGCGATATTTCCGACTTATAGGGTTTGGTTCACGAAATCTTCTCCTTCTTTCTTGGGGTAGGATTTTATCTTCTCTTAGTTTAAGGGAGGAAATCTTATTTTCCTTATCAACGACTAGTTCTTCCTTATCAGGGATTATTTTTCCATTTTCCAGGATTATCTCTTTGAAAGTAAGAGAGATTTGAAAAGCTAGAAAGTCGGTGATAATATCGCTTATGCGGATTTTCCGCTTCTAGGTGCTTATTTGTAACATACTTCCCATATGGGATAGAATTCCCATATGGGGTAGAATGGTCGGTTGGCAAACTTGAAGTTCTAGACGGGCAGCCTTAAGCAAGCCTTGAAAGGATTTTCCTTGCTTTCCATGGTGGCCTCTATAGATTCTCATGTTTGAGAAGTGTCCGCCTGATCTTGGTGAGGTGAGTGGAATCAGGTCATTTCACAACACAGACCCAACGGGACCGTCCATCAAGAACCAAATCCCAGAGATCATGGTACTCACAATAGTCACTTTATTGCCAATAACGATTGGAAACTTACTAAGGAATCTTAAGTGGTGGCAGGGGGCGGATTTTGTTGCTCACTTAGCAAAACACAAGTGTGGAGATCAAAGACTTGTATAAGTTGTCACAATTTTTACCAAACAATTTCTCATTCTTGCATAAAAAGCAACTCATTAAACTAGAATTAATTTCAACTTCTAAAATTCAAACATTTAAAATCTTAGCAGTTTGTATGTGGATAGGTATATTTGGTTAAAAAACCCCAAATAACAAAAAATTTATAAAACGAATTCTTTCATGTTTTTATTTTGGAAAATAACTAATTTTGGATAAAAGTGTCATTGGTCTATGCATTTATATGTGTTTTTAAAAATGTTATTTAAAAAATAGAGTTATTTTTGTCAGAGCAAAACCGATAAAAGTTATATTTTGTAAATTCAGATTTTCAAAGTGCCTTAAAAGCTTAATTGGCGCGCATGCAGGGAGTCTGTTACTGGCCACTTTCGTCGGAACAATACTCTCACCAAGGTCGAGAAACCAAGGCCCTAGATTGCACCTTCAATGTCTCAGTAGTGTTAAAACAACTTTCGTGAATTTCTCATGTTTTAAGTGGATCTCAGTTTCTAAATCTATTTTTCTAATTCTGACTCAATTGGGTTATTACAATCATGTATAATATAAAGCATCTTCAGATCATCATTCTTTCTCTGTTCGTTCAATAATATAAATTCTTACTGTATTAAAATTTATCAGAAGATTATATTCGCATAATCCATTATCAGGTTCTCCTTTTTCTTGATACTGTTTTCTTCTAATTTAGAAATTGGTATTCTAGGGTTTATTTGTGTTCGAGTTTCTGATTTATGATTACTATTCAGAGTGAAATATCTATTAGATTCCTTGAAGATCCCTATGAAGTTGGAGCAGGGAAATATCCTCTTTCATTTTCCTCCATTATTAATGGTGGCCATGGTTAGATTGTGGCTTTAGGTTTCTTTTCTGATACTGATAATCCTAATTTTTACCCTGCATCTTCTGATATGAATTAAATGTGTGTAGCATGACCTAAATTGACTAAATACTGTTTGGGGTTAGGCCTGAAGCTTTGAACACGGCTCTGGATTAAAGAGGAATTTATAAATGTGCCATGTACAGGCCATAGATTGCCTTTCCCCCTGTGTACTTGCTGGGTGTCCCTGTGGCTCCTTTTTTGGGTTAATAAAATTTTATCTTTTTGCCTATCAAAAAATCAATAAACGTGTCATGTAGTGGTAGAGTTTTTGTTGCAGGGATTTGTATTTTGGGATCGAACAAATTCCTAGTGAACAGGTAGTTCTTTCTTTGTAGGGCTTAAAGCTCATGAACATCTGGGCTACTTTGTGGACCAGGTTGAGTTACCTTTTGAAAATCCAAATCTCTTTCTGGAGAAGCAAGCTAATCTAATCTCTTTCTGACTTTCACACCTGATGTCATTGAATATTCCAGTCCATAGTTCCTATTCTTTTATTTATCACACTGTATATTGTATCTCAATGTCTTTTTTAAATATTAGGTGATAGATAATAGGTACTTATATATGAAACCAAATGAATATAGTGAGAAAGAGTATGCTTCAAAATTCCCTATGTCAACATACAGCATCTAATTTTATCTTACCATGTATCCTAAGTTTTTCAAAACCTACACTCTGAGCATACTGCAAAAAGCTACGAAGGAGAATAAAGGCTTCATTAGGATAACTTGATGCCCTTGAGCAAGTCTTGTGTTGCCATTGTTTTTCCTTTAATAAGGTCTCTGAGGTAACAGGTGGTAGGATTTAGCAGGATGCATCAGACTCATGCTTATTCTTTCTTGCTCAGTACGGAAGTTTTCCCTGTTTGGAACTGCTTGTAGTTAAGTTTTTTTTTTTTTGATAGGTAAATATTTATTTTTCTTTTTTTCTTTCTTTGTCCACACGGGGACTCGAACATGGTCCCCTCCCTATGTCCACCCCAACCCTTAACCACTAAGCCATGCCTTAATGGCTGGTTGTAATTAAGTTATGATTGTCTCTGTGTCACATGAGAAGTGCTTTTCTTTCATTGTGGGGATAACTGGGTCGCTTTTCTTTCATTGTGGGGATAACTGGGTCTTGACACAGTGTTTGTTATGCGCTTATCGGCTTAGAATGCACATCATACTTTCTTTGTCTATTTTTTTTTTTTGGCCTATTTTCAGCCTTCTGTATGAGGATGCTACTGTCACATTGTAATGTCAGATGTTATGGCCATTTTCTAGGAAATATTGCCCTTTCATCTTCTTGATTATCAGGTAGTTGTAAACTAAAAAAAAATATTTATCTGTGTTGGAGGACCCATAACCGGAGTTGAATAATCTTTTGCAGACCTTACATGACTTTCTGTGTTTATTATTAACTGAACTGTGCCTTAGCTGCGATCCTAGATTTAGCCAAAATCTTCTTTGATAAATGAGATGCTCTGCAGTTTCTTATATCTTGAAGAAATGGTGTTTAGTTGAAGCTAGCGGAGATGTAAGGAAATTTGAATTTTCTTATTTATCCTCAAAGGCTGTCTTGTAACAACATTCTCTATGAATGTATTTGCTATTAAGCCCATAGACTTAGGAGGAGGGAATTCCTTACAACTCTGAGAAATGTATTTATATATTTAAGAGGAATTCATGTATATATAATGTTAAATTTTTCTCTTATACAAAATAAGATATTATAGTTATTTCTTACAAAAATACAATATCGTTTATTTATAGGCAAAATGATTTATAATTTAAATTTTCAGTTCTGGAAGTTTGACTTCTAGGGTGTCTCTGCAGCCGTGGTACTGATTTAAGTCAGACTGAAATTTCTATTTGATTATTGTGGAATGGTTTCTCATGGTTTGTTTTTATATTCTCATGTTGTCTTAGAATTACTGGCTTTATAGAATTTTGTTTTGGAGTATGGTTCAAGGTAAAAAGAACACAATTTTCTGTTCAGAATTGGTATTTTCTAAAATCCTACAAACTAATCAATCATCCTCACTTTGTAGATGTCAGATGAAAGTGTGCTGTTGAAATTGCTTAACCCCATTACAGTTTGCTGATTGTGATCCTTCTCGAATGACAAATCCTGAAAATAATACAGCTTTCAGAATCCTCCCACCACCACCAGTGTTCAAGTGTTCAATTTTTTGGAGATGGAAAACCTATGGGAATGGGGTTATTTGTCAAGGGATCCACACTGTTTTTGGCTGGTGGGGAAATACCATGTGAAGGCGCTTCTCAGGATGCAATGTGTCTTAGAAGGAAATGCAAGATTAGAAAGGTTTCTTCATTTGTCTATGTGTCAGAGATGACTTCAATTGAGTCAATCACCGAATTCCATAAGTTTTCTGTTGATATGTTGTCATCGAAGCAAAATCCTCTGGTGACAAGCATTGAGGGTAGAATTTATGTTCTTTCGAGGGCTGCTTACTTCAACGACGATGAGTTCACGGTAAGCCATTTGTTTAAGGGTTTTGGCCATCCACAAATGAATGGGAGGCTCTACCCAGTCCGCCATGCTGTGTGTACAAAATATCCGTTGCAGGAATAATGATTTTTGTGCAAACAGGGAGTGGCTTTTACCGTTACAATGTGCAAAGCAAGATATGGGATTGCCTTGGTCCTTCGGCTATTGACATAGATGTTCATCCCCTCCTGCTACCTGATACGGAAAGTGAGTTTGTTCCAGCATATGAGAACTTGCTTATTGGGTCTCGTGGCAGCAAACCTTTTGCTGCCCTAATTCCTGATGCTGGTAATACGATCTACCAGAGTTTAGCTGAATTGTTTGACATGTATTATGACAAGAACATACTTTCAGATTCAGGAATGGTTCTTTCTATTGGTCAAAAGGAAATGTGCATCATAAAGGTGGGCGTTGAGGTGGATAAGTGGGTAAGGTGTTTTGGCCTACATCACCACATTTAGGGTTGAGATGTTTTATTCCTCAGAAATGACCTTTCAGATGGTGCAAGATTCCTCCTATTCAACCCCTTCCTTTCATAGGTTTTCAATGCAGTTCGGATGACCTTCGCCAGCACTAGCACCAGCACCATTTCTGGAAGTCCTTGCGTGGCCAAGGCTGGTACAATATGAGGAATGGGCAAGATATACCCTTCGTTTGTGGTGCATTTTTTTACCTGAGTATGCTAAACTTTCATCTTTGACTAGTTTTTATGTAAATGCATTATTTTTGAATATAGCAAAAAGCAAACAATTATTTTAATTATCTTCATTGTGACTTTTTATGTCATAAGCAATTTTATAATTTAAATTTGTATTCACATATCTGTTTTAGGTTCATGAGGAAACACAAAGAGAGAGAGACCCTTCTGACTCTCCATCCAGGAAGGCTACAGTTGGTAGTTCTTCTTCAAAGAGAGAGAGAACCAGATCCTTACATGATTCAGATTCTACCATGAAGAGGCAGAAAGTGTCGTTTCTGTGCTTCCTCATTGTCCAAAGGAAATCATTGACATGGTTGTTGTTATGCTAGTATATCTCTTGGAAAGTGAATGATACACATTGGTTAAAGTTGAGTTAGTGACAGTACTTTCTTCAAAATTTCCAGAAATTGAAATTCTAAGGCAAGGAGGGAGTGAATGACACCAGCATTGAAAGGAGAGTGGAATCTTGCTCTTGTTGCCTTATAAAGATTAAATTTTGACGCAAAAAGATAGTCACTCACCAAATATCTTCCACAATTTTAAATGCCAGTCCTGCTGAATAGTGAGTGAAATGAGAGGAGACACGAGAATTTGTGCTTTGGACTTCCAGGACAACAATGGACCATCTAACAATCATATTGACATATCTATATTAATTTGAATCAATAAATAGTCAAAATAATTTCCTGTAAAGCAATGATTTCCCTAGGGACCTCCATCTAAGAGCTTATTCCTCAAGGTTGTCTTCCCTATACCCGAACGCCCTTCCTTTTGACACACACTTCATTAGAACCTGCAGTTTCTCCCTTTCTTCCCTTCTACAATATTTGGTGATCAAATTATGCCTATAGTCTCTCAATCTTACTTGCCACTTTGGTTGGAGGCAAACAAAAGGTGATGATATCTAAGAGAGACTAATATATTACACATGGCTCAAGGGCTCAAGCATTTAGTTGTCAGGACTCATTTCAATGGTGACTAGAAATTTCCAGTTCCAATTAAGAAAGTTACTGAAAGAACTTTATGGTCTTCCCAATATTATGTAATTGATTTTTTTACTTTTTAAAAAAATTAGCAACAGAAGATCATACTATTACCTCGTGGTTTGTGTCATAGGGGTTGTAAGCAGTCCGCATCGCAATGGTTCAATGGCATGTGAATCTTGATGTCTGGTTTGTCCCTAAATTCCCCATTTATCAGAATTCTTTTCATGTTAGTCCTAAGGAAAGAACTTATGTGAATCATCTGTTACTGAATATAAGATCAGTTGACCATTATAATATTGATAGTACATTTTTCAGTGATAACTTCACAGGGTTATAGTGTAAGATTGGCTTGAGAGTTTGAACAAAATTGAAGGCTTTCAAAACAGTAAAACATTATTTTTATCATTATTATTTAACCAGATTGCTCAACTGTATGGGGTACAACAGCCTTGAAACAGGGATAAGATGATTGGACTACAGTTATTCTACTTTGTCCCTTTATATTTTGATTTATATTTGAAGTGTTTAAGTCATTGCATGTTAGTAAGTGATTTGCCTAATAAATTAGGGAGGACAATCATGTTGTTCTAGTAAAACCATGGGGAACTCCAGTTGCAAATTAAAAGGTGATGTGTCCTACTTATTGCAATTCCCTTGCGAATATGAGATAATCTATTTGTTTTTAGTTACTCTGCTATACTTGTACAAATTTATGACAGCATACATGTTTTTTGAGGTTTTAGGAATAGTTTGCTAATAATGATAGTTTTAGTTGGCTATGCCCATGTTTGGAAGGTTCAAATAAGCTCATGACGATTTCTTGGTGTAAGACGTGATTGGAGGAAGATGAATTTCAGAAATCCTTAGGAAGCCTCTTATCCTTCTTACCTGCACTTTCTTCCATCTTCCACTTTCTCTCGTAATCTGTTTCCTTTTCCCCTCAAGTCCATCCTCTTTGTTTTCCAAACTTAAGCCTTTCATTATTTCAAAAGCTTGTGATCCCATGCCCCATAGGGTTTGAATCCACATCTTCAATTAAGTGGGGGAGACCTTATCAGCGGTTACACCTAAAGTAATAATTAATAGTTGTAAGTTCCTGGGGAAGGAATAAAGAATTGATTACAAAGGTGTTACCAAGATTGATTTATTGCTTTGTTTGCTTTATTTCAATCGACAAGTTTTGTTGTTCATTATTCTTGATTATTGGATTTTAAATGGTCAATTGAAGTTCATTAGGTTTGCTCTTGTAAAGGTTTTCCTAAATCAGTTGCCTGTGGTGGATGTGATTGTGTTTTGAATTTTTATTTGAGAGGCATTAGGTAAATCAGTTGAATTAATTAAATCCCTAGTCGTCACTTGCCTTATGCTTGATGTAGTAATGGCCCTAATTGAGATCTTGATTCGTTCAAATCGTAATAAAATTATTATGATAAATAATAGTTCACTTGCTGTGCATACCCCAGACTCAAACTTTCTATATGATGAACTTAAAAATCTGAAATTTCATGTGCTGTGACAGGTTGAAGTTAGCATGATAAGCACAGCTCTGCTGAACCGAAGAAAGGTGGAAACGCCCGGGATTGCGTTGAAGAGGATTTGCACAAACTTCAAACTTTCCATATGATGAACTGGAAAATCTGAAAATTCATGTGCTGTGACTGGGGAAGTTAGCATCATAAGCAGCTCTACAGCCTTGTTCATAAATGCTGGTGAGTATTTGTCAAATTGCTTCAGACTAGAAAATGATTCTTTACTGCAAAAGTCAAATTGTAGTCAAATTACTTCACAAATGATACGAAATGATTCTTTACTCTATACCAAAATCAAATTGTAGTCAAATTACTTCACAGGTTATGGTAAATTCTTTTAAGTAATGATCTTTTTTTTTTTCTTTTGTCTTAAACCATCGGATGGTCTTGGGTATTTCAATAGTGTTTTGTCCACAAATGGGCATAAATCATTCCTTTGTCAGTTACGGATTACGCATTTGATTTCCCTTCATCTGCAAATCTAATTGATATACAATGACTAAGAAGGGAAGCTCCCATGGATTTAATGATCCAATTAGGAAGCTTATTTATGTTGGGGATGATGTAGGATCGACTTTTATTGCTCTAATACTACTCCTTGGTAGGATTTGTTGACGTTGGATGAATAGTAACCGTATATGTGAATAGTACGTATGTGAATAGTACCCATACGAAAAAATAAATACAGAAATGAAGAACACCATATTTACGCGGAAAACCGCTGAGTGAAAGGAAAAACCACGGGACAAACTCTGAACAATTCTTCACTATCTCAAAGTGGTATGCAATACAATTCCTCCCAAGAATATTCTAATCTTGGGGTATACACTCAAAATTAGAGATAACCTCACACTCCCCTGGTGTGGAAATTTCTCAATTGAGAATATCCCTCTCAACTTTCTCTCTAACATTTTCTCCTCTCTCTCCCCCCCTTCTCCCTCTATCTCTTGAATTTCTTGGGTTGATTCTTCTAAGCTTCTCACTTGCCTATTTATAGGTAAAGGGGAGAAGACATCTTGCTCAAAACATGGAGCCTAAAGAAAGAAAACAAGGAAAAAAACATTGAGCCTAAAACAAGGAGAAAAACATGGAGCCTAAAACAAGGAGAAAACAAGGTTGGGGATGGATCCCATCAAAGCTCCCCCTCCAGACCCATTCAACACAGGAAGGAGGAAATCACTTGAATCCTTAACAGGATTCCATGCCCTAGCTTGGTTCAAAGCTCATTCTTCTATGAAATGACTTTTGTCATCATGTCAACTGCATTCTTGTTTGTGTGAATCTTCTTCAATCGGAAGCGTTTCATTTCTATAGCATCATGAATACAATGATATCTGACTTCAATATGCTTTGTCTTTTGCTCAAGTCTATTGCACTTTGACTATCGCAATATACCACATACTTATCTTGCTTCAAACCCAGTTCCTTGAAAAAAGTCTTCATCCACAATATCTATTTGCCAACTTTAGTAGCATCTATATATTGAGCTTTAGTTGTGGATAAAACAACACATTTTTGCAACTTGGATTGCCATGATATGACCCCCCCTACAAAAGTAAACAAATAACCAGATGTAGATTTTCTACCATCAAGATCACCGGCCATATCTGCATCTATGTAGCCTTCAAGAACTGGTTTTCCTTTTCCAAAGCATAAACAAAGTTTGGAAGTTCCCCTTAGATATCCGTAGATCCATTTCACTACTTCCTAATGTTCTTTACAAGGATTTGCCAAAAATCTGCTTACTACTCCAACTGCATGAGTTATGTCTGGACATGTACAAACCATAGCATAAATGAGGCTTCCAACTGCTGACAAATATGGAATAACAATCATTTCTTCTCTTTTTTTTCTTCTGTTGAAGGGTTCGACCTCTTGCTGAGTTTGAAATGACCACCAAGAGGCGTGTTAACTGGTTTAGCCTATTTCATGTTGAATCTTTCAAGAATCCGTTCAACATATCTTTCTTGTGACAACCACAGTCTTCTATTTTTCCTATCACGAGTGATCTTCATCACCAAGATTTGCTTGGCTGGGCCAAGATCCTTCATATCAAAGGACTCAGCTAACTCTTCCTTAAATTTGTTGATTTGAGCTCTGTCCTGGCCAATTATCAGCATATCATCTACATATAATAGCAGGATAATAAACTTCTCACCCTTTGAAGTAGACACAATAGTCTACTGTAGTTCTTTGGTACCCATGACCCACCATGAATGAGTCGAACTTCTTGTACCATTGTCGTGTAGCCTGCTTCAACCCAGACTTTTCTTTAATTTACATACTAGGTCTTCTTTCCCTTTGACTTCCAAACCGCTACAAATCTGCTTTGCATGTAGATCTCTTCTTCCAAATCACCATGGAGAATCTTGTGTGCTATCCCAGCTGCTCTATCTCGAGTCTTGATTGGTTAAGCCTAAGATGATCCTAATTGATGATAATTTTACAATAGGAGAGAAAATTTCATCTAAATCAATACCTTTCTTCTGGCTAAAGCCTTTCACTACTAAGCTGGCTTTGTATTTCACTAGGTTTCCTTTGCCATCTTTCTTCAGCTTGTACACCAATTTGTTCTACAAGGCTTTCCCCCCTTTAGGTAATTTCACGAGCTTATAAGTATTGTTTTTCTGGAGGGAGTCCATCTTCTCTTGCATGGATTTCATCTAGCTACTCTTATCTTTATGAGTTTGTGCTTCCTGGAAGCTCTTTGGCTCCCCCTCATCAGTCAACAAAATGTATTATGAGGATGGATATCTGATACTTGGCTTAGCCTCTCGGTTTGATCTTCTGAGCTACGATTGTTCATTCTCCTGCCCTGGAACCACCTGCTCCCCCTGATCATCATGCTTTGTGATGGTATGCTCTCTTCATCACTGTTACCAGGTATTGCTTCTGGAGTATCACCCTTATTTTGAGCATCTTCTTCACTTGTGAATTGTAGAGGAGGATCAATAGTTATATCTATAGTAACCTTTTATGACTGCTGCTCTTCTTTGTTAGAATCTTTCATTGTTTGATCTTCATGAAAGACAACATCTCTACTTCTAATAACTTTCCTTATCTCCAGGTTCCAAATTTTTGTAGCGAACTCCTCATCTCCATAGCCAATGAAGATGCATGGTATGGCTTTATCATATAGCTTCGTCCTTTGCTCCTTTGGTACATGTATGAATGCTTTGCACCTGAACACCTTCAGATGGTTATAAGAAATTTCTTTGCTTGTCCATACCTTCTCTGGGACATCAAACCCGAGTGGAGCGGGGACCACGTTGATTAGATAACGAGGCCGGTAAAGCCATGGCTTGCTCCCCCAAAATGACTTAGGAAGCTTTGCAGTTCTCAACATGCATCTGACTTTATCCATGATGGTGCGATTCATCCTTTCTGCTACACCATTGTGTTGAGGGGTGCCTGGGACTGTCTTCTCATGCCAAATCCCATGTTTGGAGCAGTAATATCTAAATTCTTGGGAAATGTATTGACCTCCATTATCTGTACGAAGGGACTTCAAGGGCTTCTCGGTTTCTCTTTCTACTATGGTGTGAAACTGTTGAAAGTTCTTGAATGCCTAGTCTTTTGATTTCAACAAATACACCCATGTTTTCCTTGAAGCATCATCAATGAAGGTTACAAAATATTTGTATCCTCCTAAACTTTCAACTCAGGATACAAACATGAATATACAAGTTATAGTATTTCTGACTTCTTGGTAGATTTGCTGCTAAATGAAACTCTATGTTGCTTTCCAAGTAAGTAATAATCACAAGGATCATGTAGTGTACCTTTGGCAAAGGGAATAGAGTTCTTCTTTCCCAAAATTTGTAGCCCCTTTTCACTCATGTGACCAAGTCTCCTGTGCCACTAACTTGGCGAAGTCTCTTCTTCACATTCAAACCCGTTTTACAAATCTTCCTTGGGTCTTATACGGCGTCCGACAAACTTCTCCTCTTACTGTGACCATCGTTCCTTTGGTGATTTCCATCTTTGTTGCTGAAATAATTTTGGAGCCTTCTTTATCAAGGTAATTCGAACATCAAGTTGAGGCATAAATCACAGGAACATACCTCACATCTGCGGCTTATTGGTACCTACGTTGGTTTGTATCTGAAATGTATCCAGTCCTATAATATTGGGCGCGGTGTTTCTTATCTTTACACACCAAAGTCTCTGTATGTCTTCTGAACATTCTCTATTTGAAAACAGCATGGTATGACGACGTATCAACCACCCATTCAAATCATCGGTCACCAACATGTAGGCATTCTTGGCCTTATTCTGACATCTTCATCATTGCATGTGACGGGAGTAGTGGCGTTCTTGTTCTCTTCCTTCTTCTGGTTTCCTTGATTTTGTTCACGCTTTCATACTCGACAAATTTTCTTCATGTGACCTTGTTTGCCGTAGTGATAACAAGAGTAGTCTTTGCCTCTTGATTTCGACATTCCTTTGGATCTATCTTTATAGAGTCTTGACATTACACTTTGCTACTACCTTCATTTTCTGTAACCATGACTCATTGTTGGTAACTCTGCTTGTCTTATTATAAGACAACAAGGATCCTGACACATGCTCAAATTTCAAAGTGTCCTTCCCATATAATAGGTAGTCACTTGGTTTTCATATGGTAATTAGGGATACTGATGGGAGTATATATATCTTCGTCATCAAAAGTTACTTGAAACTGTAATAGTTGAGAGATAAGGCCATTGAACTTACTCAAATGTTGTAGCGCATTTGTATTTTCCGACATGCATAGACTGTACAACTCCTTTAAATATAACTTGTTTGACAAGTTCTTTGCCATGTACAATTCCTCCAGTCTCTTCAGATCTCTTCTGCAGTTGTGCAGTCTTCCATGTTGATGTTGTTTAGTACTTCGTCTGAAAGGTTGAGTCGTATTACACTGGCGGCTGTCTCATCCATCTTTTCCCATTCGGCTTCTTTCATAGTTTCTGACATCTTAGACTTGCCAGATAATGCCTTGTGGACCTTTTGCTGGATAGCGAGGTCTTTCATTAGATCTGCCGGAGTAAAGTTGTTGTTGCCTAAGAACTTCTCAATTTCGTACTTTGCATCTGTCATCTTTATTTCAACTTCAACTATGAGCTATCTTAGAGCAATAGTAATCTTAAAAGTCTTTTCTAATGTGGAAGGTCGGTCAATAGCCGTAACCACAGAGCATAGTAAGACTCAAAAGAATCTAGCTATTATACCACTTGTGGGGGATGATGTAGGATCGACTTCTACTGCTCTAATACTACTGTCTAGTAGTATTTGTTGACGTCGGATAGATAATGCGTATATGTGAATAGTATCGTATATCACGAGTAGTACCCATACGAGAAAATAAAATGCAGAATGAAGAACTTGCCAGTTACATGGAAACCCTTCCAAGATGGAAGGGGAAACCCGCGGGACAAACTCAGAACAGATATTTACTATCTCAAAGTGGTATGTAATTTTAATTCCTCTCAATAATATTCTAATCTTGGGGTGTACACTCAAAATTGGAGATAACCTCACACATTCCTCTGGGTAGGCCAGAAATTTCTCAATTGAGAATATCTCTCTCAACTTTCTCTCTAATATTTTCTCCTCTCTCTCCTCCTCTTTTCCCTCTATCTCTCTTAGATTTCTTAGGATGATTCTTCTAAGCTTCTCACTTGCCTCTTTATAGGTCAACGGGAAAAGACGTCTTGCTCAAAACATGGAGCCAAGAAAACGAGGAAAAAAAACATGGAGCCTAAAACAAGGAGAAAAACATGGAGCCTAAAACAAGGAGACATGCTTTCATGTTTCTTGAAAGTATGCCTCTCAAAATAAATCAAATGGGATGGATCCATCAATTTATAGTAGTAATTTGGTTTTCGCATTCATGTTTTTGGCTTGTTCTTATGAACACTTTTTGGCTGAAGAATAATATTTTGGTGTTCTCCGAAAATTGCTTTTGTTATCTTCATTTAATGTTTTTTATGCTCTCAGTGTTTTTCAAAACCAAAAAATAATAATAAAAAAAAAAGGGGGGTCATAAGTGTTTTTCCTGTTTTTCTGATATCATATTTTGAAACGTAAGACATTTTCAAAAAAGGAACCAAATAGACCCAAAGCTTCCGTTTGCCCCTTGGAATCAGAGAACAATGAAACTTTCAGAAAAAATTCTGGAAATCCTGTTTCATAATGCAAGCTCCATACATTCTTGTCTAAAGTCTTGTTTAATCATACCCAGTTGGCCTGACACTAAACTTAAAGTTTATGTGGATTGAATTACGATACCCTGTTCATATGATTGTTCATACCATCATCTGTATAGTAGTAGGCTCTTTAAATAACTTAAAGGAAATACAAGAGAAAAAGTATCTGAATGAAGAAAAGAGATGAAAATATTTAATATAAAAGAAGTTAAATAGATAGAAAATTATATATTATTAATTCATTATAATTGTATTTAACTTTTTCTGTGTTTCTTATAATAAAACTAAGTATGAGAAAGTCTTTTATCTTTCTTTTTCTTTTCCTCTACATTTCTCAGGACTAAAGGTTAAGCATTGATCTTTAGGATAAAGAAAAAAATATGAGTCGGTAGTGGAAGGGAATGAACAACTATCAAAAGAATCTGCACTATACTCGAACCACAAAACCTTGGAAGATAAAAAGCAGGCCTTGCTTAATAAACAATGTTCCTTTCTTTGGAATTATAAGACAAGCGGAACACAGACAACTACCCAAGATTTGGGCTAGAGCTGTGCACAAGTAGGAACTGAAGTTTAGAGCGCTGACCAAGATCCTGAGAGGGCCCACGGCTCTTAATTAGCGAGAGCTACAACTCATTGCCGACTCTTACTCGTCTCATCTAATGTAAAATATGCTTAAATACTTTAAAAAAAAAGTAAGATAGCTACTCCTACTACTTACCTTCGAGTTCCTAAATCTAACTAAAAGAAAGAGGAAGATAAGGGATTAGGCATATCAATAACAAAAAACAGGGAAGACAGGTATGGCGATAAAGATGTCTTGAAAAAGCCTATAATAGGCTGTCATGGAACTTTACACGGGATTTTCCATTTGAAATCGACCTCAGTAGTTCATGGATGAGGAATATAATAATTTGTGTGGAGACGGCACGCCTATCTTTTCTTTGGAATGGAGAACATTAGGATTAGATTAAGCCAGGGAGAGGAGTTCCACAAGGAGATCATATATCTATCTCTTTATCTCTTTGTTTTATGTAATGAAAGACTTAGCCACATCATATGTAACTCGGTGGCGAAGGGGAAGTGAAAGAACTATCAAATCATCAAAGAGTGATATCTACTCTTTGCGGAAGCCTTAGTGGCCCAACTTCCAAGCAATCTTAGGTGCCTCAATTGATTTTGTTCAAGTTCAAGTCAAAGTCAATTTCAAAAGTTACAATGCTATTGCAGATAGAATGATGCAAGCACTTACTATGCAGTTTTTCGGGTAAACCCAGTGGCGGAGCTAGCACAGGGAACATATGGCTCCGCCGCCTTCTGCTTGCCCCTGAACACCCCTACCATTGAATTAATTTTTTAATTCTAGAATGATGCATTTTTTATTCAGGATATTGTTTACAATTTTTATCAAGCATTCTCATAACGCTAAGACAGTTTGGAACCCAAAAAATACTATGGAAAGAAAAAAATATTTAGAAAAATGTCATATGTTTGGTTTCACCTGGAAAAATATAAAAGAAAATTAAATATAATCAAAATTTAACAGAATTTACATATTTTACAATTTCTTAGCCCTTATATAATAAAGATAAACAAATAAAATGAGTTTGATAAACATATATAATTAATTATAAAGCTTAATTATTATTTTATTTTCCTCAAATTTTTTCTTTCTATTTTTTTTCTTAGTATTTTCTGGGTTCCAATCGGAGCTAATGATCCAATGAAACTTTTCTAAAATTTTTTTATCATTTATACAATTGTTATTATACTTAAAGTTCTAGCCACCAAGTTATCATCATATCATGTTAATCAATACAATTTATTTATATTGAGTTTTGGCAATAGATCATATATTTTTAGATTTATAGACTTTTTTATTTATAATTTATTAAAATTATATTATTTATTACTAAATTATGCCCCTCAATATTTAATATATATATATATATATATATATATATATATATATATATATATATATGTGTGTGTGTGTGTGTGTGTGTTCTTTTTGTCATAGGTGTTTAAAGTTGGGCATATAAACATATATCGATATTCTTATTTTGATCTTTAAAAACAATGGTCTAACCACCAAATGGAATCAATTGATGGAAAAATGTTTATGGTATAAGTGAAGTATATATGTACGTTGTAGGGCACATGGTATATGTGCGCACATGTAGCAGCAAAACATAGTTAGCTTGCTTTCTAGAAGGTTCTTAGTCATGTATAAAAGCATCACCTCCTTCCGGCTGTAACTGACTTTGATATGAAATATGTTCGTTTTAGTCTTGCTCATGGAATCAAAGCAACGGGCATAACCCGACCTTTTATCTAATAAATGCATTCATTTCTAAAAATCGAGGTTTGTTTCATATATTAGTTCTAGAATTACTACGGTTATCCGAGTAGTAGGTATCATCAAACAAATTATAACTAATTTAATGAGGCATTTGCAATTTCACTATTTCAATTAGTTATACCTACACATGCATGACTTGATCCTTGTATCAACGCCATTAAACGAAAACAATTTCCTGTCATGGAGTAGATCTATTAAAATAGCTTTGGGAGCAAAAACGAAACTGTGTTTTATCGATGGATCCTGCACTCCGCCATCACCGGACTCACCTCAATATAGTGGATGGAAGAAAGCTGACAACGTGGTTTTATCTTGGCTGCTAAATTCCATATCAAAGGACATATTGGAGTCCTTCATCTATCCATGTTCAGCACCAGTCAAGGTAACTCCTCTGTTACACAATACTTCTCAAGGTTGAAAAAGTTGTGGGATGAATTGGCTCGTGTACAACAAATACCTCTATGTACATGAGGTGTTGCAAAATTATTTTCTGATTTTATTGAATCTCAGAAAATTATATAATTTCTAATGGGGTTCAATGAAGGATTTTGTCATTCGAAGGACCAAATTCTGTTAATGGATCCCCTGCCATCACTCAGTAAAGTGTATTCGATGGTACTTAAAGTTGAGAAACAACGATTGGCTCATATGGTGAACACGGAATACACAGAAATGACGGTTTTAATGGCTGTCTTATGGATCAGTCAATATTAGACCAGATGCTAGAGATATGGCACAATTTAGAGCCGAAAATAATGCATCTTTGTCTTACTCGGGCAATAGAGGATTTCCATCACGGAAGGGAGTCTTTAAAAAGGCTGAAGATACATTTCAGACTACAGAACATCTGCACTATGAGCACTGTGGCATGAATGGCCATACAATGGCCAGCTGCTTCAAAATACACGGTTATCCGGATAGGTACAAAGAACTCAAAAATCACAAGGTGTGCCAACTTTGCTAATGCAGACATGGATTCACCCCATGAAGCTTCCACAATGTCTGGCAATGAAGACAGTCTTCACAATTCTGCTCAGAATTCACTTGACCTCTCTGCCATTATCCAAAAAGAGATAGCCAAGTATATGAAGGACAAGACACATATTCCCATGCCCAATTTATGAACAGAAGCTGCAGGTAGCCTGTCCACATCAACTTCTAGTCATAATCTATACAAATTCTCCATCAAACAAGAATTTTGGATAATTTATACTGGAGCTTCTAATCATTTGTGTAATGACCTTCACCTTTTGACTGATATTCAAACCATCCATCCACCCACCTATACCAGTTTTTCTCCATGATGGCATCACTCACCTTGTTCATCAAATGGGGCGAGTAATTCTTCATGGAGCCTTATTTCTTCATGACGTGCTCTACCTGCCAACCTTTAAATTTAATCTACTTTCAGTCAATAAGCTTTGCTCTTCTTCCAACATCCATTTCAGTTTCTCCTCTACCTCTTGTTGCTTATAGGACCTAAAGACTGAACGTATCATTGCTGTGGACAAGGTGTTGGGCACCCTATATGTCCTTGATCAATCTAGTTTCATCAATACTAATGTACTACCTGCTAAATTGTCTGTCTCCTCCTCTTGTTCCATGTAACGTCTCTTCTGATGCAACTAATAATATTGTTGATGAAACTCTTTGGCATAAACATTTTGGCCATGCATCAACTACTGCTTTACATCATATTTCTTTCTTGTCTAAAACTTTGTTTCCAGATCTCTCCAAATGCGACATTTGTCCCTTGGCTAAACAGCATCGTCTATCTTTCTCCCCTAGTTCTATTCATACTGTGACACCTTTTGAATTAGTACATGTTGATTTTTGGGGTCCCTATTGACATGAGTGCCTTAGGGGTGTTCGTTTTATGCCCACCATTGTTGATGATTTTAGCAGAGCTACATGGACACATCTCCTTTCTCACTAGTCTCAAACCTTATTGTCCTTACTTTAACAAGATGGTTTCTATCCATTTTCATAATCACATTCGAACCATTAGATAAGATAATGGAACTGAGTTTACTAACCTGGCCTTCCAATCTTTCATCTCTCAACATGGTATTCTTCATTAGAAAAGTTATATCTATACTCCAAAGCAAAATGGAGTGGTAGAACGCAAACACAAACACTTTCTCCAACTAGCTAGAGCCATGTTGTTTCAGTCACACTTACCTAAGATCTTTTGGGACCATGCTCTTCTTATGGCCACTTACCTAGTTAATCGTATTCTATCATCTCTTTTAAATTGGAAAACTCCCTATAAAATTCTTTATGGCAAACTTCCTGAGTATACTTCTCTTAGGTGCTTTAGTTGCTTATGTTTTGTAACTAACACTCACCCTTTGAAGGATAAATTATCTCCTCGTGTATCTAAATGCATATTTCTAGGTTTTCAGTTAGGCATGAAAGCCTACAAGCTTTATGATCTTCATTCTAATGTTGTTTTTCACTCTCGAGATGTTGTTTTTCATGAGGATGTGTTCCCTTTCTCCTCACAACCCCTTCTTCCTTCTTCCTTTTCCATTCCTCTTCCATCACCTGACATTCTTTCTTCATCTTCTCCTACAGATGCAGTTCCTCATGTTCCTCATCCTTCTCCCTCTTTCTCCTCTTGCCCTTCCTCACCATCCCTTTCGCCCAGTTCTTCTCTTACTCTTTCCATTTCTTCTCCTTCCCCTTTGCGACACACCACACGTTGTCGTCATCCTCCTGCCTAACTCAAAGATTTTGTCACCAACTTTTCCCAGACTCTCACTTATTCCCTTATTTCCCCTGTTTTTTTTCCCTCTTATCTTCATTTTTAAGGTCAGGTTTTGTAAAGCCCCAAAAATACCCTAAAATTTTTATAATAATTTTATATATATATTCCTAGTATGAATTTAGCCAAACTTGGGTTTTTCCGGGAAAACTGATAAAATGTGAAATGTGAAAAGAATATGTGAGCATATGATTAAATATTATATGCTAAAATGAGAAATTGATTGAACCCGGAAATAAATCCAAGTGAAACAGGACAAGTTTGGAATTTTGTAAAATGAGGACCTAAGGGTCATTTGAGAAAATGTTTATGTGTTTAAGTGCAAATAGAAGTAATATATGTGCTATAAGGTAAATTAAGGCAACTTAAATCCAAAAATGGGTTTTTGATGTGTCAAACATGGCCTTGAGAAGGGTAAGTGATATTGGACCACATTTGATCTTAGAATGCTCATTTTGAGCAAAAACGTTTTGGAGACAAGAGAGAGAGAGAAGAGCTAGGGTTGAGGAGAAATCAAAGTTTTGGTGGGAGATCATTCTCATTTATGGTTTCCAAGTGATCAAGGAGGAAGAAGGAAGTTAAGCCAAAGAGTTTCAAAGGGATTTAAGGTAAGAACCAAACCCTAGAAAGTTGTATTTGATGTTTGGGTTAGAAAAACTCTAATCCATCCATGGGTTTTGCTCATGGTTGGTTTAGGATGATATTAGGATGTTATTGAGAGTGATTCCCATAATTTGTTTTGGGATTTTGAGGATTTTGGAAAAAATGTAAAGAGCAAAAGCGGAAATCTGGGCACTTGTGATCTTATCTTAGTGGCGTAGGAACCCACGTTGCGGTGTAGATGTCACACCCCCACCCCTACTAGCAAGCGATGTGCCGGCCACCCCATAGAATCCTGTGAAGCGAAGCCGTGTTGCTTGCTGAAAACTTGTATAAAATTTTTTTCTTTTCTAAACTTGTGATTTTATAAAAATTTAATGACCTCGCAATTATATAGGACATGTTCCAAATCATGTAAACACAATTTACACTTTTCACAATATGGCAACCAACACACTCTTTCAAAGAGCCTCAGGCTCATCACATTTTCAATAACCAAAACTATGTACATACATATACACAATTATACAAGTTCCAAGTATTTTCTTACAAAAGTTAGTTAATACAGCACTTATACTAGAAGTAGGGAGGATCCTAATATGTTCAATGGCCGGCGTGCTGTGCAGGAGAGGCGAATTTAAAGCGATAAAATAATGAGCTAAGCAGAGCTCGGTGAGTGTATCTTTTATAAAATGCTTACTTTTTATGAAAATATCTCAAAGCGTAAAACTATATTTCTGAGACATTTTCCAAACCTTGCTTGCTTTGCTATAAAAGTTTCTAAACTTTTCAAAAGCGCACTTTGCTTTAAAGTTTCTAAAACTTTTCATCGCTATGTTGCTTGCTTACTTTAAAAAAGTTTCCTAAAACTTTTTCGAGAAACTACTGCTTGCTTTTGCTATAAAAGTTTCTAAAAACTTTTCATAAAATGCTTGCTTGCTTCTTTAAAAGGTTTAAAACTTTTCGAAACTACTTGCTTGCTTTTCTTGTAAAGTTTCTAAACACTTTTCATAAAATGCTTGCCTTACCAGATTGATTTTAAAATGTATGAAAATACTTATAAAATCCAAGATCAACCACTAGAAGGCCTTTCTTGCTAAAAGTACCACAGTAAACACGGGGCTGGGCTTCAAGCGTGCTTGGTGGAAGGAGCACGGGTCCACATCACCCCTAGGTGGAAGGGCCTTGGCCCACATCACCTTTTCCGGTAAATATGGTAGAAGACCTTGGTCCTCACGTCACCATATAATGGCTAAACGCCCTAACCATATACTCCCAATCGTTCCATAGTCCCATTTAATATGCCATGATGCATGAACTAAGTTTCTGGAAACCAGGCAAATCTAAAATGCATGAAATGATGTTCCTAACTTCACCGGTACGCGTCTGGAATACCTACGATCGGTACACTTGCTTAAACTAAGGATTTCTTAAGATTACATTTTATAAAACACACTTATGGTTTAGAAATCAAAATGACTTGCTTCCGCAGCTTGTTCTTTGAAATATGGTTTACAAATTCAAACCATTGCTTTTCACTTTCAAATATGGTTTACAATCAAACCATTTCTTGCTTACTTTTCAAATATGGTTTAATACTTTAAAACCATTGCTTGCTTGCTTTTCAAATATGGTTTAAAATCAAAACCATTGCTTGCTTTCTTTTCAAATATGGTTTACAATCAAAACCATTGTTTGCTTGTTATATGGTTTAATACTTTAAAACCATAACATACCAGTGTAAAACGATTTATAAATAATACACTAGTATTGAAAAATAGGTTTAGAACACTCACCTTTCTGATTACAAACTTGAGCACAACTCACTAATTCTCCGCCTTTCCTATTACCCTACACACTTAAGAGAATACGGCGAAAACATTAATCGCCTACGTAATCACGTAAAAACTTAACGTAGACTTTACAATGACTATATTGAAGCAGTTAAATTTTATGAAACTGCATAAGTCACATTAGGGTCACACAACATTCATCTAAAAACGAATGAACAAATTATCCTTGAGCACAAAAAGCCCCTAAAAAAAATCACTCATTTTGGCAATTTTTTTTTTCTTCAACAGTACTCTCTGGACTTTATTACCTAAAAATTATTCAAACGGTCTTCAAAAATTATGAAACTCTCCAAATCAGTCCTTTATATATCCAATGACATCTCTTTAAATTTTCAATTTAAAATTTCTTCTCTATGGCCCTCAACCACATAACATAAGTTACATCATTTTTTATGCCAAATTGGTTAGCTCACTGGATCACCTACTGTTCTTGAGATTTCTGGGGTTTAACTCCGCCATTGGAAATAGTTTATTTACTCATTTAAACTATGGTTTCTAGGTTTCTTTCTCAATTAGAATCACTAATTTGGATCTCAAAACTGAGTTATTGTATTTTACATCTAGATTACTCAAATTGGCGAGACGGGAGTGCACATAGCTCCACTTTGACAGATTTCTAGGCACTTTGGGGTTACAATTTGCATACACTTCCTTCAAGTAAATTATTTCCCTAGAAGTCTATTTTACCCAAAATTTTGAATCACTCAATTTGGATGAGTTAAACTCAACTTATGGCCAAAACACTATAACAATACCCAAAACAGAACATAACCCGTGAGCTACACGAGCTCACATTTAAGTCCATATTTGGGAGCCTTAGAGCTACAATTTTATCTTGGACCCTTCCATACATTTGTAGCCCTATTTCTTATGGTTCTTTAAAAATTGGAATCACTTCATTTGGATGATTATAACTTAATCTATAGCAAAAAAAAGAACAGGGGTTTTTACAAAATTTTGACAGCATTTCTTTTAAAAACCCAACATTCTCCTTTTTTTACAACCATTCCTCAAAACCAATCCAACCAATCAAGACAATACAAAACAACCTCAAACCCTAGCTCTAGGAACTAGATCAAGAACCCAAGAACCATGGAAATCCATATAAAAGTCCAAAAGTCCAATAATCCATACCAAAATCCAAAATACAAATGATTCCATACAAAGCCATAGAATTATGAAAGATTTCATGTTTATCTTATACCAACTAGGGTTTTATCCATACAACTTCAACAAATACAGGGTTAGGATAATCTCCCCGTAGCAAAACCACAGAAAAGGAGCAACCCCTAATCGTCCATAGAAAAATCCATACCAAAAACCCTAGACATCCAAAATACACATGATTGCATACAAAAATTCAAAGATTCATACCTTTTTGCTCTTCTCCCTCTTCTTCTTCCTCTTCTTCCTCTCTTCTTCTCTTCTTCTCTTCTTCTCCCTCTCTCTACAATTGGCTCTTCCCCCAAATGCCCAAAATATGAGAGACCAATTTGATCTCCTCTTTTTATATACTTAAATTTTCCTTTAATTGTAATTAGGTCCTTCATCTCTCAAATATTTGTAAAATCAACTTATGTTATTTACTTTAGCCCATCATCTTCTCATCTTATGTCCTTTATGTCCCATTTTGACAAATTACAAATTTACCCTTACATTCTGGTACAAAATTTCAGGTTACATCAATTTATCATCTCACAATTTCATCCTTAAAAACAACTTCCAAAAAATGCTATAATGGCACTTAAATAATTAAGAAAGTCTTTTGGTGCACATATGCGCCCCTACGGTTACACATATCATACACCATCTCGGGATGGGGCATTACAGTAGAGCTACGCCAAGGCGTGGGATGCCTCATCGCGGTGAGGTCGAGGTGCCAAAATGGCACCCCTCGAGTACACCACGGCGTAGCAGTGTTACGCCGCAGAGAAGGCCTACGCCGCAGGGTAGCTACTGTTCACAGAGGGAAAAATTTTGGATTTTTGTTTTCGAACACCTCGTATTCGTACACCGATAGTATAGGAACCCTAATAAATGACTAATGGGGGTTCAAATAAGAATGAAACTAAGTGAAAAACGTACCGTACCTCACCGCCTCGGCGATATTCGTTAAGTGTGAGTAGTGCTAGTTTACTAAATGTGATGTGTGTGATTTGCTAGGGGCCGATGAGGATCACCTAACCTAGGACCAGAGTAGAATAAGGCAAAAGAAGAGAGATAGAGTGGTTGTTCTATCTTCTCTATTCGTTTCAAAGATTGAAATGTTTGTTCTAAATGTATAAAAGAAAAAGCATATTGATTTGTTTTAATTGATTTGAGGCATTTGATTGTGAAATGTTTGCATATGAAAATTGCATGAGTATTGAAAATGAACTGTTTATACTAATGTACATATTGTATTGTATTTTTCTATAAAGGATTTAGGCATACATAATAGAGATGTTAGCAATTTAATTCGGCGTTAAGGATAGATTGGTATCGATAAGGGTCCAGGTGCGATCTTTGCAAACAAACGCGTATTGATGTCACTCCCGTCCCGACTCATTGGGACAGTATTGGTAGTGTTTGCAGTTGATTTTAATAGCAATCAACAGCAAGCGGGACCATGTCGGTGATTCCGATATCCTAAATACCGAAAACATAGGTTAAATTTGTTAAGGGCAGAACTGAATTGATTTTGAGATAGTTGATATATTGGTATTGAAAAGCATGATTGCAAATTGAAATGAAAAGAGCATTATGAAATGCATGATTTGGTTTTAAATGATTTATTGCATATGAAAGTATATATTTGGAATGATCAATGAACCATAAATGATTGTATATGAAATAAATATATGTATTGTATTGTCATTGATCATCTAAAAATATTTGAAAGTTTTGTTTAGTAAAACTTCATGATTTGACTCAAACTGAAACAAAATAATGGAATTGTATAGAACCACTAAGTATGAAAATGCTTGGCGTATTGTTTTTATCAATGCGTAGGTGCCGAGTGATAGGTAGTGATTGAATAGGAACGAAAGGCAAGATTGAATAGAACCACTCATGCTCATCTAATTCCATCCGAACTTGAATTGACCAGAGAGGGGAAAACCACACACACTTTTGAGAACTTTGGTTTAGGTTGTTCAACTCATGGTCAATCTATTATTTTTTGAAAAAGGCAATCTCAACGTTTTCTTTGTGTTGTATGAAGGTTAGATTCTTGAGGCAATTTATCATATATTATCTCAATTTCAAGCTTAACATACTTGTTTGTTTTTTGAATAAAGGGAAATGGTCTTGTTCTTTGCTTGAGGACAAGAAAAATGTCAAGTTTGGGGGTATTTGATAGGTGCTTTTCATACATTCTTTTATACCATTAATCACCTATCAATCATATGCTTTTATGGTGTTTTTAACAGCTCTAATGCTTAATTTTATCATCTTATGGCTCTATGAGCATTTTGAAGCAAAGAGAGCATAAAGAGGGCCAAAAAGATGAATTTCTGGGTTGTATCATGACCTCCCATAGGTTCAAGCATGATATGGATGGATTCTACACCTTCCAAGCTTTCCAACGAGTCCAAGATCACCCAATTCGAAGTTCAAATGAAAAAGATACGACCTCATGAAGTCAAGAGAGGATTTTCCAAAACACCAAATGCAGCACCCCTCAACGTTTGTGCATTTTCAGTCTAATTGGTGGCCTCCAATGACTCCAATATTGATAGAGATCAATTATACTCTCTCTTAGCTTTTTGTAGAGACCAAAATCATTGCATTTGGAGGTCGGATGAGAGAGTTATGATAATTTGAAGTCAGAAGGTGTTCGCCACGACGAAGCCATTGTTCGTCGTAGCAAAGGCCTTTGCCTTGGCAAACCCGAGCCATGCAAAGAAGAAAGCTACTGGTTCGCCAAGGCGAAGGATGTCGAGCCTTGCAAAAATTAGCCATTTTTTTACCATTTTTTGCCCTTTTAAAGGCCCATTTCCTTAAGCCTATAAATTTTGGTTCTTTAAACTTGTCTACTAGGTTTGGTTTTTGAAGGAAGAACACCCTCCTTAGGGTTTCTCCTCTCTTCTTGAACCACCATTTTTATGGTTTGAGTTTTTTTTTTTTCATTTTACTTTGTATTTGGTGTAATATTGAAGAACCCATCAACTAGAGACCTCATTCAACCTTGGGGCTGAGATTGGAGCATTTCGCATCTCATATTCGTTTTATATCTCTAACTCTCACTTTCTTCTAATCTCTTTCATTATTATGGGTGTAATAGACATGATTTTGATAAATTTGTGGTTTGTAATTAGTAGCTAAACTTTGCTCTATAGTTGATTTTTTAAATTGATGCTTGATTGATATATCTTTTAGAATGGTTTTGTGAACTCATACTTGTGTGGATGTTAGTTGGTGTAGTACTTAGGATTATTATGGTTTTAACTAATTAATCCATATTGAGAGTTGGGTCTTCGATCACCATACTAGGGCATACTTGGTGACGCTTAGATTATGCCCTAAAATCTGGTCCCAAGTCTCTTAATGTATGAATTAGTTAATTGAAATACTAATTAACCTAATCATAGAAGTCTAGGGAATTGAGAATGTCTAGTACTAGATGGATTTCATTAGGAATAGCATAATCTCAGTATTATGTGAGGATCGTATGGATAGAGAGGTGACCGATCCGAGCATAGTCCGGGTAGTCCTATTATATGGATTGAGAGGTGACCAATAGGATTCCCAAGGAAAGCACTACCTTATAAAAGTACCATACTTAATGACTTAAATGGACCGAAAGGAGAATAGGGAGTTGGTGAGAGAAATTGAGAGGAGACACAAAAGTGTAAACCTCATATCGGATTCCTTGGACATGCACAAGTGTCACGTTCACTTGCAAATCAACACTTAATGAGTATAAACCATAACTGCATCAATGGAGACAATCAACCTTGAAATCTTTCCTTGAGTTATATTCCCGATATTACTCCATTCCTTATGAGTAGACATTGATCACACCCTGCTTTATTATGTTTTGTTTTATTTTTAGTTTAGTTTAGGAAACACCTTTTTCTACCAATCATCGAGTCGCTCAAATAATGAACGACTTCAGTAGTTAGGGTACTCAATCCTCACTAAAACCACACATTTCCTATGGGATCAATATCTGGACTTGTTAGTTCACTGTATTACTTGTGCGACTTGTGTGCTTGAGGAAAATCGCTAGCACCTACCTACTGCACTAACTACATAGGCCAAATCTGAATGTGAACACACCATGTGTAATGACCCGCACCAAATAATACGAGTTTAAACACGTTTGACCAAGTTTGACTAAGTTTGACCAGGTTTGACCAACACTTGATATGTGGACCAAAGTTGACTTTTTCAAGGATGAATAGTTTTGGGTTTACTAAGACACCATTTCGTAGGCCTCGTCGATACGAGTTCATAGACTGGTCGAACGTCCACCGTCGGAGCTTACGGATAAAAGTTATAACCGGTGTTCAAGCGGCGGTGTTTTAACGGTCATCGACATCTTCAAATTTTTAACGGCGACCCTAGGCCACATATAAACATAACTTGTGATGCAGCGAAACCACAGCCACGAAACACCTCTTGAGCTCGAAACCTAAAAAGTTCTCAAACTTGGACCCGAGTTAGGTCATTTGGACCATTACAAGCCGTGGGAGATTGGACAAAAGGAGGCACCGGCCACCCACGAGTGCTACACGCCGGCCTAGGGTGCGCCGCCGCAGACCGAAGCCGGTAGTGAAATTTCAAGGCCCAGCCGGCCGGATGGCCGGGATACGCGGAGAAGACGACGGTAGTGCCTTGGTTGTCGCGGATTTTTCGATTTTCGGCCGCCGGACCACCCCATAGCTCCTTTCCACCATTTTTGGACCCCAGACTCATCTCGTGGTCCTTTTTGCGGATTCCTCACCGTTTGGAGATTCTGTGGCAAGATTGGTGAAGGTGGATTAGAGTTTTCCGACCACCACGGCGAAACATTGGACCAAGTTAATGGTACTAATGAGTTACTGGTCTCTTGGGCTTTCCATTGATATGTGGTTTGTAAATTTTGGACGTCGTTTGGTTAGTTTTCCATTTTTAGGTTGTTTCGGGTAATTACCGAGAAGTCGGGACTGAAATAGAGTACCAATTAGTCAAATTTGGCAAAATCGAAGTTGTATTAGTGAAATTGGATGTTTTTAGGAATTATTGGACGGTTCGATTTAGAAGTGGCTCGGGTGAAAAGCCCCAATTTTAGAGTGCTCCGGGCTTTATAGGGCTGCTATTAATAGTGGGCGCATCGAAGTTCAATTTGGATGGTCTCATAGTTCTAAAAGTTATTCTAAGGCCTTAGGGATATCCCAATGTCGTTGGTTCAATTATTGGAGCCTAAGTGGTATTTTATTTATATTACAGGCATTCACGTAGACGGGGAGGCGATCTGGAAGGAATAAGAGTGACGTCTGTAGTATGTGAGTGGTTTATATGCTTTTAAATGATTTGGGATATTATGTCGATATATCTATTGTGATTTAATACTTTACATATATCTTGTTTGATCAGATGGTTGGTTGCATTCAAACATGATTTTACCGGTTTCATATAAAATAAGTTATCATTTCATGTGAATTTTGTCAACATTTTAACTATTTGAAAGTTTTACTGTGTTCATGGATGAGTCGGTGGTGTTTGGATATTTTGGGTGCATGGATTGAGGTTGTAAACTGTCTTGAAAAACTATTGTTTTAAAAAGTGGATCTTGAGATTTTGTGGACCGACTCTAAAACGGTATTGTTGGAGAAGTACATGTGAGAAAGGGAATGGTTATATTGGTTGCCACATGATGGTCGGGTTTACCCGGAGGTTTATTAGAGGACACGTGATGGACAGGTTCACTCGGAGGTTTATTAGGTACCACGTGATGACCAGGTTTACCCGGAGGTTTATTAGGTGCCACGTGATGTGGGTTTGCACAGGTTTATTAGGTGCACGTGATGACGAGGGTTTGCCGGAGGTTTATTAAGTGCCACGTGATGGCCAGGAAGCTTTCGGAGTTTGTTAGTGCCACGTGATGGCGGGTCTACACGGTTTGTTGGTGCACGTGATGACGAGTCTACCTCCACGTGGTGGCGTTCACAGGTTTGTTAGTTGCCACGTGATGGCCGGGTGTAACCACAGGTTCATTAGTCGTCACGGTGTCGTGAGGTTGGGGTTACCGACGGTTTATGATGGATACATGGTATGGTACTCTGTTGATTTCTGAATATGGTATAACTATTTTTAAAACTTATGGTTATGGTGCATGTCATGGTGCTATTACATGGTGAGATTATACATGCTTTATGATTGGCTTTATGTTGTGTGCGGTTCAGTTAAAATTTTCTTGACATTTATGTGACTCAGTGTTGTATGATTTACATGTATTTGGGTTGTGGTAAAGTTGGGTTTTGCGAAATGTTTGCTAAACGGGGAACATTACAAAGGAGTGGAAGTGAGGTCTTGAGAGAAGAAATTTTCGAAAAATAAAAGCATTATTTTCCGTATAAATTATGCCACTCACTGAGATTTATTTCTCACGTTTATTGTTTTAAATCTGTTCCCTAGGTCCGGGCAGTTCGTAGGGCCTACCTCGCGCCGGATTCAACACCGCTCGTTCTGCGACAGCTGTAGTACTCTACCCCATCCATCTGTCTTGGCTTGTTGGACCTATTTATTTTTATTTTGTAACCATAGGGTCATGAATACTCTTAGAGAGATATACGGCGTTAGTATTAAGCTCATATGGGACCTGTATGTATGTTGTGGTTATGACCTACATTTGGATGTCGGCCCGGTCATTTTTCTATATAATTGAGGTATTGTGGTACTGCATGTGTCTACTTCTCTTTTAGGTGGGGTCCCGTTGTGCATTCCCTAGGGATTGTACAAGTGGGACTTCACTAGATGGGACCACCCAGGGGATCCTGGAAGGGTATCCGGGTCGGGTCCTGTCACCATGGCATACAACATCAAAGAACCCGTAACACTAGAATATGGTACTCAGACATGTATTCAACCTCCTCAACTGACTTTGGAAAGAGGGCAGATGAAAGTCTAAAATGAGCAGCAAGTGGAGTAGTAACAGGCTTCGCATTTTGCATGTTGAAGTTACGAAGCACCTTTTCAATATATCATTTCTGCCACTATATCCCTCAAAATCTCCATCCCAAGTATCTTCTTGGCTGCTCTTAGATCTTTCATCTCAAACTCATTATTAAGTTGCGCTTTACAGTTCTTATCACTTCTTTACTCTTGGCTGCTATTAGCATGTCATCAACATATAAGAGTAGATACATAAGTGACTCATCATTGCATCATTTGAAGTAGACACAACTATCAAAGCTACTCCTCTTAAAATCATGAGAGATCATGAATGAGTCAAATCTCTTATACCATTGTCTAGGAGAATGTTTCAAACCATAAAGAGACCTCTTAAGTAGGCAAACACAGTCCTCCTTTCCTGAAACTATAAAACCCTTTAGCTGCTGCATATAGATGTCCTCCTTAAGCTCCCCATGTATAAATGCAGTCTTCACATCCAACTGGTCAAGCTCATAATCATGAAAAGCCACAATCCCAAGCGAAGCTTGAATTGAGCTATGCCTCACCACTTGAGAGAATACATCTGTGAAATCAACACCTGAAATCTTACTATAACCTTTAGCAACTAATCTTGCCTTGTACCTTACATTGTCAACTCCTGGTGTGCCTTCTTTCTTCTTGAACACCCATTTGCACTGAATGGATTTCTTCCCTTTAAGTAGCCTCACCATGTCCCATATCCCATTTTTATGGAGGGACTCCATCTTTTCTTGCATAGCAATCATCCACTTACCTAAATCACTGCAACTTACTGCCTCTTCACAAGTGGATGGCTCTTTACTGGACTCAATATTATCTGCTACACTCAAGGCATATGCAACCAAATCAGCTTCACCATATTTATGTGGTGGCTTAATAGTCCTCATCTCTCTATCTCTGGCTATAGAATACTGTTGCATTGGAACTAGGAACACTCCGCTCATTTGAATTAGGAACCAAACCAGTTTGAAACTCCACCTATTTATTAACTCTCTGGATGGTCTTAACACTAGAGTCTTTAGGAGCCAAGACCTGAATCATGGAAGTCTCATCAAAAATTACATATCTGCTAATTAACAATTTATTGGTTTTCGAGCACCACAATTAATAGCCTTTCACACCAGATTTATAACCAAGAAATATACACTTCATTGATCTAGGTTCTAACTTCCTATTATCAACATGGGCATATGCAGGTGATGAGTCTAAAACTCATCTAATTTTAAGCTAATTTTTCATGCATATTTTAGAGCTTAATGTCCAATTTAATGCAAAATTATGGAGTCTTAACCCAAAATTTTAATGTTTTGCAGAATTTAGAAAATAAGCAAAAAGCAAGAAAAGCGTCATTGTAGTGAAAAAGTCCAATGTCGCGACATCGGTTGAGGAATATCGCGACATCCTTCCAAAGTCGCGACATCAGATAACCAATGTTGCGACATTAGCAAGCAGCCAAGTCTTAAGTTGCAACATTAGCTGAGCAATGTCGCAACATCAACTCAATGTCGGCATCACAAGTAAGAGTCGCGACATCAGAACATGGGCACAATAATGAAGACATCAAGTCCAATGTTGCGACATCAGACCAATGTCGCGACATTGACATTCAAATGCGACATTGTGCTTACAACCAAAATCTAATGTCGCAACACCAAAATGGAGCCACGACATTACAAAAGCGATGTCGCGACATTGGTCGCGACATCAAGCGCGACTAGGGCATAATCTATTTTAGGCTTTTCGAGATCCACTTTTTTCGCCTTGCTTTTAGGGCCCAAATCTCTAGGGCTTATAAAATAGAAGCTCCTAGGGTTGTGTGCTGGAGGAAAATGGAAAAAAGGGAGGAGTAGATAGGAGTAGTTTTAGAGCTGGAGAGCAACTGGTTTTAAGAGTAACGTAGAGCAGATTTGATGTTTTTAGACTTATATTTTCGTATTTTTTTTTTTTCTTCTTGTATTTATTTTATTTTCCTTTTCTTAGAACTGAAATAGTTGATGTGAGTTGTAATCTTGAGATGAGATCAATGAATATTTAGTTCCATTTTATGTCTGAACTTCAAGGTTTTCTGGAATTTATAGCTTAAATAAATTTATTTGATCAACTAGTCATTGTCGTATGTAAACCAGTGATGGAAGGCTAAGCTCTTGCTAGGAAGGGATTTGGTGTTCTGGTTATGATTTGTAGTATTTAAATGATGTTTTGGGTTCCGAAAATTGGACTAATTTAATTGGTATATGTTCATGTAGTGAATTGTTCTTGATATCTAGGCATTATACCCGGAATAGAGTTGTATCTGTGTTCTGATTTCCAGGAGGCCCTCTGAGTGACATAGAGATGGAGATTCCTAAGAGCACACGGCGATGGCAGGGTATGCGGATGATATGTTAGAACTAGTAAACTCTGAATGTCAATCCGATAAATCATTAGGTGATTGTTCTAACCTCTGACTTCAAGGTTCCCTTCTGGGTGATAGAAAAAGTGTGTTCATGAGGCATACGGACCACCTACTGAGTTATCAGTTTAATGTTTAGAGGTGTCCTCTCAGTTCGACAGAACAATCTTGATCCCGTGTTAGCTAAGATCCTAATCAAGGAGAGGGAGAATTCTGCCCAACTTGCAGATTGTGGTACCGATTACTTTGAATGAGGCTTGTGTTATCCTATCTATGGGGGCAAGCAGACTTCAGTTATGAGAAATGGTTGAGAAGTATTGGAAAGGAAAAACAACTAAATCTTAAAGAGGGTTAGATTTTACAAGTAGCTATTTAGATCCATTTGTCCTGGAAATGAACATGGTGTGTTAGATAGTGAAATGTATAGTGTCAGGAGGCATTCCAAGGCTATACTACCTTGCTCTTGAACAAGTTCAGGATGCAAAACCCATAACAAATTTGTTTTAAAGAACCTGCTGCAAATCGATGATTAGAACGATCCTCGGTTGCATTACATCTCGACCGTCTATTTTAGTAGATTTTTATTGTTTCATTTTTTTATTTGAGTTTTTGCGTTTCAATTTTAGTTTAATTTCCATCTTTAGAAATTCAGAAGTTCAAATAGTGATGACTTTGAGTAGTAGGGGTAGTTGATCTATAGATTTTCTTTTCAATCTCTATGGGAGCGATATATGGACTTGAAAAATCCACTTTATTACTTGTACGACCTGTGCACTTGCAGTGATTAAGACCAAATAGAAATTTTAAGAAAACCTAGTAGCTAAAAAAAAAAGTTCATTGGATTGATTCAGTGAAGCGGTTGGAATCACTGTTGTGGATTATTAGATCAGATTTGGTATACACAGAAAGGTTTAATCAAGTTTTTGGTGCCGTTGCCGGGGATTGGTTCAAGAGGTTTATAGATCAATATTTTAACAAAAGGGGGAATCGCTAGTTTGAGCACTAACCATTTTCTTTTCTTTTGTTATAGTTTCTTACATGTATATTTTCTTTTGTTATGTTATTTCTTACTTTTGATTTTTTTAGATTTTGTATATTTCTTCTGTTTTCTTTTATTTTATATTTTTCTATAGGTGCTTCGCAAAAATGAGCAATGCATCGATATAAGAGCACCTATCCACACTTGAGAGAAAGATTAAGGCTCTCACAAAACTGCTTGATCAATAAGATCAAAGAGCACCTCATTTTCTCAACTAGAATGGAGTTCATCACTTTCAACCCCACACTATCATGCCAAGCAATTACCATTCGGGTTGGAGACCATATGAGGATTTCTCCCATGGAAGTCAAGAATTTCAAAGTCATGAAGACTTAAATCACAATAAGCAGGAACAAATCCAACAAACTTTTGTCGAAGAAGGGATTTGTGCCTCATTGGATGAAGAGAAGAAGGATCCTACTACAATGGAAGTCAATGAATTAGAGGAGCAATATTTTGGGACACTCCCAAACAGTATAAATGATTAGGACAGAAGATAAGGTGACTTTGTACCTTTGATTTCTAAGCAAGAAACCCAAAGACCTATAGTGGTTAAGTAGAAACAGTCAGAAACTGTTAACGAGGAAGAGCTATCAGTTAAGGATAGACAAGAGGGAGAGCACCATCCACTGACCATAGTGGAAAATTTTTTGGTTAGGGGATTGACAGCTTCAATTTTCCCATAGACATTGTCACTTTGGGCATAGAAGAGAACCAACAAGTTTCATCATCAGGAAAGTCTTCCAAGTCCAAAAGTCAAGCATGGATTGATACAGAAAATGGGGAAATGACCTTGTTGGTTGGTCAAGAAAAAGGGAAGATCAATCTCACCCAAATCATGCAACTCACGGGTGAAGAAAAGCTGAGATGCATGCGGATAGAGAGCTCATTTCCTCATTTTGGAGAGCAAGCACCATAAATCCTTCAAGAGGACACTCTTGAAGGAATTAAATGGAAGATCAATTATGTTCCCACTGCAGAATTGGCATTTGATCTTCAATTTATTATCCTGAAAGTGGAGAATCTCATCTCCACAACGGATGGAGATGATGGAGAAGTATTGGCCAAGAAGGATGGAGGGCCAAAGCAAAGATCAAGTACTTTTCCAACGAGTCTAGTTGGACTCTAAAAACGGAGCAGCTTCTTGGGAGGCAACCCAATCCTCAAAGAAATAAGGATTTTTATCCATTTTCATTTTTTAGTAGTTTAGTTAGTTATTTTTAGATAGAGTCGATTGTTGATTTTTTTTTTTTCAATGTTTATTTGTTTATGTTTTTTAGGGCAGTGAGAGATGGGAATTTCTTCAAAAACAACCTTAGTCAGCCCAATGATCATACTTGGTCATCTAGGGGAGTCCTCTGTTCTTAAACTTCTTATTTCATGCATTAAGGACAAAGTAGAAATTCAAGTTTGGGGTTGTTTTTTTTGGTGAATTTCCCTATGTGTAGAAAATTTCCTGCTTCAGTTTTCCTATTTTTAGCGTTAGTTTTTAGTGTTTTAGTGTTGTTTGTTCAGTCTCCCATATTTTAGTTATGGAGCAGAATGAGTTCAAATGAATTGGAAGGTTGTGATGTAGGTGATAATTAGCTGAAATTCTAGACTAATGAAGATTTCATTATGCTGATAATTCTATTTTGTTTAACAATTTAGTTCTAATGAATCTGGAAAATCTGAAAATGGTCATTAGTACTTTAACAAATGAATATGCATGAGTTAGAGAAGATTTATGAGAATCCATCTTTATTTAATCTCCATAGGTTCTAGAACTTGTTTTATTATTATCACTTGAGCGAAATCTAGGTAACAAACAATTGAGAAATGATATAGGTATGCTGATGTTGTATGCAAACTAACCTTTTTTATGCCACTATGCCTATTCCTTTTAGTACTAGAATGCTGAGCCTTAAGCCAGAAATTCTTCTTATAAGAACCAATTTTGAAGCCAATAACCTTCCTATACAGCACTATCCTTCAGGAAAGAACCAAACTTACCCATAACTTGAGGACTAGAGCATAATTGAAAAATGCAGTGAGAAGCAAGTTTGGGGGAGTTATTTTTCCTGGAGTTACTTTTCCTACAGGAAAAATAACTCCAAACTGGTTGGGTTGAGTTAAAATAGAAAATCAAAAGAGGATTGGAGAGAAGGAAGAAGAAAAATACCAAAAGAAGCAAAAATAGAATAAAAGTGAAGGAGGAGTGAGTTTGGCCTCATAGCCTTCCTTCCTTAGAGTAAGTAAATCCCAAGGGGTGTTTCAACATCTGATACCCTAAGGCCAATTGGTCTGGGAGTTACCGATCCAAAGGTCTCTAAGGGTTGGTAGAAAGCTTAAAGGGGTCTAGACATTGCACCACTCTAATAACCTTGTAAATAATACCGCTTCTTGGTTTTTATTAAAAGAATGCAGAATATGTGCATTGGTGATAAAAGGAGTATGGAGTGAGATGCACTTAAACGAATTCTGGGATGTTTGAGAGCTGTAGTGTGCTAAATGTAAAAACAAAGATGGAGTATGAGCTGAGAAATGGAGAAAAATATGTATGTTTGGGTAAGTTTAAGCCTAAAATGACTACTCAACTGCCCTTACCCAAGACTTACATTACAATCTTGTAAAGACCTACTTGATCTTGAAAGTTGTGTGAGCTACATTAGTAGAGAGTGATAAGAACAACAAGTTTATAGAACCCAAAATATATTTTCTTTGGGGATCCGTACTTGTCTCAGTTCTCATAAATTCAACTAGCTTGCATTTGTTTGGATGAGGAAAGACTATCACACACACACACATACTCACAAACAAAGGTTCAAGCTGAGCTGTTCCTGCTTGTGTAGTGCTCCGGTTGTAAGAGAACAATTGCTGATCTTCTTATTTCTAGAATTGAGGCTGTTTAGAATTTATATCACAAATGACATTTCATTTGAATTAAAATAATGAATAAACTGAGAAGGATAACTTGGGGAAAAAAATGACCTTAAAAGCTAAATTGCTTGAGGACAAGCAAGGAGTCTTTTCTTTGCTTAGGGACAAGCAAAACTTTAAGTTTTTGGGTGTTTGATGAGTCTAAAACTCATCTACTTTTAAGCCCATTTTTTTATGCATGTTTAAGGCTTTAAAGATCATTTTATTGCATAATTATGGAGTCTTTATCCAAATTTATGTTTTGCAGGAATTTAAAGAAAATCAACAAAAATCAACATAAAATGGTCAAATGCCCAATGTCGCGACATCGGGTGGAGAATGTCGTGACATCAAGTTCAGAGTCATGACATCCGCTGAAAGAAGTAGCATAGAAAACTTCCAATGTCGTGACATCTCCACGAACATCAAAGCGATTTCGTGACATCAAAATTCAATGTTACGACATCACACTAAACTGCAAAATTCAAAGTTAATGTCGCAACATCATAATTCAATGTTGCGACATCACACTAAACTGTAGAATTCAAAGTTAATGTCGCAACATCAAAGTTTAGTAGTATTGAGGCAATGTCGCGACATCAGATTCGATCTACAACACTGCATCTCCAATGTCGCAACATCACTACGACATTGCTTGGTGATTCAGAATGCAGAATTGCTACAACAAGTCTTCAATGTCTCGACACTAGATTCAAGCCACGACATTGCCTATCTAATGTCACGACATTGACCACGACATTGGCCACGCATCAACACTAGGGCAGAATTTGGGCTTTTCGAAGTCCGGGTTATCCATCTCGTTTTCAAGGCCCAAATCTCTAGGGCTTATAAATAGAAGCTCCTAGGGATTAGGGCGAACTTCTTGAGTGGGAGAGCTTTGCTTTCCTGACTTTTAAGGGCCCTGCTCGGCTCGCGTGGGAAGAAGATTAGTAGCTAGGGAGACTTTTTTTTGTTTTTATTTTATTTTCTTTCTTTTATTTTTCTTTTCTTATGTATTTCTTTTGTTCTTAAGATTAGATTTGCAGAGCTGAAATGTAATATTGAGCTGATATCGTTGAATATCAAGCTCCATTTATGTCTGAACTTGAGTGGAATCTAGAAATTTTCTAGAAACCCATTTTATTTAAGCTTTGCCTGATCAGCTAATCATTGATGGTTGTAGTTCAGTTATGGAGAGCTAAGCTCCTGCTGGGAAGGGGTTTGGTGTTTGATTGTTATTTTAAGTAATTTAAATGAATATTTTGGGGATGAAAACCAGATTGATTTGATTGGCATTTGTTCATGTAGTGAACTGTTCTTGATATCAGGGTATTATACCCAGAATAGAGTTGTATATGTGTTTTGATTTCCAGGAGACCCTCTGAGTGACACAGAAATGGAGATTCTTAAGAGCACACAAGTAGTAACTTAGGATATGTTGGACTAATATATTTAGAACTAATAAATTCTAAGTCGTCACTTCGATAAATCATTAGGTGATTGTTCTAACCTCTGCATTCAAGGTTCCCTTCTTAGTGACAACAGAAGTGTGTTCCCAAGGCACTACGACCATCTATTGAGTTATCAGTTTAATGTTTAGAGGTTTCGTCTCGGTTTAGCAGAACAATCTCGATCCCATGTTAGCTAAGATTCTAATCAAGGAGAGGGAGAATTTTGCTCAACTTATAGATTGTGGTACCAATTATATTGGAAATGGCTTGCATTACCTTGTCTATGGGGGCAAGCAATTTCAAGTTCTAAGAGATGGTTGTGAAGTATTGAGAAAGAAAAAGCAGTCAGATCTTAAAGAGGATCAAGTCCTACAAGTAGTTCTTCTGACCCACTGACTAGAGATAGAAATGTGGTAAGCTAGAGAGTGAAATGTATAGTGTCATGAGGCATTCCAAGGCTATACTGCCTTGCTCTTGGACAAATCCAGCATTCAAACCCCAAAATAGAATTGTTTTTTTTAAAACCATTTGCAAATTGATAGTCAAGGCACTAATCCCATTCCCAGTACTTATTATTCCTTAGTGAAACACTTTGATTCCTTTGATTTCTTTTTGTTTTAAACTACTTTTATTTTAGTTTTTATTTTAGTTTATTTCAGTAAATTTAGAAGCTCGGATAGTGATGACCTTGAGTAGTAGGGGTAGTTGATCTATAGATTCTTTTATTAATCTTTGTGGGTACGATATCTGGACTTAAAGGTCCACATTATTACTTGTACGACCTGTGAACTTGCAGCGATTTATTTAGACCTGTCTGCATTTTAATCGTATTTCACATAAAGAAAACTAGCAGCAAAAATTTCAGTCCCAAAACAAGTGACAAATTTATGAGGCCTTTTCTTTATTAGGTATTTGGTAAACGAAACAAAAGCGACAAATTGATGTATATAAATCGGGTTCAATCACAAGGCATCCAAAAATTTTCAAATCTGAATAAGTAGCAGGACTACCAGACCATACATCTTGAGGAGTCTTCTTCTCTATAGCAACTGAGGGAGAACGATTGATCAAATAACATGTAGTGTACATGGCTTTTGCCCAAAAAGACTTCGGCGATTGAGCATTAGAGAGCATGCATTTGACATTCTCCATCAAAGTCCTATTCATACGCTCATTTACAATTATGTTGTGAACATGGCTGAAAACTATACAATGTCTAACAATTCCCTCTTTCTTGCAAAGAGTGTTAAACTCATTAGAACAAAACTCTAACCCATTATCAGTGCGGAGACACTTCACTTGCCTCCGTGTTTGCTTCTCAATCATTGTCTTCCAATCCTTGAATGTTGAAAACACATCACTTTTTTGTTTTAGGAAGAATACCCATACCTTACGTGAGAAATCATCAATGATCTCATAGAGGATACTTTTACAGGTCCCCAAAGGTCTGAATGTAGATAGTCAAGCGATCCCTTTGACTTATGAATTCCTGAAGAGAATCTAACTTCCATACTGTTTCCCAGCGTAGTGCTCACAAAGCGTAACTTACTTGTTTTACGCCCGTCCCAAAGCCATCTTCTACTAGAGTGCATATAATGTTTCACTCCATGTGCCCAAGATACATGTGCGGAATACAATATCATCCTTTGACAATGAAAGAGATGCAACAACAACATCTCCTGTAATAGTGGAACCCTGTAGAACATATAACAGGTTTGTCTTTTGATGACCCTTCATCACAACTAGGGCTCCTTTACTAATCTTCAGAACTTCACCTTCACCAGTGTACTTGTACCCTTTTGTGTCCAGAGTACTTAGGGATATCAAATTCCTTTTCAAATCATAAACATGTCTGACGTCACCAAGAGTACGAACTACTACATCAAACATGTTAAGGCAAACTATCCCAATACCTGCTACCTTACAAGATGCATTATTACCAATCAAAACTTCACCTTTATGCACAAGTTCGTATGTAGAGAACCAGTCCTTATTAGGAGTCATGTGAAACGTACAACCAGAATCTAAAATCCAATTCTGACCAACTCTCAAATCAGCATATGGCGCAACTAGAAGTTCTCCATCAATCTGATATGATTCCACAACACTGGCCTCACTAGATTTCCCATATTTCTCTCCTTGTTTGTTCTTGAATTTCTTCTCCTTATTATGCAGCTTGAAACACTCCTTGATGTGACCCTTTTTCTTGTAGTAATTACAAATTTTATTAGAATTCCTGGATTTTGACCTTTTCTTCTTTTCTTCACTAGAATTCTTCTCTTGTGGCCTACCACGTACAAACATGCTATCTCCTTACGCTTCAGGCTCTACAATTAATTACTTCATTTTCTCCTTAGAAAGCAAAGCCTCATAGACTTTATTTAGGGTTAGGGTATCACGACTATATAAAATCGTATCTCTAAAAGTCGCATACAAATTAGGTAGAGAACACAACAACATTAACCTTAGATCTTCTTCTTCATATTTAACCTCCAAAGTTTCCAGATCTCCGCCAATTTCTTTAAAGGTGGTAAGATGCTCTTTTAAAGACGTACCTTCTGCCATATTGTGCGAATACAATCATTGCTTCAAATGCACCTTATTCGTAAGACTTTTCGTCATGCACAGTTCTTCCAACTTCAGCCATAACGCATTAGCAGTCTTCTCTTTTAGAACGTCTTGCATTATTTGATTCGATAAATGGAGGTGAATTTGAGATAGTGCTTTACGATTCTTACGTTCTTTCTCCTCTTTTGTCAATGATGATGACATCTTGTCAATTCCCAGCAATGCATCAATCAGATCCATCTGTGTGAGCACAACGCGCATCTTAACTTGCTACAACGAAAATCTAGTACTGCGATCCAATAAGGGAATTTCGTATTTCATGATTGCCAGTGACAAGATCGGAAAGACTTAATGACTCTGATACCACTTGTTATGATCAATGGTAAAATATAGAAATACAAAATAAAAGGAAAAAAATTCTAGATTTATGTGGAAATCCTTACATTAAAAAAACCACGAACAAAAAGAAAATTTCACTATGAATATAAAAGGAATTACAAAGTACAACGAATAAGGAATAGACTCTAATGTGTTGATATAACGAAATTACTTGAACAGAAAGATCCATACCGTAGAGATAAGTCCCGCACCCCCTTTGAATCGAATATAAACCAAAAACCAAATTCAAGTCACAAAAATCAACATTCACCAAGTCCCTCTCTTTCAGAAAATGTTATCGAAGTGGTTGATGCGCATCAACCAGCTCCATTTTGAGAGGGGATGTGAAGTATATATGTACGTCGTACGGCATATGGTATATGTGCGCACCTGTAGCAGCATAGCATAATTAGCTTGCCTTCTAGAAGGCTTTTTAGTCATGTATAAAAGCATCACTTCCTGCTTCCAGCGACTTTAATATGAAATATATTAGTTTTAGTCGTGTTCAGTATATACTACTTTTAAAACAAGATAATGATGCTTGAAATAACCCGTTCTACAGAAATATTATTCACTGCCTATGAAATAAATTGAACAGTTGATTTGTCATTTCCTTTTTTCCTTCCGATTTTTTTGATAAACTCCTTTTTTCCTTACGTTAAAATATATTAAAATGAAAAGCTTTGAGGGAAACAAGGCACACTCCATTTCATACGAACAGATAAACATGATAAAAAATCATATGGTTTCTAAAAACGAGAATTAAAAAAGTCAAATAAATATTTATCCTTTCATGCTCTTGAAAGATTGACCTTTGGTCTCGGAGCGATGCTTTTGAAGCTATTGACAACAAAATTGAAAATTGTTTTTTTTAAGAGAAAAATAATTTCATTAATTCAAACTAACAATACATCGATAGAAATATATTTGACTTTAGTTTTACAGTATACTAATAACCATTGATTTGATTCATTGTCTCTAATAATATATATTTTGTTTATTCGAATCGTCTAAACACAAATAAATACCGAACCACGTCGTCGAAAACCAAACTGTCGTATTAAGATAACGACAACCACATGAGCATAAAGACGACAACAATCATACGTACACTAAGGTGATGACTAAATCACCAAAAAAAACATATAAAAACTTATATATGTATGGAAAAACCACTTTATTGAGAAAAAATATATGGAAATGAGGTGTAAATGGATGATTTGAGGTCAAGAATAACAAAAAAATCACCTATTATTGCTTAAGGAAAAGATGCTAAAAGAAAAATTGAGAAAAAATGAATGATAGGGTTTGTTTGTTTTTTCAAAATTGGAAATTGTTTGTTTGGAATAAAATGACTCATTCATAATGATAACCTTTAAATGATAATATTTCTTGTTTGTTCGAATTTTTTAAACTATTAAAGTTATAAAAAAAAGCAAATAATATGTAATAGGGAAGGGAAAATTAAAAGAAAATAGAAAATCCATAAAATCTAACAACTTAACGCAGTTTGGTTTAAAATAGATATATTAGCGAAGTTGAAGAAAAAACTTCCTTTTTTATTGATAGAGATTATTATTTAAGAGCGCTTAAAACTTAAAATCCCAAACACGCTCAAAGGGTGGAAAAAGATGTATAAATGTCCTTGATTTATAGCCTTATGTCCACAAGTACCCTCAACTTTTAGTTATGTAGTTCATCCATACCTTTACCATCATGAGCTTGTTTTATTGGACAAACACACGTTTAAAACGTTGCTCACATGAAAGGTCACATGGCTTATTCTGTTCACAGCATCAATTCTCCCCAAATTAAGATGAATAGGGGATCAAATTTTCTCAAATTCACCTCAAATTTTGAAATCGAAAGCCCTAAGTCGAATCTGTTCAACCCCAATTTCATTTCTTGCCTTAATTGAACTCAAATTGGACATCGAAATCATATTTTTTTTCCCCCAAATTCAACCCCTTATCGAAAATATGCCCTAAATCCTTCCTACCTCACATCGAAATAAAAAAAAGCATTTTCTTACTATTTTTCCCAAAAAGCTTACATCTTAATTTCAGAATATAAAATGCGAAATTGATTTTGAATTGCGTTTCACCTTTGATTTTGTCTAAATAAAAGTCCCAGTTATACCAAAGACATTCTTTGCTGTCTCTGAATCAAAGATATATATTTTAAAAAGAAATTATTTTAGACATGTTTAAAAAAAATAAAGATTTTTTTAAATCTTCTTGAATTAGAGGAGGAGCCCCTAGAGTGCACTTTAAGTCTTTCTCCCCTTTTCAAGTGGTTTAAAGTAGAAGGGCAAGATCATATTATTGGATGTTTGCTTTATCGATGGTGAATGAAATAAATGCTTTCCTAGCATAGTATGGTATATTTAAAACAAAAAATTAATAAATAAGTCATTCAATCATTGACATGTTGCTGGATGAAAGGCAAGTGACTGAATAAATATTAAAATAGGATTCATAACTTATCACCTTGGACTTCTCTAATCTAGTTAGCTAAGGTGCATATCACCTTAGTTCTTAACCAATAAACAAAATGCAATATAGACAACGCAATTTTACATTGTAATTTAAAAAATTAGGGTTTGATTGGTTCCAGTTTTTGTTTTGGAAAACATAAAAAATATTATTTTAGAGTTTTTTAAAAACTGTTTTTGTTTTTTGAATTTAGTATTTTTGATGTTTTTCATATTTTTTAGAACAAAAAAAAAAGGAAAAAAAGAAAAAAAAGAAGAACCAAATGTGGTTTTTTTTTTCTCCTGGTTTTTCAGAAAAAACAATTTTAAAAAATTGTAAACAAACAAACCCTTAGCTAATTGAACCATTATTCCGAATTTTTCACATTTTCAAATGTTCTATTTCTGTGTAGGTTCAAAATATTCCAAGAAAGACACGAAGGGGAAAATAGTCATAGGGCATGTTCAATTCTACAACAATTTTTACTAACTAAGAAAGGGATGTTTCAAATTGGTGTTTTAAAGAAACTAGTTTGCTTGAATATCGTATTCCAATTCCTCATTCTTCTTCTTTTCCCTCTTCCAAATCGTATTTAGAACGATTTCTTCTATTTTTTTTCTTCAAAAAGACGATTTCTACTTCATCTTTTTTTATTTATTTTTTAAATCTTTGCAACAACTTTTTATTTTATAATTTGATAATAAATTATTATATTGCAATTTAATGATAAAATTATTATAAATATGTTGATTTTTTTTTTGAAAAATAAATATGTTGATGTTATTATGAATTGAATTTAGGTTGTCATTATACGAATTAAATTATTTGCTCCAAAAAAATTTTAAATTATCTTTTGAAAAAAAATATTATTTTAAATTATAGTAATTATTATAAATATATTTTTATCTTTATCTTAATAATTTAATATTTTTAATGATACATTATTTTATTACTAATTAAAAGAATTAAAAATATAAAACATATATACAATGATATAATAGTTTTTAAATATATATTATAAACTTAATTTATTTTCTTATATAATTTAGTATATAAAATAATTATAGAATATTGTATTTATAATTAGTAATATTTTAAAAATATATTTACTATTTGATATTAAAAATAATATTCTTTATCAAATAAGATATTAATATTAAAAAAATAATGAATATTTTGATCATCATCTCTTGATGGTGCTTTTTCAACCAGAACTGGGTTGGAGTATGTTGGATTTGCTGGGCAGTCCGCTGGCTCTGGGCGTTGGACTCCTCTGAAAAAACAAGAAACAAAAAGGATCGGCGGGGGCTCGTCCATTCAGCTCAGATCTTCAAGTCAGTTCTTTTCTTGCTGGAGAGAATATCAAGCCTTAGAGAATGAAATTTTGTGCATATGTCTGCGTACCTTTCACCGATGGAGTGGCTTGGTATTTATAGTAGATGTTTTTCCCAATTGGATGGTGATAAAGATTCTCTCTTATTGGATGAAGGATTTTCTTTCCTTATCGCTGTCAGATTAATAAGGGATAATTAGAGAGCAGTTATTGATAATTATCCTACTTCCCTTATTAGTGAGATTTGATTTGATTTACAGGATATGGGCTCTTTAAGCTGTCCATGTTATCGGCCCTTGAGGTGGATGGGCGAGTTCCGTTTTGGGCTGTACGGGGGCGGGTGTTTTCTTGGAGTGCGTATAAGTATTTAATCATGCTTCTTGGGCTTGGGGAGTGGGCCTGCGCGCCTATTTTTTAAACCTAATCAGTTGCCCCCCAGCCCTTGGTTACGGCGAGCGTGGGCAAGGGTTGTATCGTTTCTTGCATCGGGTGCGACTTCCACGTGGTCGCTTAGGGTTGGTTTGGTTAGGGCTTTGTCACCGTCAAATGTCCTGTGGTAATAATGACTTTTCGACTTTCGCGCTTATTACCTCTAGTTCTTTCAGTTTCTTTCGAGAACATACTCTAACCGTTAGTATTGTGTTCCCCTGATATTGAAGCTTTTTCCTTCTCTACGAGTTCAGGCTTCTTTTCCTTAAACTAGTCGACCATTTATTTGAGAATCTCTTTGTTGTTTTTGTAATACCACAGCAGGAGATTAGTCCCTTTAAGTTCTGTTCCTAGGGCTGAGTGCGTCTTTCTCCTTCTTCTTTTGGTGGTATAGCGGCGTTAGAACTAGCTTGGTTGGGTTTGGTCGACGGTATTTATGGAGTGCAGGTCCCTCCTCTTCCTTGTGCATAGGGGGTGATTCCTTTGCGGTATCTGGTTCAGGGCGGATGGGTGGTGATCCCGATCGGCAAGCGTGGTTGTTCTTAGTGCCGGGGGAACCTCCTTCCCCATTGGGTAAAGGCAAGGATAAAATCGACGAGGTTAAATACCCTATGGGGTTTGAATATCTGAAGTCGGTCGTGCAGAATGCCCTGGCGGTGGGTCCTAGTAGGGTTGAGCCTTTATGTAAGACCCGAGAAATTCCAATTTCTGGAAAAAGGGCAAAATCGTAATTTCGATTACAAAATTGTTATTTCGGTTTAAAAATCAATTAATTCTCACAGATCTCGGATGGCCAAGCAGATTTCAGCATTTACTAGGTGTCTCGCGAAATCTAGCTAGTACGTAAAATTTCGTAAAATTCCGAGATAGTCGGAGTTGACACGTTTTACGAGGCATCACTGTTCGGGTGCCGTAAAACTATTTTCGATGCGTCGAAAGTCACATATAACACGTACTCATGTGCCATTAGTGGTATGGTAGTATTGATGAGAAAATGGATGTAGAGATAGTCACCCAGAATATCAAATCTGGGAAAAGAAGGACATAATGATCATTTTAGAAATTATTTAAATGAGCTAGATGACAAAATAAGGAATAGTAGTCTTCTTATCAAATTAAAAAGATGAGAAAACGTGGGATACAGGGGAGGTCTTACTGAAAACGAAAATGACAACTTTTAGTGAGAGAGTCTTGTGCAGAAATCTGGGCGATCCAACCATCGGCGGTCTTCGGGACAAGAGGAGAAGCGCTCACGGAGAGGGCTTTGCATGGGTACCCAGTTGTGAGTTTTGACAAACTCAAGGGTAGGGTTTCTCCCTACTTGAGTTTTATTCCTTACTTTAAGTGTTTTCAATGTTTCGGTTGAGTATGGGGCCTTGACGGCCGTTTGGTCCAGTCCAAGCCTTAGGACCGAATTAGTAAATTTTGGAAACCAAAATGTTGAGCCGTAATCGTGAGGGCTGTTTGGGTGTTTCATTTCACCAAAATTGTAATAAACCAAGTATTGGTTGGTTTAAGGTGGCCCAGTTTGATCAGTCCCAAGGCTTGGGACCGTCGTTCAGAAAATTTTGAGAATTTTTGGATTGGCGAAGTGACAATCCGAGGAATTTTAATTAAAAATTTGTTTGTGTGGCAATTATGCATTAAAATCATGCCTTGATTGAAATTGGGCCGGGAATGGCCGTGAAATGCGGGTTCACAAAGTGAACCGATGAATGGTTGTGTTTGAAACGTAAAACCTAGGTTTTTACTGTTCATAGGAATAGTGACACAAAAATATATTTTTGTGTGAAAATGTGTTTGGTCGAGTGATTCAAGTCGAATTGCTCGTGTTTGATCATTAGCCCAAGTGAGCTAATTTCGATGTATGAGTTGTATAATTACATAACATGATTGTGTGATTTGAATTATGCGAGTATATTCACGTTTATATATTTGCATGTGATTAGGCGCGTAGGCGGCATACATGCATTCCATATGCAGCACCGGAACACCTAGGATTATAGGAGTGAGTGCACCCAGAATGGAGTCGAAAAAATGGTTCGGAGGGTTGTCTAGAAAACATAAATTATCGGAGGGTAGTCAAACTAAAAATATCAAATCGTTGGAATGCCCAATTGATATTTATCGGAGGGTAGTCCACAAACAAAGAATATATCAATGGAAATCGGCCCCGATTGATATATATTCTGGAGGTAGTCGAACAAATAATATATCAATCGTCGGAGGCGGCGAATTGATATATATACATCGGAGGAGTTGTCCACAAATAAACAAATTAATAATTCTCATACGAGGCGGGATGTGAGGGAAACCGATGAGGACTCGGGATCTGAGTTGGTCATGTAGACATTCAAGTAGGATCATGCATTTGCTTGAATGTGTGTTTAATTTGGAACATTGCTTGCACTTAGGTGGTGGTAAGCCCACTTAGGGCGATTCTCCTCACCCAGGCATTAAGCTCACCCGAGTCGTGGGACCCCACTGCAATTTTTTGTGGGCGTGCGAGGAGACGGCTCGTCTGAGTGAGTTCCTAGAAGAAAGCCCGAATGTGGCTTTGGTGGTTTACATGTATTAGAATTCGAAAGTATTTTAACATATATGTTGTATAAGAGTAAATATTCGAACTCTTAGAACTATTGGATATAGTTGGATTCATAGTTGGTATGTTTCTATGGATATTGTAGTATGGGCCCAAGAGGCCGTTTTTATCCATATTTGTATCATTGTGACTATATCGGATCAGTTGGGGACAGTTTCATGCAGTGATTCATTTTGGGGTAGAGCCCCCGCATAAAGGAGACTCTCGCCTTCGATTAAGTGGGCGCTGCACCCGACATCCACTTGTATTCCGAAGGGTTGACGGGTAGTCAACGGACCCCCGGGTTTTGGGGCGTCACACTTTATACGGGGAAATCTTCGCGAGACGATATAGGCCCCCGTTTGGTGTCGAGGTTTGGTCTCCCGACGTATTAACCTACTACGTTGTTCAAGTGCCCAAGATGGTGTGCTTCTTTGAGGTGGCCTTTGAGAATGGCCTCCATTTTCCTCTGCATCCCTTTATGAAAAGGGTCTTGCAGCATTTCAACGCATGCCCCTCTCAACTTTTGCCCAATTTCTGGGGTATTCTGATTGGGTTGTTAGTTGTCTTTAGGGATAAGGGTTTGTTCCCAATAGCCTGCTCCTCGACCTCTTTTAGTGTGAAGGAAGCCACGAGGGCTTCTATTTATCTAAGCGCTCTAAATACTCTCCCCATCATCTCGGATCTCCCATCTTCCCACAAATTTTGGAAGGAACGCTACTTTTTTGTTAGTGGCCACAGTTGGGAGTACGATCCCATTGACAAGGAAGACACACTGGGCGTTCCGGCTGTCTGGACCACTCCCGAGAATCTACGTGAGCTTTGCTTTGCTTTAGTTTGGTCTAGTTTTCATAGATTATAGGGTATCCCTAACTTTGCATTGATGCGCCCTCTTCAAGTATTCGCCCTAATCTTAGCCCCGAAGATGTGGTCGTGAAACTAAGTCACAAATGTCTTATGCGCGGCTTACCTAAGCTTATCAGCCCGGATATATTCGAGGATCTTTCGTGTTAGAAGTCTTCCCGACCTTTTACTCTGAGGCTTTCACCTCCATCCACTATGAAGTTCTCCCATGATAGGCCTCCCGTTGTCAAGCCCACTAAGGGAGAGCTTCGGGTCGGGGTGAGACGTTGTCCCGGGAGGTCCCGAGTGTGAAGGAAACCTCCTCGACTCCTCGAGAAGAGCCATCCGGCCTGGGGTAAAGCCCCGAGGTTAGGGACATCTTCTTCATCACCCTTTGCCCATGTCCAAGTGCAGAGGCAAGTATTGCCTCCTTCGGCCGAGGTTCCAAGAGCGCCTAAGTCAGAGTCTCGCCCGTCTCGCCGCAGTGCCAAAGATTCCTCGGAGTCGCGAGCTTCCATCGAGGTTATGCCCATCTCACCCAGTCCTCCGCTGTGAGAGTCGAGCCTCCTCCTTCGATAGCGGAAGACTTGGGGAGGAAGCGCCCCGAAGCTGATGGAGATGGGGATTCCTTGCTCTCCAATGCTGAGCTTGCTGCTGGTGCGATCTCATCCATCCTCAGGGATTCTGATCTCAAGAGGTCGGATGCCCTGCCTGTTAAGGAGGCTTTGGCTCTATCCCTCCAAGGGGTCGCCTCCGTAGGTTCCCCCGTGTCTCTTATGTCCGCCTCATCTTGGTTTCGAAGGGGCGGTTGACTTTATTTTGGTTATCGGCAGGTGGCTACCCATCTGAAGAGTTTGGCAAAAAGGGCCAGACTAAACGAGGGTCATGTCAAAGCCACCAGAGCCTACAAAGCGAGAGTGGCTTCTTTTACCTTTGAGTGAGCTGAACAGCGAGCTCGGATGCAAAATATGACAGAGGAAGCCATGAAGCTCAAGTCAGATCTAAGGCATACCTCGATGGCGTAAGCGCGGGCCGAGGGTAGAGAAGAGAAGGCTCGAGATGGCTTAAGAGTTGCCGTGGGCGAGCCGGAGGTCGTGACGGGTCGCGTAATTACCCGTAACGATGACGAAAGCGGGGCGGATGGGCTGTAGGCTGCCCAGACTGAGCTCCAAGTAGTTAGGGAAGAGCTGCAATCATTCCAGAATGAGCTGCGGGTAGCCCCGGAAGAGCTGCAAGCTGCTAGGGATGAGTTGCAAGCTGCTAGGGATGAGTCGCTGCGAATAAAGCAAAAGGTCGCGTAGACGTAGACTGCCGCTAAGCTCAGTCAAGAGCTCTATCAACACTTGGACCGATGAGTGCCATGGGTTGGCGAGGGACCTTCTCGCAGGCAGGAAACTCTGGTCGTTCAGAGGGACGGAGCGATAGTGAGTTTGAGGGATGAGGCCTACACTCAGTGGGCTTCTAGATGGCTTGCTTTCCAGATGAGGGTTGCTAATGCCTACCCGGGCTTGGACCTTAACTTTGATATCCCCAAAGACGAGGAGGCAGAAGAGTCCTTTTCCGCTGACTGCTCTGAAGAGCCAGCCACCTTGGCTGAGGCCCGCTCCCCTTTTTCGCCTTCTTCTCCTAATCCCACACCTGACGTCTGAGCCTCCTTGTACAATTTTTCTTGTTTGTTTTTTTTTTACCTTAGGCTCCGAACCCCGAATATATGTAATGTCGTTTTGGGCTTTGAAACTCAATGAATACCCAATTTTCTATCTCCTCGCTTTTTCCCCTAACTGCGTCCCTTATGCTGTTCTGCCTGAGCTGACCTGGATCCGTGTCTATATGGCCTTTTCTGAAAGGGGGCCGAAGCTCTTCAAACCGAGTCACGAGGCCCGTGGTTGACCGGGCTCGAGTCAACCGGGCTCGGGGCTATATGGCCTTTCTCTCGAAATAGCTTGAGCTCTTGAAAAACCGAGCCGCTAAGGCCCGCGGGCCAATCCCGCCTAAGTTGAACCGGGGCTCCGCGCCTATATGGCCTTGCCTCTGCAGCCGAGCCTCTAAAAACTGAGCCACCGAGGCCTCAGGCTAATCCACTCGGGAGCCGAACTAGCCCTCGGGGCTACAAGGCCTTAGTCAGCGCCTGAGCCTCTGAGACCGAGCCACCGAGGCCTCACTGCGGCTAATTTACCTGAGCTGAACTGGCTCCTAGGCTACAAGGCCTTAGTTGAGCAGTTGAGCTCTTCGAAACTGAGCTGCTGAGGCTCCATGAGCTAATCTGCCTTAGCTGAACTGGCTCCACGGATATATGGCCTTGTCTAAGCAGTTGAGCTCTTAGAAAACTGAGCTGCTGAGGCTCCGTGGGCTAATCCGCCTGGGTTGAACTGGCTCTTGGGCTACAAAGCCTTAGTTGAGCAGTTGAGCTCTTTGAAACTGAGCTACTAAGGCTTCGTGGGCTAATATGCTTGAGCTGAACTGGCTTTGGGGCTATACGGGCCTCGGCTCCGAGCGCTTCGAATCCTTCAATCGACCGCCGGAGAGGCTCCAGGGCATCCTCCCGAGCTGAACTGGCTCTTGGGCTACAAGGCCTTAGTTGAGCGGTTTAGCTCTTCGAGATCGAGCTACGAGGCCCGCGGGCTAATTTGCCCGAGCCGAACCGCTCCCGGGGCTGGGCAAGGCCCTAGTCAGCAACAGCTCTTCGAACCGAGTTGCCGAGGCCCGTGGCTAATCCGCCCGGGCTGAACTAGCCCTGGGCTACAAGGCCTTAGCTGAGCAGCTTGAGCCTTTGAGATTGAGCCACCGAGGGCCCGCGGGGCTATCCGCCGAGCTAAACCGCTCCGGGCTAAGCAAGGCCTTAGTTAAGCAGCGCTAAGCTCTGAACCAGCCGCTGGAGGCTCTATGGCTAATATGAACCAGCCGAATCGGCTCCACAGCTATATGGCCTTGTCTCGAGCGCTGAGTTTTGAAAATCGAGCTACCGAGGCTCCGCGGGTAATCAGCTCGAGCCGAATCGCCCTAGGATAAGCAAGGCCTTAGCTGAAACAGCTCTTCAAAATCGAAGCACGAGGCTCCTGGCTAATTCGCTTAGTTGAACTCGGGCTCCGCGCTATATGGCCTTGTCTCGGTGCGCTGAGCTCTTCGAAAATCGAGCCGAGGCCTCGCGGGCTAACCGCCTGGCCGGATCGGGCTCGGGCAACGGGCCTCATGGCTAATGGGCCGACACTTCCTTCGAAAGACGCGGGCATCTTTAATGCGGGTTTATGGAGAATTGGAACTGATTGCACGATTTTTCGAGCGCTTCGGCCTCCTTATAAATTGCGACTCCTCTACGATGGAGCTCATGCCTCGAACCTTCTTCCCTTTTTGGGCATAATTGGAATCGCGATATGATGAAGCTGCCTAGTTTGGTCGTCATCACAGACGTGCTAGTCCGAGATCCCGAAATGGGCGTTTGGCTCGATGGTCCTCTGCTTGTAGGAGTTGTGTTTTTCCCTAGTTCCTCCCTTATGGGAGTTATGTTATTCCCTAGCTCCGTCTGATGACGAAGCCGTGCTAGGGAATGCATCTGGAGAGGGCGGTGTACTCAAAGAAGAACTTTTAGTACCGCTTTCTCCATTTTTTCTTCTTTTTTCTTCTCTTCTTTTCCTTATCCTTCTCCTTCTCCTTTCACACTCTCTCTTCTTCTCTTTCCCTTTCCCTTTCTCTTTCTTGAGATTTTTTTTTTTTTTTTTTTGAGGGAATTGCTTGTACTGTTCATTCCCGAGATGTAAGGGATGACACTGCTGATTGTAATCAATTATATCTTCTTTGGAATAAAGAGCAAAAAATTTTTGTGAAGCATGAAGAAGTGTGTAATTTTCTCGAGCGTTTCCTGGCCGAGCTGTCTGTTTTTCTTTTACCGATATGCCTTGCTTTTTGATTCACAAGGATATTAAACAAAGTAATCAACGAACACACATCAAGTATCTCGAAACTGACAGATACTTTATTAAAGATTACAATCCGAGGTCTATTGATAGAACCGTTTGAGGTGCTCAGCATTCCAAGAATGAGGTAGAATTTTTCCTTCTTCTGTCTGGAGCTCATAGTTACCAGGTCTGACCACGCGAGACACGATATAAGGGCCTTCCCAAATGGGTCCTATCTTTCCATGTGTAGGATCTTTCTCGACGGCGTGCTTTTAAAACTAGGTCGCCAGCTTATAACTCCAGCTCGCCTGGTCGTAGTACCTGTCGCTCCTTTGGTAGTCTTCTCGTATGCCAGACCTAATCACGCTTTTCATCTAGAAGGTCTAGGTTTAGGCGAAGAGCCTCTTCGTTAAGTTCTAAACTTGCCAATTCAATCATTAGGGATTTTAATCCGATCTCGACTGGCCACGCCCTCTATACAAAGGCTGTGAGCGTAATGGGGTCTCTTGAAAGGTTGACTTGCGTGTAGTTCCTCGTATGCCCATAACACCCTGGAGGTATTCTACCCATTTTTTACCTTCCAGCTTGGTCTTCAATGCTACTCCTAAGGGTTCCTCGATGGGGCGACTTCGTCATTCATTAGATTGTGACGAAATGGGGACGAGCAGTAGTTCCTAATCTCGAGCTCAACACGTAAATCACCGAACTTGTGATTGTCGAATTGTTTCCCATTGTCCCACACCAGTGGCTCTCGATACCAAACTCAGATATTATGGCACGCTAAACGGTTATGCATCTTTTGTTCCTCGCGGGATAGTAGCCAAGGGTCTCTAGCTTCTACCCATTTGGTGAAATAATCCAATCGCTACGATGATAAATTTGTATCGACCCTTTCCAATGTGGGCGTAGGTCCTTAATATGTCCAAATTTCATCACGAAAAGGCCAGGGCTTGTAATTGACGTTAGTGGTTGGGATGGGAGGAGAGAGATCTTGGTGTGCTCTCGATAAACTTCGTGATTTTCTCGACTAGTTCTCGCGGCGTCGAGTATCAGGCCACAAGACCCTGCCTCAAGACTTTCCCGCCAATGCCCGAAAGCCCGATGTGATTCACATACGCCTTCATGTAATTTCCTCAAGACGTAGTCATGAGGCTTTCCTTTGCAATGCACTTGAGGATGGGTGTGAAAAACCCGCTTATAAAGGGTCTTCTACGAATAGTGAACTCCGCGTACTCACCTAAGCTTGACGCTCATTCAAAGTTGCCTGCAAGAGTCCTTCATTAAGTAGTCCCAAACGGGTCCATCCATCCTACCGCACATGACAGAGAGATCTCTCTGCTGCCGAGGTTCAATACGGAGTGGCTCTAAAAAGGTGCTCAACAGCGCCGCCTATCGAGGTCTTCGGGAGGCCGTCGCGCTTTGCTAAGGCATCCGTCGCGACCCTCCGATTCGTATGTGTCCTAATCTCGAACTTATGCAAACTTTGAGTAATTCCCGCATTCTTCTTGAGATATAGGATCATTTTTGCCTTTGGTCAGAGGAGTCTTCTATTTGTTTTAGTGGCTAAGTTTGAGTCGCATAATTTAGCTAATCAACTTTCATGGATCAAGCAGGTTACTTCCAGCTATGCAGCCTCATACTCTCTACTTCATTAGAGGCTCGGAACCCAAATCTTAGTGCATACACGATATCTATTCCTTCTGGAGAGGTCAAAATTAGACCGGCACCACTCCCTTGAGCATTAGAGGCCCCATCTACGGACAACCTCCAAATAGAGGTCGGCTCGGTCTGGGCTAAGCAGTTTCCTGGTGAAGCTCCACTGAGGTGAATTCCATGACGGTCCTACAAGATCAGTCCTCTGCATTTTTGTTTCTGGCTATATCCGATGTCGAACTCATTCAAATTTATGGCCCACTTTATCAATCTTCTAGAGGTTTCTGGCTTGTGTAGTACTTGCTTCATTAGGTATTCTCGCTGGGGATTTCAATGGTAAGGAGCATGGAAGTAAGGTGGAGTTTCCGTGTCAGGTTACTAAGGCCAGTGGTCACTTTCTCCATCTGGGTACCTTCCTCCGCTCCCCGTGAGCTCGGGTCGCAATAGTAGACTGGTGTCAAGACTGCCTGCCTCCGATCAGACGCGCCGGGTTGAGAAATCTGAAACGCTGTGCATAGAGTAAGGAGCTCTCCTCAGGGACTTACCAGAATTGGGAGAGCTCAAGTAAGCTTTAATCGCCGCGACGTTTCTTCGCAAAGGTGCATCCCATTGGAAAGCTTTTTTCTCGTAGCCCGGGAAGAAGTGGCTGATACTTATCGCTGGCCCTAGACACAAAACGGCTTAGCGCAACTATCCTTCCAGTTAGGCGTTGGACTTCTTTTATGTTTGATGGCGATTTACATGTCGAAAGGCACAAATTTTATCTTGTCCTGGCTCGCTTCTATTCCCTGGGTTGTTGACTATAAAACCCAAGAATCCTTCCGGCTGAGACCCGAAGCGCATTTACCGATTCAACTTCATGTTGTACTCTTTCAAGATCCGGGAATGCTCCTAGCCAGATGAGCTGCGTGAGCTCTCGACTCGTAGTTGATTTTACCAACATGTCGCCTATGCATACCTCCATAGATGTCCCTATTCGCTTCTCGGAACATCCCGTTCACCAACCTCTGGTAGGTAGCTCTTGCGATTTTTAGCCCAAAGGGCATTACTCGATAGTAACAGTCCCTTTGCCCCATGAAGAATGAGGTCTTCGTCGCCTGATCCATGCCGACCGTTGTAATCGAGAAAGCATCCATGAAGCTGAGGAGTTCATGGCCTGCTATGGCGTCTACTATGATGTAAATCCGAGGTAGAGGGAAACTATCTTTAGGGCATGCTTGGTTGACGTTAGTGAAATCGATGCAGAGTCGCCATTTGTCGCTCATTGAAGAGTACGACGCCGCCAACCATTCAGGTATTCCACTTTGACAGACTCTACCGAGGAGCTTGTGACCTCCTCATTAATCGCTTTTTGTCTTTCTGGGGCGAAACTTCTTCTTTTTTGCTTGACTGGTTTGAAGGATGGACTGGCGTTTAGTCTGTGAGTTATTATTGCGGGGTCAGTCCCTCTCATGTCCTCCTGCTTCCACGCGAAAACATCCTTGTTATGTTTCAAGAAGTGGATAAGGAGGCTTTTGAGGTCTTCCGCCAGCTTGGAACCAACGTAGGCGAGGTGTTCAGGGTGATCATCCAATTGTATAGGCTTCAGCTCTTCCGAGGGCTCAGGTCGAGTGTTCACCTCGTCCAGCATGTTGAGTTCATCCACATATATGTTGTCGACCACTTTTTGCTTTATTGATGCCGAGTAACATTCCCTAGCCACACTTGGTCTCCTCGAACCATTCCTACTCCGTTTGTGGTGGGAAACTTGATCACCATGTGATAAGAGGAAGGGATGGCCTTTATGGCATTGAGAGAGGGTCTACCCAATAGCACGTTATAGGCCGAGGGGGCGTCTACTATGAGAAATCTTACTGTCGTTGTTGCCTAGCAATGGGGTCCCCCAGTGAGCACTAACTCAGACACCCCAAAGGTAGCACTTTTCTGAGAACTTTGTAGTGGGTAGCCGACCGGGTTCCAACCCTCCCCTTCCGATGCCCATCTTATCAAAAGCTGATGCAAAGATGAAGTCGGCCGAGCTCCCATTGTCGAAAAGGACCCGGTGGATTGTTTTGTTAGCCACAACTACCCTTATCATCAAGGGGTCATCGTGGGGGTGTTGACATCCTCCGTGTCCGAACTGGTGAATGTTATGGCGTTGTCGAGTCGAGGGAGTTCTGACGACCGCTCAGACCCATTATCTCTCCCGACCCGATACTACGCAAATGAGCCTTCTCGGGCCGAGCCGACTCCCACCTCCCCGCAAATCCTCGAGATCACATGGATTTCCCAAGCGGTTGTCGTGTCGAAGCTGGGGTGGTCGGGTCAGTTGAGGTGGTGGTGGTCGCTACCCTCGATCTTGACCTTCAGAGGCTATGTAGCGGCGAAGATACCCTGGGCCGAATCAAGTATTATATTTCCCTTCATTACGAGCTGAATGCACCGTCCGCTCAATGCCCGTGGTTCCCATGGAATTTGGCCAAAGACTGTGTTATCTCTTTCGTCGGGTTCGTCCTCATCCTCGATGCGGCCATCTCAGAAACTGTTCATGTTGTACCTCGTGCAAGACCTGTGATACTGTGGTTGTCAGGGGGGTGGAACTCGCCGAGGAATACGCCGCCGTGAGCCTCGTGGCCGAGGTGGTCCCAAGCGGCTCCTAACGCTCGCGTGGATCGTTTCCTTCTATCCTTCGGGGGATCTTTCTGGCCTCTTTGTTCCTAGGGCTTCGCTCCCTGTTGTTTGTTAGTCTTGTTTTTCCTCCGGTGGGTTGAAGAGCTTCCTCTCTTGGATGTGAGGCTTTTCACTGTTAATGTATTTCTCATGAAGGAAAGACCTTCAAATGACAGCTTACTCCGAGGATTCTTGAGATGAAAAACAACAAGTCTTTCATCAGATTCTAACCCAAAGAATGAATGCCGTGATAGCGAACTTCTCGTTTGATACATCTACCTTTAATGACTTGGCATTGAACCTTTGGACATAAGACCTCAGGCTTTCTTGCGGGTTCTACTTTATGGTCGGCAAGTGATAACTCGACTTCCTGTATGTTCTGGCTCCAATGAAGTGGGAGACGAATGCGATGGAGAGCTCTCTAAATGAAGAGACTGACGATGGTGGGAGCCTGTTAAACCAAGCCAATCCTGGGCCTTTTAGCGTGATAGAAAAGGCTCGCGACCAGACGGTCTCATATCCACGCAGCCTCCATCCGCTTCTTATAGTATTAAGATGGTCGACGGGATCCTTCGCCCGTCGAACGCTTCTATTCATGCATCCTCGAACTTTGCCTCAAGGGGAATGTAGCACCTCGGCCGCGGAACGGACTCAATTTGTCGCACCAGTGGTGTCCATTAGAGTCCGGGAGCCTGGTACTTTACGACTTCCCTTCATGTGGTCGAAGTTCCCTGGATACCCTTGAATCTTTGTTCCAAGGATCGCTCCCCCATTCCTTTTGTCGAGGAGGGGCCTGGCTCATCGCTTTCGATGTCCCCCGAGTATTGCTCTCGCTAAGGGCCCTCTCCGGGGGTCGATGAGGCCTGCGGCCCCCTAGCTCTACCGACTCGCTCTATTTCTACCTCTCGGGGAGGGCCGAGGTGTGGCTGCTCTTCCCGAGGGGTGGTATTATGGCCTCACCGTCAGACTTCCCACGGAGTTGCATCTGCCCGTGAGTTGCTCTAATTCTTATCAAGCTACCGTTGGTGAGACGAGTGCCCCATCTTGCCTTGCGGTTATCATGTAAAGCTTTCAAATACTACCATAGGAGGCGTCTACTGGCCGACGCTGACTTGTCGGGTCTTGCATCCTTAGGGATTGTCGTGGCCTTACTTGTATTCTCGAAGTTGATACCATCGCCATCGAGAGATCAACTTTATTTGTATGAACCATCGCTCCTACGTACCGACGCCAAACCGATGCAGCTTTTCAACCTGAATCGGGCCGGAGCATGCCGGATTTGGTCGGGCTACCCACCCGGCTCTACGTTTTGACTCCTTTGCAAAAACAAGAAATAAAAGGATCGGCGGCTCGCCCATTAGTCGGCTCCGATGCCTAAGTCAGTTCTTTCCCGGAAGAAAATATCAATCGCTTGCGGAATGAAGTTTTCAGGCATATGTCTCGTGTACCTTCACCGATGGGGTGGGCCTGTATTTATAGTAGATGTTTTTCCCAATTGATGGTGATAAGGATTCGCTCTTATTGATGAGGGATTTTCTTATCGCTGTCGATGCCATTAAGGGATAATTAGAGAGCAAGCTATTAAGAATTATCCTACTTCCTTTATCGTGATTTGACGGATTTTGACAGATATGGGCTCTTTAGGTCAGTTCTGTTATCGACCCTTGGGGTGGATGAACTGGGCTCCCGTTTTGGGCATGTGCCAGGAGCCCGGGTGTTTTACTGGGCCTGCTTATAAATCTTCTTTTAATCCTGCTTCTTAGGCTTGGGGCGTGGGCCTGCACGCCTATTTTTAAACCCAATCATCTCTTATTATTTTTTCTACTTCCTGATTAAGAAACAACTATTATCAATTTGTTTACTTCAAAAAAAAAAATATTATCAATTTGTTAGGTGATTTATTAAAAAACCATAAACAAACTTATTATCAATTTTATTTTTAATAAATAATTATGTTTTATTTTAATTTTTGAATAAACAAACTCTTAAATACTATTATTTAATTAAAAGTTAACTATAAAAAGTTTTATTTATTAAACAATAAATTAATTTATTAAATAATAAATTAATTTGTTATTTAATAAATTATTTTTGAATAAAAATTTAACTTTAAGATAAGATTTCGAACATTAATGTAAAAAACAAGAAAATTAGAAAATTTCAAAAATTGCAAAATGATAATAATAATAAAAATAATAAATTGTCATAATAGTTCACAAAAGCCTAGAAAATTCTCTAGATCTCGGATGATGAAACGGACTACGCCGTTAAATTCGTCTCGCGAAATCTAGTGACCCAGAAAAATTTTGTCGAATTTTGAGACATTTGAAATTTTTACGAGTTTTTGGGTGATAAGTCGCTAGTCACTCCAAGGATGAGATTTTTACGAAAATCTTGGAAGTCAGGAAATGGCTTGAACTAAGTTCATTTAAAATAAATTAAACTGAAAATAAATAAATTGTTTCGGGGAAGAAGCAGACCCGAATGAGAGATGGACACATGGTGCAATGTGAGCCATGTATCCAAAATAAATAAATGAAGGAGGAGACGACAATGTGCGGGAGAAGGGAGAAAAGGGAAAAAAGGATTTTTTTTCGTTTATCTCTAAGATCTACGGAGATCGGACTGACCTTTTTCGTCGGAGCAAGAGGCAAAGTTCATCTACGCATCGAGAGCTACGTGTGTGTACCAAAATCTAGGAGTTTCGTCAAACTCTACGTGGTAGGGAATTTTCCTACTTGAATTATTTCTAGTCTAAAGGTCATTTAATGACTTGGGGTTTTCTTTGAAGCCATGAGAGGCCATAAATTTCAATCCCAAAATCTTAGGATTGAGTGTAGTAATTTTTGGGACTATTTTTGGACAGTTCGAGCTGAATTTTTATGATCGTTTTAACAATCGTATGATTTTCTAATCAAGTTCAAAGTAATGAGTGTAAACTTATCTATTTTTAATCCATTTTTTGTCATGTTTTTAAATAATTTTAATCTATTTGCGTATGCCGACTGTGAATATTCACAAACTTTTTGTTTTGCAGGAGTTAATTGAAAACAGAGAGAAAACAAACAGAAAAAAAGCAAAAAGGTGGAAAAAGCAGCAGTCTGTGTCGCGACACAATTTTTATATGTCGTGACACAAAATTCAAGCAGGATAAAGGAAATATGTCACAGCCAGCAACTAAATGTCGCAACAAAGCTCAGATAGAACTCAATGGGTAAAGGAGAAATTTTGTTGCGACAATTCTTTACTCTGTCGTGATAAAGACTAAAATAGAAAGCAAAGAAGCTGTGTCGCGACAGTATAATTTTTGTTGCACAGCGAAAAGTCAAGGCTAACAGATGAACTCGTCGGGCGATAAAAACAATTGCCATTTACGTAAATTGCTCGACATAACACAAGTCAATCGAGATAAGTGTTTTTTTATGTTACATAAAGTTTCCAACATCAAGCCAACTTAAGGAAGATCTGCTGTCGCAACAAAGAAAATCATGTTGCAACATAACAGTCAGAATTCACAACCAAGAGCAACACAATCTTAGTCACAACAAAGAGTATTTCTGTTGCGACAAACAAAACATGGAGGTGAATTCCCTGTCGCGACAAGATGCTGAAGAGCAACACAAGAAGAATGAGGATAAAGAAATTCTTGTTGCGACATAATCAAGAGTTGAAGGCAAAAATTCTATCACAACAGAGAAAAGTAGGTCGCGATAGAAATTGAAGAATACTTAAGAATGGCCAAGGCAATTGTGTCGCAACACATAATTCTATGTCACGACAAACAGCTCAGCAAGCTACAAGAACCAGAGAAGAAAAATCTGTCGCGACCAAAGAGTTTCTTGTCGCGACAGAAAATTGCTAAGGACTTAAAGAAATCCTATCGCGACAGAGAAAATTATGTCGCGACAGAGTTGCCAGGTTGAAAAACAATTGTTTGTCGCGACAAGGAAAATTATGTCACGACAAACTCCAATAGAACAAGGACATGAGAAGCTGGGTGCAAACAGGTTTGGTGTCGCGACACAAGGCATTCCTGTCGCTACAAGAACAAGACCATTGAATACAAATTATATCACGACATTATCAAAGTATGTCACGACACAATCCAAGAGCAAGCCTAGAGAACAGGTCGCGACAGAAGATTACAAACTACGACAAGGACTTAAAGCTATGTCGCGACATAATTTTTTTATGTCACGACAAAGAGACCAATTTGGGCCAATAATTGAGGATCCACAATGCAATTAATGAAGTGCGGCCCAGCATTGGAACGTCTATAAATAGACGCATCTAAGGCATTGTGCGCAACTTTCGGCAGCTCCAGGATTTCTGGGTGGTTGAAGACTCTTGTACATTTTTATTTTTATTTTTATTTTTTTTAAAATTTTATTTTCCATTTTAGTAGATTTAGCTTAGTATAGTTTTATTTTGTTAGTTTTCCTTTAATTTTCTGGATTTGGGTATTGTACTGAAGAATTCTTCTTTTCATTGACTGCTTGATTTAAATGGATGCTGGAAGGTTTATGGAGTTCATTTATTTCAGTTTGTTTATGATTTCAAGAATTTTCCCGACGCTTAGTCATTGATATGAGTAAAACCAGTTTTTGAAAAGTTGAACTCACTGAAATGGGTCATTGATGATAATCATTTTGACATAAGGTGGAAGAAAAAGCTTTAATTAGAATTTTGAATTCATTTTGATCGGGTATCAAGTATAAATTTACTTGTTCTCAAGATTGGGCACTGCGGCACCCAATGCAAGGTACTGTATCTCACTCTGATTTTTAGGAGGCCCTCTGAGTGACACAGAGATGGAGAATCCTGAGAGTGTAGAGCAGCTCCTTGTGGGTATGGTAGATTAATACTATGGAACTAATGAACTTTGAAGGATTACTCAGATAGATCACCAACTTACTTATAAGTTGAGATAGGTTGAATGAAGTATTTGTTTAATCACTCAGAGGTCTCTTCTCTTTCTGATGAATTGATTCTGATCCCGTGTTAGCTGAGATTTAATCAAGGAGATGGAAATTTTCATCAGAAGTGTGGGATGATGTGTCAATTAAATTGGAGATGACTTGTAATATCCTGTCTATGGGGGCAAGAATTCTTTAGTCCTAAGAATTGAGTATGAAGTACTAAAAAGGAAAAATACTTAAATATTAGAAAGAGGGTTATATATTACAAGTAACTTATTAGAATCATGTCTCATAAATAAATATGAACCTTTAATCAGTGAAAAGTATGGTTAAGGGAGAAATCCAAACTATACTACCTTGCATCTTTGACATACTCAATTTTCCAATTGATAGTTGAGCTATGAATTGAAATGATGCAGAAACTGATTATTATTAATTGATCTATGTCCATTTTTGCCTCACTAAATGAATCGTCAACCCAAATTTGATTAAACTTTATTTTTGTACATATAAGATTTCAGTCTAAGACTATATTTTAGTCTTCTTATCATCATATCAATGGAGTTCAAATAGTAATGATCTGGAAAATAGAGTAGTTAGTTTCGACTTATCATCCTTCCTCGGTGGGACTGATATCCGGGACTTTAAATATCCACTTTGTTACTCAAGACCTATGCACTTGCAAAGGATCTAGATCACAAACACAAATTTTAAATGAAAGAGCCAAAGAAAGCACAATCTCCATCTTTTTATACACGGAAATTATTTTAACAAGTTCGCACTGCTCTGCATAGGCAATAGTTCTTTGGTAGTAGTTTCATAAATTGGTCTATACATATTGTGGTTAACAAGTTTTTTTTGGCGCCGTTGCTGGAGATTAGGTAATAGTCCTTTGGTAATAGTGTCATAAATTTGTATATATCATTTGGTCTTAACAGCAGTCCCTGACTGGGTTGAGGTTTGGTTTTAATCCCGGGACTGATGTCTTCGGGTTTAGTTGAGTTTTACGGTATCATTGTAATTTGTTGATGAATGGAACCAAAAAAAAATAATAATTCATGGTCATGAAGGGACCAAGAGGTGCCCTATTTATGTGGGTATGAGATTTGGGTCATTTTGTGTGTTATTGTTGGAGAAATAAATAACATGCTATTGTGTGTAAAAAAATCATGTTTATATATACTTACTTGACGTATTAACATGGAAATTGTGATAAATTGAAATTATATGTAGAAAATATAATTATCCGACATTTATAAATGTTGCACGTAGCTCTTATTATGCATGTAGCATGAGATCGCATGAAATGACATGATTGCATTTGATATGCACGGTCACATCGCTTTGAGTCGGGTGTGTATGCATGGTACTTTTATTCACCATTCTTAGTGAATGTGTGGTGAGCTCAGAAATGGGACAACATCCAAAATTGAGACTCATGGCTTGGTAAAACAATAATAATAATAAATCATGTGTGTTTGGGTGAAGCAAGATGGGGTAGATCCCCCCCAAGGTGAAAGACCCAAATTTTATTATTGATCAAACATATGTATCCAGCGATGAAAGTTCACGAAAGTGTCGGAAGGCATGCAAAGCCTATGGTGAGACCCCGAAAATTCACAACCCAAATAAACACACGGGATTTGATAAATTAAAATTGGAGGGTTGTCCAATGGTTTAAGTCATTAGGTGAAACACAAATGGCTGGTTTTTCACACTTGGCGTTGCGGTGAGGAGTTGGTCTGACTCGTCAGGTAATGAGAGTCTCATCTCACGCATGAGATGGAACATTCCATAGGATTGCATTATTTATATGGAATATGTGATTTGATGTTTTATGTACGCCATTGCATGTGCATTTCTAGGCGGAGTAGCCCTCAGAGGAGAATTTCTATCAGTGCATTGCTCACTCCCTTCATGGGACCCCCTTTCTCGTGCAATAATGGGTGTATTGTGGAGACTAAGGCCCGACGAGGCCGTGATTGCGAAGGAGGCCGACATGCGTGGCCTTGATATTTCCTTTCTTTGGTGTAATATTTGTTAAAAGAATTGTAATCTAAATTTTTGGAACTATTGTCTAAATAGTCGGTATGTACTTATGGTAAGAGGGTCGCATCGAATCCCTTACGAACTGTAATTAAGTGTTTTATTCTTTGCTATTTTAGAATTAAATGTGAATGAAATTTGGTCCTTAAGAAGGGATGTATATTGAGGATATGGATAGATGGACCTTGTGTGGTCAATACTACTTCTGTTGAGACCTTGGATGAGTTATGATTATATTGTTATACAGGTTGTATGTTGAGTAGAGTTCCCTAAACAAAGGAGACTCTGCCCGATTTTTGTGAAAATATGGATCCTAATAAATGGGACACAATAGTATGGTATCGGGTCACCCGAAATCCACAGGAATTCCGCGGGTTGACGGGTTGTCAACTGACCCGATTCGGGGGTGCCGCGCCTGGCATCGAGCCTAGGTTAACGATTACCAGAACTCCTCGGGTGGGTATCCACTAGTGTTTTCGGATATTGTCTTGTCATAGCTGAGTATCGAGAGTTAGGTATACAAATACCTAAGATTAGTGGGCATGGGTGTAGAACATGACATTGTGTGCATTGATTGCTTTTGTGTTCTAATATGTTCCACGGGTGATGTATCGTGGTGATTTGTATAATATACATGGTATATTGTATATGGAACACTAGGGTTAGAAAACATAACTTTAGGGGTTCGGAAAACAAAATGAACATGATAGTTCGGGAACTGAAGGGTACTAGTGTTTGACATTATGCACCACTAAGGAAAAAGGGATGAACGGTGTAGTTCATGATGTTAAAGTCTATTAGTGGTTGGCATGTGCACTACTAGTTATAGTGAGATAGAAATTTGATAACTCTATTACTATCTTAACTTGTGTAGATGGCAAGTCTAGGCCACAGACGTAGAGGTCGTCCACGGGAAAATAGTCAACCACCACCTATGTTTGACCTTATAGAGGCTATAGGCGCTGCATTTGCCATCATTGTGCAGGCAAGCGTCGTGACTGCTACCACTGTATGGACTAGTGTAACGGTGGGCCAGGGAGGGACGAGTAACCTCCAGGGGTTTCAGACACATCATCCTCCGACATACATGGGAGGAGGGACTCACGGTCAAGACATCCTCGCCATCAAAGAGAAGTAGATGACACACGGAGCATCCGGGACATGGGTGCTGGTGCTAAGAGGAAGGAGAATCAATCTTCTTCTAATTCGAGATAAAAGCAGAAGACCTTCCACGGGGATTTCAGAGACGGGGCCGCGGTTATCAAAGTCAAGGATGAGTTCGGGGCTTCTACCCGGCCAGGACATATAACATGTTATTACTGCCATCAGCTTGGACATATGAAATGGGATTGCCCTTAGAGGCGGGGATCCCGGAGTTATGGGACACCACAACCTCAGTTGTCAGTGGGACTTGCGCAGAATCAGTTTGTTCCTCCTTACCCCAACATGGGCCAGGGGAACCGATATTAGTCCCAGGGTGCTACACAAGCACCTACTTCTTTGCAGATGGGCCACATGAGCTAAGGCATTGGCCTGGTCGAGGCCATATGATTCAGCCAGATCAGCAGACCTAGCGTGTCTACTGGGTGGGTACCGCTGCACTGCTTGTAGATCGCCTAATATACAGGTAATGCTTATGCCTCACAAAAGTGTTATTTAAATTTGGATGCATCATATTCATGCATATAGTTGCATAATGTGTGAAAAGTTTAGGCTTAGAGGTTGAAATCTTGGAAAATCTGTTGTATGTGAATTCTCTCCTAGGAACTAGGGTGAGTGTTGATTAGATATGTCGGGATTGTGAGTTAGAGATCTCAGGGATTTTACTCACGGTGGACCTTTGGGTGATGGACATATCGAATTATGATGTCATTCTTGGCATGGATTGGTTGACGACACACCGAGTTGTCATTTATTGTGATAGTAAGAGGATTACTGCCTACACACGGGATAGTAAGAGTTGTCATTTATTGTGATAGTAAGAGATTACCGCCGCCATTACCGATGGTAGTCGCAGGACTTTTCAAGGGAGAAGCATGACGCCACCCTAGATCGCATGACTCCGCATGGCACGAGCGGGGCTGATGGGTCAAGCTAGCAAGCCTTTTACCCTCGCGACAAGCGAGACAAGAATCGATCTACATCGGGTAGTTTTTGAGTCTGATGATGTTTTTCTGGATAAGCTACCGGGATTACCTCGCACGTGACGTGAAACTTCTATGTATCAGTTACACCGTACGCCGCCTATTTCTATGACTCCTCATATAATGGCACCAGTTGAGTTACAAGAACTCAAGGTCCAGATACAGGAGCTGTTAGACAAGAGTTTTATTAAACCGAATTAATTTCAACTCTTGAGAGCTCCGCTTGTTTACTAGAAAGAGGTCGCACCGAAAGTGGAATGACCTGTGTGAGAAGGCATTCCAGAAATTGAAAAGGAGGCTTACTTCAGCTTCTATTCTGATAGTCCCGGAAAGTGGACAAAGGTACACGATGTATTGTGATGCCTCGAAGGATGGACTGGGATACATTCTGATGTAGTCCAGGAGGGTTGTAGCTTATGGTTCCGCATGCCTAAAAACACATGCACTACTCCAGACATGATCCGAGTTGGAGGCCATAGTCTCTTTGCCTTTAAATATTTGGCGCCACTACTTCTATGGTGAGCGGTTTGAGGTATTTTCAGATCACAAGAGTCTGAAGTATATTTTCACACAACGGGACCTTAACATGAGGCAACGTAGGTGGATGGAGTATCTGGAGGAATATGACTTCACTTTGCATTACCATCCTGGTAAGGCAAATGTAGTGACAAAGTTTTTCTTGGTCGCAACAGAGCCTCCTAGCTCTATGTTGTAACAAGGAGTTGGCTTAAGGAAGGAATTTCCCGCCGCGGATCGGGTATTGCATGTCGCAATACCGTCATAGGCGCCGCATAACGCTCTGGCACGCGCGACATTGCCTAGTGGGCGCGACTAGGCAGCCCTGGGTGCGCACACAGTTGAGGCCTGCGCGGCAAATAAGTTATGTCGCGATAGATGTCTCACGATAAGCTGTCACGATAGAGTCTCATGTCGCGACAGAGAATCCCGGAACATGGGATTTCCCATGTCGCGACAGTGTCATGCACACGATAATGCTCAGGCGCGCGACAGCGTCCCTCGGGCGCATGCATTACGCCGCGTGCTTGACCACGCCATGGGCAAGCGACGTAGAGGCGTTCTATAAAGACGACTTGTTCAGTAGCCGCATTAGGAAAAAATTTTGACCCCGGATTGGGGCGTCACAAATTATATCAAAGCCTAGGTATACAAATACCTAGGACTCGATGGGCACGGGTTTAGATTATGCATCCATTGTGCATTCTGATGAAAAATATGTGTGATATGTTGTATGATACTATGTTGTATACTGTATAAATCATATACTTGGTAAATATTATATGGGAAAATGAGTGTGATGTATGTTAGTGGTGGCTTATGCGCTACTAATTGAGTAAAGAGAAAGAAACCTCAATTTCTATTTGACATATGTAGATGGCAAGTCGAGGAAGAGGACTAAGGGGTCGCTCGTGAGGCACTCCACCTTTTTTTGATCAGTATGACTTTGTGGAGGCCATGGGTGCTGCAATTGTCGCGATTAATGTGCTAGTGCAATGAATAGGGGCAAGTAACATTCAACGGTTTATAGCACATCATCCTTCGACATTCACCGGGGGAGGGGATCTAGTGGTAGCTGATCATTAGTTTCGACTGGTTGAGAGGATTTTGGAGGCTATGGAGATTACCTCCAATGCTACGAGGATCAGGCTAGCCACATTTCGATTAGAGGGTGAATCCCCTGATATGATGGGACTGGGTCAAAGTCTCACAGGATCCGAAGGCGATGACATGGGGAGAGTTCCGAGAGCTCTTCATGGGTAAGTTTTTCCCGGCATCAGCTAGACATGTAAAAGCTCGGGAGCTCCTTGAGTTGAAACAAGGAAGTATGATTGTGCTCGAATACGTAGCCAAGTTCACCGAATTGGCACGTTTCGGGGATGATTATGTGGCCACATATATGGCCAAGGTGAGGAAGTTTGAGGATGGCTTGAAGTTCTCCATCCGAAGCAAGATTATAGGATTCCTCCTACAAGACATGGACTCTATGGTCAGGACGATTATGGCCATAGAGAGAGATATAGAAGATGCACGGAGCATCCGAGATACGGTAAGCAGTGAAAGAGGAAGGAGGACACCCTTCTCTGGGGCCGAAAGAAGTGGAAGACTTCTCTATTCCATGAGGATTTCAGTGGACGGACCGCGACTATGTCAGTGGCCAAGGCCAAAACCAGAGCTTCTACCCGGCTAGGACAGATGATACGTTATTTTTTCCATTAGCTCGGACATATGAGGCTATTGCCCTGAGGAAAGGATCCCATGGTTTTAAGATAGCGTTAGCCTACCATCGTTGACAAAGGATTACGCCTTGTTCCTTCACCCTGGGCCATGGGCCGTATAACCAGCCTTAGTCTCACGGTGTTGTACAAGCGCCTTCAAGTGAGTAGATAGGCCGTAGAGGCCGTGGTAAGGGTCGAGGTCAGAGGATGTGTGGCTCACGGCCAATATTCGTGGACCTGTGGGTGTGTCTACGCCATCACACCACAGACTGAGCCAGTTGATCAATTGGTTATACAGGGCATGTTTCTGCTATCTCACCTATGGGCAAAGATATTGTTTGATTATGGTGCATCGCATTCTTTTGTTGCTGCATCTAGTGTGGATGTTTTGGGCTTAAAATGCGTAGGACCTTAGAAGAGCCAAGTATGTAACGCCCGTCCCGAGAGTATACAAAGACATGATAATCGTAGGGGGAGTACACGAGCACTAAGTGTTACATTGTAATATTTTGGAGATGAAATTAGGAAATTATAAATTATGGAACCTGGAATTGTAGTACTTGAACAAGGGTTAAATTGTAATTCATAAAAAGGATATGAAAACCATTAAGTGAGTAGAGATGGGCCATCATATAAATAACAAAAACTGATTTGAAAAATTAAAAGGATGAAGGACTTGATGGCAATTAAAGGAAATATTAGAATATAAAAATGGGAAAACAAGAAGCCAAACTCATTTTGGTCTCCAAAGGCTAGGGCTCACGTTTTGGAGAGGAGAGAAGAGCAAGGAAGAGGAAGAAGAGGAAGAAGAAGGAGAAGGAGAAGAAGTCCAAAAATTCAAGTATGTGTTTGCCTTGGAATCATGGGTATTTGGATTATTAAGGTTTGGTATGGAGAATTAGTTGCTCCTTTGGTCTAGGTTTTGTGGAAAGATCACATAAACCTTTGAATTGTTGGGGTTATGAGAGTAAAACCCCAATTGGTGGAAAATAACATGGAATCATCATATTTATATGGGTTTTAGAAGAATTGGTGGACCTTTGGTTGAATTCATAAGATTTTACTCAGGGTTTTGTTGTATGGAGTTCCAAACCACCACAATACAAGTGTTATGGAGTGGTTTTGAAATGACTTTCATGTTGATTATTGAGGTAATACGGTTGAGAGATTGGTTGTAAAAACAAAGGAGAATGTTAGTTTTTTAAAGGAATTGCCAAAAGTTTTGTAAAACCCTTGTTTTTGTTTTTGGCTATAGATTGCTAGAATCATCCAAAATGAATTTATTCCAATTGTTAAAGAACCATAAGAGATAGGGATAAAATGTATAGAAGGGACCAAGAGCAAATTAGGTCCTAAGGCTCCTAAATACGGACTGAAAGGTGAATCCTGTGTAGCTCACTGATTTTGCTCTCGCTTTTGGGTATGCTGTAGTGTTTTGGCCTTATGGAGTTTCACTCATCCAAATTGAGTGATTCAAAAATTATAAGTAAAATAGACTTATATGGGAATGGGGTTAGCTGGAAGGAAGTGCACGCAAATTGTGACCCCAAAGTTCCCAGAAACATTTATATGGAGCTATGTGCAGATTCCGTTTCGCTAAATTGAGTCATCTAGATGTAAAATACACACTTGAGTTTTGGTGATCCAAATTAAGTGATTACAATTGGGGAAGAAACTTATAAACTATAGCTTTAAATGAGTGAAGAAACCATTTCCACTTATGGAGTTAAGACCCCATAAATCAAGGGATAACAAAGAGGTGATTCAAAGGAGTTAACCAACCAAGATCAAAAACATGTCAGAATTTTGTTATGTGGTTGAGGGTCTTAGAGAAGGAATTTTAAAGAGATGTCATTGGATATATAAAGGACTGATCTAGAGAGTTTCATAAATTTTGAAGACCTTTTGAATAATTTTTGGGTAATAAAGTCCATAGAGTATTGTTGGAAAAAGGTTGCCAAATGAGGATTTTTTCATAGTGGCTTTTCTTTGCTCAAGGTAAATTGTTAATTTGGCTTTATATGAATGTGATGTGGTTGGGTGAAAATGAATGTGTATGGTGGGTTAAATGGAAGTTATGGTTAATGGTTAGTTGTGGTTTTTCTTGAAAAAGGTGAAAAGGATTATCCTGAACACGGAAATCCAGAATTCGACGGGAAGCAAGCTGATCGAATGTGAACGGTGAGTGTAAAACTGATTTTTGAAAATTGAGTTTTAAAGTGAAAGATTTTTTTAATTTTAAATGAAAAGTTTAATGTAAATGTATATATATGTATATTAAATATGTATGCATATGTTAAGGCATTATGAAAGTTTAAAAATGTGTAAAGAATGAATATGTGTTTTAATGGATAAAGTAAAGATTTAAATGGATTTATAAAATGTATTTTTGAAGAAATGTTTTACTGATGGTTACCTCAACCCTATATGATCAAGTATGACTCGAGTATCGCCTGAGGTACCTTAAGCATGTAAGGATTTAGGGAGGGTAAAGTTACGTGTTACTAATCGAGGGAGGGAAATAGGTGTTTAGAGGTAATATCCTTACACGTGATAAGGTGCTATGACTGAACCCTATGTAAAGCGTGAGTTTCCTCCAAGAATAGTGGTTATGACTGAATGAGATTGTCCTCACGTCAAGCATTTCTGAAACTGCTCGGTGTGTTTATCCGGGTTCCATCGGCGTAAAGAAAGAAAAGAAAGTTTAAGGCATAAATTGGATTTTTAATTGTATATAAGTATTTATTACTTTGCTATATAACGAAAAATGTTATCTAAATAAAATGTACACTCACCGAGCTCCTTTAGCTCATTCTTTCCATATGTTTAAAAACATTTTCGTGGACTCCAGATAAAGGGCCTAGAGCATCCTCTCGCAGTTGAGTCGAGCCATCAAGGAGACGACGCATGTGACTGCATTTTGTATATTTTGCATATTGTATATGTTGAATATTTTGTCATGTATATATGTATATATGTATATATTTTGAAAAGGAACTACGCGGGCTTTGATCCTCAGTGGACGAGGTACGTAGGCGGTCGGCTTAAGTCCGGCTCAAGCCCAATCTTTTGATAAAAATGTGCATGGAATAGAAGAAGGTTTGAATGTTTTGATGATTTGAAGTAAATAAATGTATATGTATGTCTATTGTGTTTGATTGGGTTATGGACGAGGAGTCCTAATATGGAAATTGAAAATTTGAAGTTAGAAGTGTTTTTAAATGCTTTCATCAGATTTTTTGTAAATTTGGGAAAGTCCGACAAATGAGGAAACTCGCTCGATTTTCCAAAAATCTAAGTGTTTGAAAAAGTTAAAAAAAAATTTACCACTCTACCTCCGCATTATTTTCAAAGATATGTTAAGGATTGTAAAGGGGTTCGGCCTCCATGGATTTATTTGATTGTTTTGAGGAAAAGTTTCTATATCCGCTTGGAGGTTTCTGAGGTCCCCCGGGTTCATGAGGTTAATCCGGTCGGGATCCTTCACAAGCATGTGATTTCTCCCCAGGGACTAGGTGATGATTGATCGATATGTCGATCAGGAGTTAGAGATCTCAAGGATTCGCCTACGCTGGACCTTCTCGAAAGTGATGGACATATAAGATTTGATGCCATTCTTGGCATGGATTGGTTGAAGGCAATAATTTAGTCGTCATTGATTGTGATAGTAGGGAAGATTACTCGCCACACACAGATGGTATTCGTGTGACTTTCGTGGGAGAAGCATGATGTTTTACCCCAGACCGTGCACGACTCCAGGTGGAGTGGACAGTTGATGGGTTGGCTAGCAAGTCTTACCCTAGAGGATGAGAGGAGACATGATTTGGGTCTCCCTCGGGTGGTTTGCGAGTATGAGGATGTCTTTCCAGATAAGCTACTAGGATTACCTCCGCAGAGGGATGTAGACTTTGTTATTGAGCTACACCTTGGTACGTCGCACATTTCTATAACTCCTCATAAGATGACATCGGTTGAGTTGCAGGAACTCAAGGTCCAACTATAGGAATTGTTAGACAAGGGTTTTATTAGACCGAGCACTTCACCATGGGGCGCTCCGGTTTTATTTGCTAAGAAGAAGGACAAGACTCTTCGATTGTGCATTGAATATTGACAGTTGAACAGGGTTATGATCAAGAATCGGTATCCATTACCGAGGATTGATGATTTGTTTGATCAGTCGGGGTATACGCGAGTCTACTCCAAAATAGATCTTCGTGACCGGGTTATCACGCTTGAGAGTTAGAGGTCGACATCCCTAAGACAACGTTTAGGACGCGGTATGGGCATTTCGAGTTCACAATGATGCATTTCGGATTGACAAATGCTCCAGCGGCATTCATGGATCTCATGCATAGGGTATTTAACCCTATTTGGATCAGTTTGTTGTGGTATTTGTTGACGACATCTTGATATACTCCCAGTTTGAGGAGGAGCATGAGGATCATTTGAGGATTGTTCGTGCACCGGGACCATCATTAGCGCCAAGTTCAAGTGAAGTGTGAGTTTTGGCTTACTGAGGTGAAAGTCTTGGGACACATCGTGTCGTCTTCAGGTGTGTTAGTAGACCCTGGTAAGGTAGAGGCTGTTATGAGTTGGGAGAGGCTGAAGTCAGTCTTCAAGATACACAGTTTGAGTGTTATGAGGCTGTTATGAGTTGGGATTTGTAAGGTACTATAGGAGGTTCATTGAGGATTTTTCCTGGCTAGCTGCACCTAGGACAAGATTGACCCGGAAGGGGGTAAAGTTTGAGTGAAATGACCTGTGTGAGAAGGTATTCCAGGAATTGAAAAGGAGGCTTACTTCAGCTCCTATTCTGATAGTCCTGGAATAGGGATAGAGGTACACGGTGTATTATGATGCCTCTAAAGACGGACTGGGATGTGTCTTGATGTAGTCCGGGCGAGTGGTAGCTTATGGTTCTTGGCAGTTAAAAAATCATGAGCAGAATTACCATACACATGATATGGACTTGGTGGCCATTGTCTTTGCCTTAAAGATTTGGTGTTAATACCTGTATGGTGAACAGTTTTAAGTATTTTCAAACCACAAGAGTCTAAAGTATATTTTCACACAGCGAGACTTCAACATGAGGCAACGCAGATGGATGGAGTATCTAAAGGATTATGACTTAACTTTGCATTACCATCCTGGTAAGGCAAATGTAGTGGCTGTTGTACCTTGGCCTAAGTCACGTGAGTACTAGCTAGTAGCTTCCCTTGGGAGTGGTATATACCGACTGGCTTGACAATTTAGCTGCAATACGTTGATCGTGTTCAGTGGAGCGTTGTGGAGCCTGGGTGGCTACGCTGTCTTGGCTAAGCAGGTGATCAGGTCCTGTATGTGATTATGAGATATCGGGCCCATCAAGGACAAGGTACGCTGGCACGGTGACGTAAGGTTGGGTCATCCACATAGATGGTAGTCTTCTTGTGATAGTGGGAAGGGTGGCAGCCTTCCCGTGTTATAGATTCGGAAAGGAGATCCCTCAAAGTTCCATCGCTTCTCGACGGTCGCGCGGCATCCGTGTGGCACGGCGATACCGCGGACCTTCATCGCCAATATTGCTAGAGCGGGATGAAGCGACATGTTGGAGATTTTGTTCAATTGTGTCTCACGTGTCAGTAGGTAAAGGCGGAGCATCAGAAGCCAGTAGGCCAATGGGAGGAGCACTTACCCTTAGTGGAATTCGCCTACAACAATAGTTAATAGTCGAGTATACAGATGACACCTTATGAGGCTTTATATTGAAGGCCACGTCAATCCCCGATTTGTTGGACAAAGGTGGGAGAGAGTTCCATCACTGGTCCGGATCTGATTAAAGACACCTCTAAGAAGGTGGGTTTGATACGGAAGCGTCTTCTCACGACTCAGAGTTGACAGAAGAGCTATGCCGACAGACAACATCGACCTCTAGAGTTCGAGGTGGGTGATCACGTCTTCTTGAAGGTGATGCCTAAGAGAGGAGTATTCAGATTCGGAAAGAGAGGGAAGCTGGCGCCGACGTATATCAGGCTCTTCGAGATATTCGAGAAGGTGGGTACAGTTGCATATCGGTTAGTGCTACCATCAAGTTTGTCAGGTTTCCATGAGGTGTTCCATGTCTCCATGCTCCAGAAAGTGGATTGGGAAGAGATTATTGTTGATACAGATAGAACCTTTGAGGAGGGACCAATGCGTATCTTGGATAACCGAGATAAAGTTTTATGACGCAAGATCGTGCGGCTAGTGAAAGTATTTTGGAAACACTGAGGAGTGGAGGAAGTAACTTGGAAACGTGAGGACACGATGAGGCCACCTATCATTTCCTATTTGAGGATGAAGGTGCTTTGTCTAATATTGGAACTAGAATAACTGGGCTGCATGTGTTTATGAATTCCATGGACGTAAATTGCGAAGGAGGGAAGAATAAACCCGGGAAAATTCAATTTTTCTAAACAAGGGTAAAACGGTAATTTCAGTTGAAAACCAAAAATTTTCTAGATCTCGGATGATGAAACGGACTTCACCGTTGAATTTGTCTCACGAAATCTAGTTACCCATTCGAATTTCTTTGAATTCCAAGACAACCAAAATTTCACGTTTTTCGAGGCACTAGGTGTCGGGTGACACATGGCATGACCATGTGGATGCAACATGGCACCTTAGGAGAGTGACACATGGCATGATAGCCATGTGAAGTAGCAAGTGACACATGACACTTAAATGAATGGCTCATTTAAAGCCATGTGTCAAATGGAGAGAAAAGAAGAAAAAGAAAAAGGAAAATGAAAATAATGAATTGATGGAGAGCAAACAAAAGAAAAGAATTCGGTGGGATAAGACTAAAAAGAGAAAAAAAAACAAAAGAGAAGAAGAAAAGAGAAAAAGGAAATAAAGAGACATGGGCCATGGTGGAGGAAAGAGGGGGAAGTTTCCCCTACTTTTGATCAATTTGGTTAAGAGAACCAAAAAAGGAGAAGGAAAAAGAAAAAAGGAAGGGAGGAGAGGAAGGAAGAAAGAAGGAAAAAGGGGGAGAGAGATTTTCCTGGCGTTCCGACCACAAGCCCCATGGTCCGAGAACTGGGAAGTCGGTCCACGCAACAAGAGCTACGCAAGTAAGTACTCAAAAGCAGGAGTTTCACAAACTCAAGAGGTAAGGAATTCTCCTACTCGAGTTATTTCTAGCCTAAGGGTCATTTAATGGCATGGGTGTTCTCTTCAGTAATAAAACTTAGCCATGTGGATTTAGTCCTTAGGATTTTCGGACTGAATATGGGAAATTTCGACTGCTTTCTGTGCAGTCTCGTGATCATGTTTGAGGCTAGGTTTTGATCCCGGAACTGATGTCTTCAGGTTTTGTTGTGTGTTGTTGCTGGAAAAATGAATAACATGTTGTTTGTGTGGCCTAGAACTAAATTTTCGGACTGTTATTTGAGTTTGTGAGCTATATTTATGTGGTATTGTTGGAAAAATGAATATCCTATTGTTTGTGTGAAAATCATGTTAATATATGCTTGTATGATGTATTGACATGAGATATATAGTGAGTGAAAATTATATGTAGAAAATATAATTATCCATGATTTAGAAATGTTGCATGTAGCTCTCACGATGCATGGAATATAATATGGCAAGGAAATGACATATTTTGCATTTCCTCATATGCATAGTAACATCGTGTCGCGGTCGGGTGGGTGTGCATGGAATGGTTATTCACCACATCCTTGGTGAATGCTCGTGAGCTCGAAAAATGGGACAACGCCCAAAATCGGGAGCACTCACGGTTGCATATACTGTTAGTAATAGTGCTCTAGGCCTATTGTATGGACATGATATTTTGACTATTTATGAGAATTTATTATTATGATGATTTGCATGTTTATTATATATAATGTCCTTGAATAATATTATTAATTATCTAAATGTCCTTTAATCTAAGTTATCATATGGAATAACAATGAATTAAGATTAGTATAAAGTTTGGATTGATATTCATGGGATGAATATGTGTATGAGATACAAATCAAATTTATATCTATTTGTTGAGAACAAGATCGGATGCATCTGCCTTGAGATTACCACATGGATCAAAGTCATAAGTTAATCTCTAATACTGTCATTAAATCCTTTGACCTGAGATCTTATAGTTCTCAACATAAGGAATATTGTGTTTTGATATAATCAAACGTTGTCTTTAATCGGATGACTATAAAGGTTATACTTGAACATAATAAGAATTATGTAGTGAGATATGAGCGATTAAGATTGAATTTGTCCCTCTTATTATAAGAGAGATATTCTAGTCCCCCGACAATCGAGATCGAGAATATGGTCGTGCTCAAATGAATTGATGGAGATCAATGTCATTTGCTGTAGTCATTTAATTGCCTGAAAATCGTAAAGATAGAACGATATAAGGTTGACTTTTTGTCCATGCCTTATATTCTATCAAGATATCACGGCATGTGCGATTTCAGCGCCATTAAATATATTAAGGCATTGGTTCTCGTATCATGAGCTTTTCTATTTATCCTCAGTCATAATGTCTTGCTAGAGGCCACTTATGACTTGTAGGATCAAAATGTGATTTAGGCCTACTGCCAATGTTAATTGAACCTATAGGGTCGCACATTAAGAACGAATAATAACGGTTATGGTTTTTCACTCTCTGTAGTAATTTAAAATGATGAGATTATTTTAAATTACAAATAACAATTAGTTGTTATTTAAATTCGAATTTAATTTTGAGAAAGTTTAAATTCGTGATTTAAATTATAACAAATAATTAATTTGTTATATTTTCTTATTGGATAAGGAAATAATTTGTAAAGGGTTTTTTTTTATGTGAATTTAAATTGTTATTATTTAAAAGAGTTTTAAATATATAATAATATAAAATTCGTTTTTGACTTAAACCCTAGCTATACTTATATAGATATATATATATATATATATATATATATATATATATATATATATATATATATATATATATATATATATATATATATATATATATATATATATGTGAGACATATATTTTGTAGTAGTCGCTCTTTTACTCTAAGAACAACCAAAACAGAGAAAGAAAAGAAACCCTAATTTGCTGAGAAGACGAACCTGAACTAGCATTCACCAAGATCGTTCATTATTTGTTCATGTGTGGATACTTGTAGAGGGTGGTAGCTTTTTACAAAGGCAGCACCTTTGAAGATCCGAATAAACCAAGACACAGACTTTGAAGGCTTGACGAATCGATCTACAAGAGGTAAGTTTCACGTTTACCCCTTCCTTCGGTTTTTTATGAAACGCATGTGATCCTTGGTGGGTTAAGGGATAAAAATTTTTAAATTCCACAGCATTTATGTTCCAATCAGATTGGATATTATGCCCGTAACCCAACATATACGTGTGTTGGGCGGAGCAAGATGCGGTAGATTCCCCCTAGGGTGAAAGACCCAATTCATTTGTGGTTAGACATGATCACTGGTTGAAAAGGTGCGCGGAATCCTGCGGTGTAAACCCAAAAAATCCATGGCCCACAAATGCATAACACACGGAACTGACATGAATCAAATGAACATTGGAGGATTTTTTCCAATGTGTCTTAAGTTTTAAAACAAAAGATTTTGTTTCAAGAAAAAAGTCATTGGGTGAAACACCAATGATAGGTTTTCACACTCGCACGCATGTGTGTGAGGGAGCTCTGGGCCAAGACTCGGTTATGGGTAATGGGTGTTGTCTCATCTCATTTATGACATGAAATATTCCATGTAGGATTGCATTTTTAGTATGAAATGTGGTATGATGGGTGTATGCCATTGCATGTGCATTTAGGTGGGAAGTAGCCCTTGTAGGAGAAATTTTCTACTATGCATTACTCACCCCGTTGTGGAAAATATTTTCAGGTACTGGATGTACACAGGAGGATGAAACACATCCAAGAGTATTGTAGTGAAAAAGGCCAGATTGTGGCCTATTAATGTATTATGTAATATTCTGGATAGAATATCCAGTTTTGTATATGTAAATGAGAAGTTTTGTAATAAAAACTTATTTTTGGACTTGTTCAGTGTAGTGTTAATAGAGTTCCAAGGTTTTTATTGCTTGTAGAATTTGTATAAAGGTAGTAGCATGGAATTAAATGCATTGAAAGAAGTTTGGAAGTGTAGAAAATGCAAAAGAATAGGCTACTGCCCTTTTTCAATTTTGTGTCACAATAGAATTTTTTTTTCTAGCCTTGTGTCGCAACAGGATTTGGGCTAGGCCGGGTGTTTTGGGTCGTGACAGAGCCTCTTGGCTCTATGTCGCAACATGGTTTTTCTGTGTCGCGACAAGGAGTCTGCCTAAGGCAGGAATTTCTTGTCGCGACAATGCCGCGTGCACGGCAGTGCCTGCGCACTTGACGACAGCGTTCTGGCGCACGCGAGACATGACCCAGTGTGCGCAACCAGGCACTTCGGCTCGCATACGCAGGCAAGCGATGTATGAGTTTTGTTGAGAAGAGAATTCTCTATCACGACAAACTTCTTATAGTTTTCCGTCGTGACAAAGCCCTGTCATGTATTTAATTCTCACGACAGGTCACACATAGAGTATGCTCTCATGTCACGACAGAGAACTTTAACACCTGACTCCCCATGTCGCGACATGCTTAGAGCCTATAAGTCAGGATAGTGAGCCACACAGACGGCAGCTATCTCGTATGGCTGCAATGCATGTCCCTCAGACCGGCGATATCGCCCAACATGCACGACCAGGCTTTTGCCACATGCAACAAAAGGCGCTCTGTCGCGATTAATTTCTCAATTAGCTAGAATAGGAAAAATAAAAAATAAAAAATAAAAAATTTCTCCCGGGATTTGGGGCGTCACAAGAAGCCCTCTTCATGTGGCACACATTGATGCCTTTTATATCTCAAATTGATAAATCCTGCTTCTTGTTGTTTGTTAGATCATTTATTCTTATATGCATGTTAACTTTTAATAGTTGCTAGTTTGTTTATGCTAATGACATATGTTAATTTATATTTTGTTATTATCAGAGTTGCCATCTACCATAATTTAATTTTAATATTTTAGGGTTGTTAGTAAAACACTGTTAATACTTTATTAGTTATTGCGACATATATTGGTTTGTTAATTTATTTATATAGATATGTTATTTGGACTTTCTATTCATAATTTGTATATTTAGAATTATAATATGCTTGATTGTATATGGATAGTATTTATTAATATATAATTTTAATAAGTTTGATTGCACAAAAATCAAACATATGATTATAGGTTTTTTTTAAATAATGATTATAGGTTATTAATATAGGATGTTTGTGGCTTTCAAAAAAAAAAAAAAAAGAGGATATTTGTTGGTTTTATACAAATATTTATATTTTCTTTTAAATTGATTAATGCTCAAAATCTTATCGCTTAACGTTGAAATTTTTATTCAAAAATCGCTTATTAAATAATAAATTAATTTATTATTCAATAAATTAAACGTGTTTGTTGGTTTTATACAAATAATTATGATTTCATTTTAAAATGATTAATGCTCGAAATATTATCTCTTAAAGTTGAAATTTTTATTCAAAAATCATTTATTAAATAATAAATTAATTTATTGTTTAATAAATAAAATGTGTTATTGTTAAATTTTAATTAAAGAATAGTATTTAAGAGTTTTTAATTCAAAATTAAAATAAAATATAATTATTTATTACATATAATTATTTATTAAAAAATAAAATCCATAATAAGTTTGTTTATGGATTTTTTAATAAATTTCGCTTAACAAATTACACACATTAGTTTTTCTTAACTAGGAAGTAGAAAAATTAGGAAAGTAGAAAAAATTAATAAGAGATAATGATGAAAATATCTATAATATTTTTATATTAATATCTCATTTGATAAATAATATTATTTTTAATATAAAATAGTAAATATTTTTAAAATATTACTATTTATAAATATTATATTTTAATAACTATAATTATTTTATATACTAAATTGGATAAGAAAATAAATTAATTTTATAATATAATTTTTATAAACATATTTAAAATTATTATATCAATAGAGTATATTTTATATGTTTTTTATTCTTTAATTAGTAATAAATGATGTATCATTAAAATATTAATATAAAGATAAAAATATATTTATAATAATAACTATAATTTAAATAATCTTTTTCCCAAAGATAATTTAAAATCATCTTTGTCATAAGAAAATAATTTAATCGTATAATATATGAATAATGACAAACATAAATTCAATTCATATTAACATCAACATATTATTTATTTTTTTATTTTTAAAATCAACATATTTATAATAATTTTATCATTAAATTATAACATAATAATTCATTATCAAATTATGAAAAAAAGTTGTTGCAAAGATTTTAAAAAAAAAATGAAAAGAATGTAGAAATTGTCTTTTCAAAAGACAATGTGACACCCCAAATCGGGGGTCCCGTTGACAACCTGTCAACCAGCGGAATTCCTGTGGATTTCAGGTGATCCGATACCACACTGTTGTGTCCCATTTATCAGGATCCATATTTTCACAAAAAATCGGGCAGAGTCTCCTTTGTTCGGGAGCTCTACCCAACATACAACCCGGTGATAATGAAAGATAATTATAACTCATCCAAGGTCTCAATAGAAATAAGACGACTTTACAAGGTTCATCATCCGTCCATCCCTAATATATACATCCCTTTACTCGAGGACTCCATTCATTCACATTTAAATCTAAAATATGAAAGTAAAACACTTAATTACAATGTAAGAGTCCTGATCACAATCTCTCTACCATAATTACATACCCGACTATTTAGACAATAGTCCCAAAAGAATTTAGTTACAATTTTATACAAAATACTTTTTACAAAAGTAATACTACACACACATCGGCCTCCTTCACGGCCTCAGCTTCTGAGCGCCGGTTCTCCTGCATTAACTCTATACATGAAGGGGTCCAACGATCAAGTGAGCAATGTCTAATAAAATTTTTTTCCTACAAGGGCTACTCCCCGCCTAAATGCATATGCAATGGCATACATAAAACATCAAATCATATTCCATATAAATAATGCAATCCTATATGGAATGTTCCGTGTCATGCATGAGAAGAGACTCTTCATGCCCACAACCTGAGTCCCAATCAACTCCCTCACACCTACAATGCCAAGTGTGAAAAACTAGTCATTGGTGTTTCACCCAATGACTTAAACCATTAGACAACCCTCTAATTTTAATTTATTAGATCCTGTGTGTCTCCGTGGGTGGCGAATTTCCGAGGTCTTACCGCAGGCTTCGCACGCATATCGACACTTTCGCGAACTTACATCGCCGGACACATATGTCTAACCGAGAATAAAATTTCTAGGTCTTTCACCATGAGGGGCGGGGAATCGCTTCATCTTGCTTTCCACCCAAACACATGTGATTTATTATTATTATTATTGTTTTACACAATCATGAGTCTCGATTTTGGACGTTGTCCCATTTCCGAGCTCATCACACATTCACCAAGAATGGTGAATAACAGCACCATGCACACACACCCGACTCGACGCGATGTGACCGTGCATATGAAATGCAATCATGTCATTTCATGCTATGTCATGCTACATGCAACATTTATAAATTTCGGATAATTATATTTCCTACATATAATTTCCATTCATCACCATTTCCATGTTAATACATCACACAAGCACATATTAACATGATTTTTACACACAATAGCATGTTATTTATTTTTCCAACACACATAAAATGGCCCAAATCTCGAACTCCATAACAAGGCACCTCTTTGGCCCCTTCACACCATGAACCATTTTTTGGTTAAATCTATCAACAAATTACGCTGGATAGCGAAAAACTCAACAAAATCCAAAGACATCAGTCTTGGGATTAAAACCAAATCTCAACACAGCCGATCGTTCAAAACAAATTCAAAATCCCTGGCTCCGTATCGTCCAAAAACAATCCCGAATTCCACTAGGACTATCGGGAACAAATTCCGGTAAAATTCCTAAAAATTCCTACACTCAGTCCCAAAAATTTGGGATTGAAATTTACGGCCTCTCACGACCTTTAAGAAAAACCCCAAGCCATTAAATGGCCTTTAGGTTAGAAATAACCCAAGTAGGAAAATTTTCTACCTCTCGAGTTCGACGGGGGAACCCCTAGGATTTCGTGCATTCACGCAGCCCTCGTTGAGTGGACCAACTTTACCTCTTGCTCTGATGAAAACCCACAACCCGATTTTTGTAGATCTTAGAGAGAAGTTTCTCTCTCTACTTTTCTCCTTTCTCTCTATCTCTCTTCTCCTCACGCTCACTCTCCTCACTGCCCTTTTTGTGCCAAAAATGGTCATTTCCCCTTTTTAACTTTTCTTAATTTTTTATTTTTTTTATTTTCTTGTTTTATTCCTCCACTTGACACTTGGCTCAATGTGAGCCATTCACACAAGTGCACCACATGCCATGCCATGTGTCCCTCCCATAAGGTGCCATGTGGCATCCACAAGATCATGCCATGTGTCACCTAACACCTGAAGCCTTGAAAAACGTGAAATTCTGACTGTCTCGGACGAAATTTGACAGGATAACTAGATTTCGCGAGACGAATTCAACGGTGAAGTCCGTTTCGTCATCCAAGATCTAAATTTTTTTTGGTTTTCAACCGAAATTACCGTTTTACCATTTTTCAGAAAAATTGAATTTTTCCTAGGTTTTACATTCTTCCCCGATCGGAGTGAATTATGCATGCATTTCAGTAAAATTTCTATGTGTTTTTTATAGCTCAATTGCTTGATTCACATTCATATTCACTAATATTGCGCTAATCCCCCATACTATAATGTTTTTATGTGACACGGCGATATAGAGTAAAAAAGAGGTCAATAACCGCAGCCGGGAGGGACTCCACGCCGCGCAGTGCTCTGGCAAAGAGCGTGGAGGTCCCACGCTGCGCCCAACCGAGGCAGATTCCGCAGGGGCCTCGGGTACGCCGCGCGACGTAGCCTCACCGGGCCGCGGCATACGAGGTCTCTTTCCAAGACGGAGCGCAAAAAACCCGATTTCTGTGCCATTGATGGGCCCAAATCCTAGGATATGTGCCGTGGAAGCACTCGGTGACAAGAGGTGGGGATCGGGAAGGTGATCGAACACAAGGAGAGACGGATAGAGAGAGATCGGCGGAGACGGATTCCGAGAGATCGCGAAGACTCTTCTGTATTTCTTTTCCTGATTCATTTGATGCTGAAAATCTTTCAATTTGTAATGAAAATCACTATGAACTAACTTTTCTCTTTAGGGTTTTGTCAACCCTAACCACACCTTTATGGATTAATACATTAATTATGGTTTATTTAATATTGGTGTGAATTTGTTTGGTTGCTTTACTCCTGAATTTAATTACATGTTATTATTTGGCCAATTGTGGCATGCTAATGCTAGGAGTTTGATATCGAGAGAAGATGACTCGTAGGGACATGGGTAAAGCAACACTTGGTCAATCAAGGAATAGAGATATCCCGCGTTCTAAGTATAGCACCGTGGAGTTTGGTACATTTATGCATCCCTCCCGGAGTCGAGGGTCGGCAGAGATGCACACGCCCCAATCGGGCGAGATAGGCAGCTATATCTCGAGAGAGAATATCTTGTAGGCACGATCAACCCGCAAATATAAATCATATGAAATATTAAATAAATACACTATCTAAGTCAAAATCCATCAGGTGTGGTAGGCGAAGGCAAAACCCTAGTTTTCTCATCATTATCTTAACCAGGTAATTTTAATATTAGACTTTCCTTAAATCAATTAATTTAGTCATAATTCGCTATAAGACTGGATCCAATTGTCTAAGTCACTAAGCCAGTATTCAGCATGCTTCTCTTTGTGGGAATGACACTTGATTAGCCACTACACTATATGAACTCGACGCATATATTTGCGCTGCAGACAGTCTCGTATTACTTAACTTTTAAACACTAATTTCAGCTCACAAGTTTTTACAGCTTATTGCCGGGGAGAAGTTTAGTGTTGATATTGACAACAGTGATATAGATTATACTTTGGATCAATTTTATTTATTTATTTATTTTTACTTATTAATCATTTTTACTATTCTTCGCTTTAGGTATTTTTCCTTATTTCATCTGTGGTTATGATTCTGTCTCACTTCATACTTGTGGGATTTCGGAAAGCAATTAGAGGTGCATGCAAAGACAAGATCGTGGGGAATTACTTATTCAACTCGAACTAGAAACTACATTACATCGACATAATGGCAGAGAAGCACACAACCCACTTCAAAATCATAATCAAGAGGATGAAGGATGGCCTAAGAAAGGGAATGAAACTGGGCTGTGTGGATCAGAATGGACAAAATTATAAAGATCAGGCCACCCGATCGTTTGTACAACCTAATAATCTGCATATGCTACTTGAGGAGTTCGCCTTACCACCTACAGTTGTTCAATCAACTATACGACGACCACCCATCTAAGCGAACAACTTTGAGCTGAAAGGAGTAACTCTGCAAATGCTCCACAATATACAGTTTCATGGGTTGCCTAGTGAGAATCCGAATGCACATCTGACAAGTTTTATTAAAGTTTGCGACACAGTAAAGTATAATGGAGTAACAGAAGAAGCTCTCATATTGCGTCTATTTCCACTGTCACTTAGCGATCGAGCTAAGCATTGGTTGACTAGCTAACCACCGGATTCCATTACCTCATGGAATGACTTAGTTCAGAAATTTCTGACTAAATTTTTCCCACCCGCAAAGATCGCACAACTGGTGCAAGAGATTAACACATTCAGATAATTCGAGGGGGGGAGAATCCTGCCGAGGCCCGGGAGAGATTTCACTACATCGAGGAGATGCCCACATCACAAAGTTAATTCAGTGGGATGCAAGTGCACACATTCTATAACGGCTTAAGCGATTCACTAGGATAATCATTGATGCCTCAGCAGGAAGTGCCCTGATGAAAAAGACTATAGATCAAGCTTATGAGATATTGGAAGATACAGCCACTATTACTAATCAGTGGCCTCGAGATAGGCCAGCACCTAGGAAGTCCTTAGCAGGAGTAGACACAGAAGTTCTCAGTAACCTGGTAAACCATGTCACTCAATTAACTAAGCAGCTATAGAAGCAGCAAGGTACAGTGAATGCGATTCAAAATAACCCTTGGGAGATCTGCGAGTCTTGTGGAGGACAACACAGTACTATGGAGTGTCAGTCGGGGCAGATGACAGTAGAGCAAGCACAATATGTGAATTAGCAAAATCAACAACAACATGAACAATATGGAGGTAATACGTATTAGAACAGGTACCAGAATCAGAATCAGAAATAAGGCCAGGGTTGGATAGGTAACCAGAATAATCAGAGCAATCAGAACTATGGCTGGAGGAACAATCAGAACAGTATGCCATGACTTCAAGCAAGCAAGACACTACCTGAGAAGAAAGTAGATTTGGAAGAAGCCTTAGCTCATATGATGACTTCCCATAGCACATTTTTGAATGAGACAAAGGCCACATTCCAAAATCAGGCTCAACAACTACAAAACCAATCCACCCAGCTACAGAATTAAGGGGCCCAACTTAGAAACCTGGAAGTGCAAATAGGCCAAATGGCCACATTGTTGACTGAGAGGCAGCAAGATCATTACCTAGCAACTCAGAGGTGAACCCGAGACGAGAAGGTAATGAACATGTAAAAGCTGTCACATTAAGAAGTGGCAGAGAATTAGTAGTACCAGGGAAGCCACTAGTGATAAGAGAGGTAAAAACTGAGGAAGTAATCCAGACTAGTCAGAATGATAAGATAGAGGGAACAACCCCAGGAGAAAAAGTCTATGAAAGAAGAAACTGAGGCAAAAGATCGACCAACCATGATTGAACCCACTGTCCCAATTTCGTACCCTCAACGCCTGAAGAAGAATAAATTGGACAAGCAATTCACAAAGTTTATGGAAGTGTTCAAGAAATTGCATATAAACATTCCATTTGCTGATGCGTTAGAACAGATGCCCAGTTATGTCAAATTCATGAAGGATAAACTGTCAAAGAAAAGAAGGCTATCGAACTTCGAGACAATGAATATCATCGAGGATTGTAGTGCCATCCTTCAGAGGAAACTGCCACAAAAGCTGAAAGACCCAGGCAGTTTTACTATTCCTTGTACCATCGGGAACTCCATCTTTAAGAGGGCCTTATGTGACCTGAGAGCTAGTATAAACCTCATGTCGTTATCCATATTCAGACGACTGAGATTAGGTGAAGCTCGCCCAACTACATCAACACTTTAGTTAGCAGACATGTCACTAAAACATCACAAGGGGGGTAATAGAAGACGTTCTAGTAAAGGTAGACAAGTTTATCTTCCCGGCATATTTCATCGTTCTAGACATGGAAGAAGATAAAGAAATACCCATAATATTGGGTAGACCATTTCTCACCACTAGCAGGGCAATGATTGATGTGTAGTGAGGAGAGTTGAAATTGAGAGTGCAGGATGACGAGGTCAAGTTCAATGTGTTTGAGGTTGTGAGACACTTGGCAGAGAGTGATACATGCTTCATGATAGAGACCGTAGAGGCTATAGTGTCTAGCCAAAGTGGTCTCATGAACCCTTTGAAGACTAGCCCGATACAGAGTGAATTAGAAGAATTGGGAGAGAGGTAAAAGAGTATGTGAAATGGATGGACTCCTTCCAGCCTAATAGAAGGAAATAATACGAACCCCTAGGAGAAATTGCTCAAACGTCAGTGCCATCCTTCGAACAACCACCCAAGATGGAGCAAAAGCCACTACCCAACCATTTAAGGTATGCTTATCTTGGCGACACATCTACCCTACCATTGATTATTTCCAACCTCCCGACAAAGAGCGTGAAGAAGATAAGTTATTGAGTACTCGTATCAAGAGGACGTCAATGGTCTCTCGACCGACGAATGTGGGATTCACCCTTCTATGTGTATGCATCGAATTCTGCTAGAAGATGGTCATAAGCCTTCAATGGAAGCACAGAGGAGACTGAATCCAACCATGAAAGAAGTAGTCTGCAAGGAAGTACTAAAGTGGCTGGATGTCGGTGAATGATCCATGCTTCGACAAGGCATGGGTGAGTCCTGCATGTGTTATGCCTAAAAAGCGGAGGAACAAATGATAAAGACAGAGAATAATATATTGTCGCTTTCTAGAACCACACAGTTGGAGAATTTCCGGCAGTTGAATTACCAAAATTGAATAAGGCTACCCGAAAGACTATTTTCCACTCGCCATTTCTCGGATCGATGTTAAATCAGCCGGGCGTGGCAAGAATATTACCAAGTTTAGATGGGTATTCCGGCTACAATCAAATCGCTATAGCCATAGAGGATCAAGAGAAGACGACATTCACGTGCCCTTAAGGTACATTCGCATTTAGGCGGATGCCCTTTGGGCTATGCAATGCACCAGGCACATTTTAGCACTCTATGATGGCCATATTCTTAGATATGGTTGAAAAGACAATTGAGGTATTCATGGACGACTTTTCAGTATTGAGGAACTCCTTTGACAATTTTCTGGAAAACCTGAGGTCGATGCTAGTTAGATGTGAAGAAACCAATCTTGTGCTGAATTGGGAGAAGTGCCACTTTATGGTCCAGGAAGGTAGAGTACTTGGGCACCAGATTTCTGCAAGAGGAATAGAGGTCGACAAAGAAAAGATTGAGGCAATAGAGAAACTACCTCCACCATCATCAGTAAAGGGCGTAAGAAGATTTCTAGGACACGCAAGGTTCTATAGGCGATTCATAAAAGATTTTTCTCATATTGCAAAGCCCTTATCCAGTTTGCTAGTTCAAGGGACACCATTTGATTTTGATGAGCAGTGTGTGTAAGCTTTTTCAATCCTGAAAGATAGATTAAGACGTAATTTATAGTTATAGCAATTGTACTGACCTCCCGCTTCGAGTCAATGTGCGACGCTTAGTGACTATGCTATCTGAAAGCAATGTCAGCGTAAAAGAGAAAGGATATTCCAGGTTATTCACTATGCTAGCCGGACTTTGAATAATGCCCAACTAAACTATGCCACCAATGAAAAAGAGCTATTGGCCATTGTTTTCGCCTTTGATAAATTTAAGCCCTACTTGATTGGAAACAAGGTACTAGTGCACACTCGACCACTCGGCCACACTCACCTAATGACTAAAAAGGATGCAAACTGAGACTAATAATGATGGGTGCCCTATTGCAAGAATTTGACTTTGAAATCAAGGACAAGAAGAGAACAGAACCTAGTCGCAGACTACATCTCGTCACGAACAGCGGCCTAGACGAGGTACGTGTTAATGATGATTTCCCGCATGATCGCTCTTAGTCATCACACATAAAGCCCGTCCCATGGTTTGCCGACTATGTGAATTACTTAGTGGCCAAGGTTATCCCTCTCGATTTTAGCTACCAACTGAAGAAGAGGTTCTTTGCACATTTGAAGCACTACTACTGGGAAGAACCTATTTTATACAAACATCAGGCGATCAAGTGATACAGCTGGCGTACCTAAGATGAAATTGGTAGTATTCCTAAATCACGCTACACCTTATCATGTAGGGGGCACTTGAGCCGTAGAGACGCTGAACAAAGGTACTCCAATCAGGTTTCTACGCCTAACTTGTTCAAAGATGCTCACCAGTTTGTATCTACCTATGATAAGTGCCAGAGAATGGGTGGCATTTCCAAACAGGATGAACCACCTATGCGCACAATTCTAGAGGTTGAGCTATTTGACTTGTGGAGGATGTACTTCATGGGCCCATTTCCCTCTTTATTTAGTAACTTGTATATTCTCCTTGCCATGGACTATCTCCAAATGGGTAGAAGCAATACCGACACGCATTAATGATGCCAATGTGGTAGTCAAGTTCCTTCGCAGCCACATATTTACATGGTTCGGCACTCCATGAGCATTAATCACAGATGGTGGTACTCATTTCTGCAATAAGCTGGTTGATAAGGTCTTGCAAAAATATGGTGTGCGGCATCACACTTCACTCGCTTACCACCCTTAGGAAAATGGACAGGCCGAGGTGTCAAATCGGGAGATAAAGTCCATTCTAGAGAAAATAGTCAATAGTTCAAGGAAAGACTGGTCAAAGAAGATTGATGATGCACTTTGGGCATACAGGACAACATTTAAAACCCCATTGAGTATGTCGCCATTCCGACTAGTCGAAAGCATGCCATTTGCCAGTGGAATTAGAACATAGAGCATAGTGGCCAACTAGGCTTCTGAACATGGATAGTAAGGTAGCCGGAGAGAAGGATGCTAACTCGAGTGAATTAGATGAATTCCGCAATGAGGCTTATGAGAATGCTCGAATCTATAAGGAAAAGACGAAAGCTTTGCATGACAAGCATATTGTAAGGAAAGAGTTTGAGCAGGATCAACAAGTCTTGTTGTTCCATTATAGGCAGAAACTCTTCCCTGGCAAGTTGAAGTCAAAATGGTCAGGTCCGTTCATAGTAGTTCAAGTATTTCCTTATGGAGAGGTTGAGATAATGCATCCAAAGAAGTAGGATGTTTCAAAGTCAATGCTCTGTGAGATTGAAACCGTATTGGAGGAGAATTCCATGTGAGAAGACAGACACCATTCTAAGCACACTGGGCAGACAAGTATGGGTGTGGAAGGTCACCAAAAGTTCAGTTTTTTTTTTTATTTTTTCGCCTCGCTTGTTGTACGTTGTAGGAATGTCGAGCTAACGAAAATTAAATGATACGCTTCGAGGCAACCAAGTATTGCAGATCCCCTTCTCCTTCAACTTGCATTATTTTTCATCTTTTTAATTGCTCTGCATTTTCTCGCTTGGACTTTCTGCTTTTGTTGTTTTAATATGTTTGTGAGTTTTTCAGGGCTGCCAAAGGGTGCAAGCACTGTCACTAAGGGGTTTGCATGTTCATTACATTGTGAGAGGGCCAAATTCGTGTTTTAAAAAGAAAAGAAAAACTAGGACCATACTTTCTGGTACGTCACGACGTAGATCTCTATGCCACTATGTAGGAAAAAAAAAATTAGTTTCTAACTTTTGGGTACATAGCAGTGTAGAACCCTACGCCGCTGCATAGCCCTTATCCAACTCTCAGCACGCAGCACAGAGCCCACGCGCTGCGGGGAGCTACCGATTCGGTCGCCAGAGCCCTATGTCGCGGCGAAGTGGGAGCAAATTTTTAGTCTTTATAAATCCGACCGGCTGTTCATTTTCCCTCCACACGGATTTAGCCGCCCTTTCCTATCCCTCTCTCATTTTTTTTTCGTGTTTGTAGATCCTTAGCCCTAGATCGACCACCATGGCCCTACGGAAGTCGACCCCAGCGACAATGATCCGGCTCCACCTCACGGGCGGCACCACCCCCTCTGGAAGATCCACACAGGTTCATTTCCCGAGAGGCCGAATGGATCTATCACGAGTCCTTGTTCAACCGCTCGTTTATCCCAGAACGCGGTTTTCCCACCTCCAATGTGTTCTTCAACTTCACTATCTAAAATCGCTGGGCCGCGTGCACGCGCCGCGGCACCCCTTCGGCCCCCGGAGTGGCCCCAATCGCGGCGGAAGTTCCACTTCACCTACTCAAGGTCGGCACCCATCAAAGCTGCTCGGCGCGCCAACGCTATCGGTGCACACCCGGATTTACTGTTCGATGATTTGCAGCAGAGCGAGCACAATCGTCGGTCGATCGAGGCGCCGACGTGATCACCGAGGCGGAACTAATCACCCATCGGCGATTTCATTCACCCGATCGCCCGCGCGGCGTTCGCGCGAATTTGCGCCAAACGCACCCCCGATTCGGACCGCCACGACGGCGACGACTTCGGCACTCTACGACCGGTCAATTTGATCATCGGTCGCTATCGAGTCATGGTTGACGCTCGATCGCATATCGATTCCCGACCCACCACCATTATTCGGGCTTATGCCGATCGGTCGAGGTCCCAATGTTGAACTCGAGGAGGTGAAGCAAATAGCTTACCCATACTCCACTCCGCCTCTAAGGAGAAGTTCGAGCCCGAGTTGTTTACGAGGAGGATCGATGATGATGCCGCAGCAGCCCACATCTAGTGCAGCGCCCGAGGATGACGACCCCGAGGTCCCTCCAGCTCGACGAAATTCCCGGGGCGCACTGTGATTCATGTGCTCACTACGCGGCTCACGTGATATCGGGATGAGTCTCTGTGGAGTACCGTGTTGCCCCTGAGTTAGGACATGGATGTCATTAGGGCCTAGATGGCCATCATCTGTCTAGCCTAAGACCATATCACTGCCAGCCGGGGTTTAACTCCGTCTACCGCAAGACCACCACCACCACCACCACTCACCACCACCACCTCACCACCACCACCAATCGCATGATTCCCTCTAGACGATCTCTATGCCTTTATTTTCTTTCTGTCATTAAAGACACTGTCAGTTTTAAGTTTGGGGGTGTATATGTGGGTGTACGGGTCGACTTTGTGTTATTTATTTAATTTTTTTATCTTTGCATGTTTTAGGCATATTTTAGGTTTAATTTTCGTCAGTTTTAGTTTGTTTTGTTTTTTTTTAGCATGTTTAAAGACTGAGCCTTATTCACTATGTACCAACATATTTTCATTTGGCAATATTATGATATGGTAGTTTCCAAAGTTGGTATTAATTGTTCTCACCCTTAGTTTTGACCATGATTACAAAAAGGGGAGTCATAGTAATCGCAGAAAGCCTGTGTTTCGATGAAATAGGGAACTCCAAGGTTGTTTGACGATTGGGACTGCATTGTATAAAGTTGAGAATAACCATGTCCGGCCGCCCCTTTTAGATCTTAAGAAATCATTTCACGAAGTAAGCTATCACACACACACACACGTGATCTTTGGGATATGCCTGACTGACTCACTCATGCAAGAGTTCTACGAACTCGAAAGTTTAAACACCTAACCGATGGGACACCTTAGAAAAAGAGGATCTTCTGAGCCCCAAATATATATATATATATAGGCAGAAGAGAGCATAGCAGTAGCAGTATATATATATATATATATATATATATATATATATATATATATATATATATATATATATATATATATATATATATATATATATATATATATATATAATATAAAAAAAGAAAAATAATAATAATAATAAAAAGTAGTTGGTTTGAAATAAGTGGATCATCCAATCGAAATCCCAAGCACAGTCCGAGGGGCTTTTCAAAGCCTAATGCCCTGAGCCAACTGGTTAGGAGCCATTAAATTCATTGCCCGCTATAAAGGATGGATGATTTCCATAGTCTAGGGCCTCGAGGTTTGGTTGAGTGTTCAGGGTGAAGTTCGAGGGGAACTGAATGCCTGATTAGTGCCCAAAAAGTGCAATTTTGAACCCTATTTAGGATAGGTTTGGGGTGCTTTTTGCGCAGTAATCATATCAATTAAGCCAATTGATGTGTGCAAACCATTTAGTTCCACTAATGTTATTCGAGGTTGCTTTTGGTTATTTTGCAGTTTTTGAGTACTTGGCCATTAGTTCAAGTGCATGATCGTAAAGATATGTAACACCGACCGTCGAGGAATCATGGTATTTTCAGCCATCAAAAATATCAAAAAATTCAAAGAATTGAAGGCAACCGATGAAGAAGAAGTGCAAAGAGGATGCAAAATGTGGGATGCAGATACTGGATCAAGAAGGGGTAGAATTTTCGCTACGGGTCGGCGGTGGCTCTCGCTAGACTACATAAAATTTCGCAATCATAGCTGGTGTGCACTCAACTTACCAATCGGGAAATTCGCCATGTGCAAGAATTAGAAATTTCGCTAGGCTACAAATTCGCTATTCAGCAAAATTGGGAAATTTCCTCGCTTATGCTACGTAAATTCCCGCTATCTAGCGAAATCTTCACTGCCTAGCTAAATTAATCAATTTCGCTATTCACATATTTTTCGGCTAGGTTAGCGAATTTCGCTTAGCTAGCTAAATTCACCGTTGATAGCTTAAATTTTCCAATTTCGCTATCTCCAGAATTTTGCCAGGGCTAGCGAAATTCGCTAGGGCTAGCGAAATTTTCGCCGTGGCTAGCGAAATTCTCCTCCATAATAAAAATGGTCGCTCTATGATTTTGTGTAATTAATGCCAAACGAGTATTACCACCTTGTCCCTTTGTGCTTCAATATGTTGTATTCCTTTGTATTTTCACACTTTTGGGTGGACTATATAAACCCCCATAATTTTGTAACTCCTAAGTCATTTTGCAAGAATCTTTTCATTTTTATAAAATTCAGCCTTTCATTTCTCTTTAGGGGTTTCATTTGCCTCTCTCTCCTCTTTCTTTCATTTTCTAGGTCGCTAAACACTTCTCGAGGATGACAACTCAAGGGGATGCTTGGCGTTTCATAGCTTTGAAGAGGAGGGTGGCTAGCTTGGTTTAGGGGCTATCAAAGTAGTTGTCCATGTCAGAATGTTCCGTGCATCGTGATTTATGGTTCCCAACTTTCCAAACTAGGTTTAATGCCATTTAATGTCCTACCCTTGGTCAATACTTGTCATGCTTAGTGGTTTAGTGCATTCTTAATGCTAGGGATGCACCGATATCCTTTAGATGTCATTTACGAGCCACTGTGAGGAGAAGTTGGAATGCTAGTTTTAAACTCGAATGGGACTTTGATGCAAGAATACTGGTGCTGACTCAAATAGGGAGTGGTTCTAGGGTTAGGCTCTTTATAGTTAAACAAAGATCCTGGTTTTGGCTTGACTATAGGTCATTTGCCCTAATGCGTAGGAAATAACCCGGAGGACACCTTTAATACCCCCATTGTTATCAAGCTAGTGACCTAAGCTCTTCAGGTTACCATATTTCACAATTCATTTTAAGCCATTATAGTCAGTCGCTGACCAACAAACTCACCTTAACAAACCACAATCAAACAAAGCTCACACCACATTTTCCAAACACTCGATGCAAATCATTCATAGGATGAAAAACCCATCCCCGTTGTTCGAATTCTAGATCACGGTACAGTGCTCGACTACTACAAAGAGGAGGAATCCATGAGCTACAAATATTGATTCCGATCACCTCACCGTGGCACGGACCTGAACATGTCAAGACGGATGGTGCCAAACTACGTTCGATGAGTTAGCAAAATTAATCCCCATTACAAGTGTAGGTGACCTTTAGGACCCTTTGATAGTCGCAGTAACTGCAAGTTTTCACTACTTAAGCATCGCATTGTTTTGCTTTTTTTCTTACGCTCGCTTTTTATTTGGACTAACATTAACCCCTTTTTGCAAGTTTGTTTGTGTTCTTTGTTGTGTCTTATTTGTGTAATGTGTGTTTATGCAAAGACTAGACAGAGATATCGTAGATTATGGTGATGCACCTCACTGAACGGTACAGAAATCAAGCAGCATGTGACTAAAAATGGATCCCCCAATTCCGAGAACAAAGAAAGTCACCAAACACTCCCATGAATCAAACTGACATACGTATCGGCGAGGGAACACATACACCCTCCTAGTTATGCCCCTCCGCATCATACCTCTTGGCCGAGGGATGTAGCAGTTGAGACCCTACCTAAGACTTCTGCTTCCCACTTTTCATGGTATGGAGAATGAAAACCCATATTCACACATACAGGATTTTGAGGAGGTATGCACTACCTTCAAGGAAGGTATAACTGACATGGATTTGCTCAAGCTGAAAGCATTTCCACTGACACTCAAGGACAAAGCCAAGATTTGCCCAATTCATCGAGAGGCCAGAACGATTAGAAGTCGGGGGCGCATCTTCAAGCTGAATTTTGAAGAATTTCTTCGCTGCCACAAAGACCACGCTTTGAAGAGGCGATCTACACTTACTCGGCCTATGACAATGAGAAATTCTATCAATGTCGGGAGAGATTCATGGATACCATCGTTTCATTCCACATCATGGTTTCACACTGGATGTTAGTGAATCATTTCATAATGGTATGTCCCCGCCATGAAACAACCGCTAAAACCATGTGGAGGTGATTTTCTGAGCAAAAACCCGGATGAGGCCATGATTTCTTGAGTTATGGCTGAAACTTCCAAGGGTCAGATGAGCCAAACCCGAGAGAGGTGGAGAAAATGAGGCCCTCAGCCAACCCTGGGGAATTTATGCACTGTTAGAGGATATGGAAATGAAAGTTAGAATTTCAACCTTAGCTAGGAAGGTGGAGGAGTTAGAAGGAAAGAGGCTCCATGAAGTACCATGGATCGAAAACACGCACAAGCCAATCCTCGCACCACTTCCAATCCACCGCCCACCCGAAGAACAAAGATCCTACGGTCCCTTTCTGGAAGGATTTGATGTCAGAATATGCAAATGCCGTAGGACAATATAAGCCTCCACAACCCAATGCCCCATATGGTAATACCTACAATTCCAATTGGAGGAATCACCCTAACCTCTCCTGGAAACCCAACCCCCCTGCCTATGTGCCATCAGGTGCCAAACCACAGTTTGGTTCCTCATCTCAACCACAGCCACCATCATCCACTTCTCCGCCTGAACAAGCGATGACCGACTTGAGCAAGGTGGGCGGGCAACTTTGTGGAAGAACAAAAAGGGATCAATGCACAATTGGCACAAAGGATTGATACTGTAGAGAGCACACTGAACAAGAGAATAGATGGGCTTGAGAGAAATCTTTAATCAGAAAATAGACAACTCAATGATTCAATCACAAAGATCAACAAAATTCTCGGGAGGTAATAGAGAGAGGAAGGTTCCTCTCCCAAACATTGCCAACTAAAGGAGTGTACGCAGGTAGTTCATCCAGCAATTCAGGAATGGATGAGGTCAAGGCTATAATCACCCTTAGGAGTGGAAAAGAGGTTGATCGGCCAATGCCCAAGCCAATGAGGAACCAAAAAGAGAAGAATTGAGCGTAACACATTTTCCTCAAGGAGGACTCAATGAAGCACTACATGCCAACTCCATTTCCCTCTGTGCACTAAGAAGCAAGAAAAAGGCATCTCAGCCAGTGTGCATCCTAGAAGTCTCAAGGCAAAGTAAGGTGAACATACCCCTTTGGACATCATCAAACAAGTCTCGCCTATGCAAAGCCAAGGATCTTCAGACAATCAAGAAGGGCCGGCATTGAGAAAAAGGCATTTTTAATCGAGCAAGTCAAGGCTATAATCCAAAGTAAGAACCCGGGCCAAATACAAGGATCCGTGATCACCCACAATTTCGCTAATATCGTTGGGACTTGCATAGACAAATCAACGCTAGATTTAGGAGCCGCTGTAAACCTACCGCCATACTGGTAAGGCGCTAGGGCTCGGGGAGGCAGCTTTAAACCCACCAACATCACTCTATCATCGCCGATCGATCGGGTAAAGATTCCTGGCGGTCAGCTTGAGGATGTGTGTCAAGGTAGACAAATTTACTACCCGCAGGACTTTGTAGTGCCTGGCATCGAGAGCCAATAGCAAGTGGGCCCAACCATGTGCCAAATCATCCCTGGAAGACCATTTCGCCACTGCCAATGCAATCATTAATTGCCGGAATGGAGTCATGCAACTTACATTTGGCAACATGACATTGGAGCTGAACATATTTCACTTGAGTCACAAGCACAAATCATTGGAAGGTGAAGTGGAAGGAAACAATGAAGTCTGTTCAGTTGGTCAGAATGTAGGGAAGCTGAATGTCCAAGAATTGCAGGAAACAGCCAACCAAGGTGAAGCAGGTGTTTTGGTATTGCCATCAGTAGCTAATGCAGGGCAATTGCTCAATTCAGAATCAACTAGTGGAAAGAAAGTCAACAATGGGAAATCAAACATTAAGGCATCAGCCAAAGTTACTAATGGCTGAGGAGATCCTCCTCTCGAATCTTCATGAGTAATTCTATGATTCTCGGGCTGGTTTGCGTTCTCAAACCAAATTGCAGCTCAATAAATTTTTGGTTTTTATTTTAATTTCTTAATAATTTCATTAATTTTGGCTATTTTTAGTAAGTTTCCCCAATTTCAGAAATTTTCCCTTATTAAGCAAGTTCGACTTAATATTATTATTTTTATATATATTAAAATTTTAGATATATTTTAATATGATAATTTTTAATTTTTTTATATATATTATTTATATTTTAATGTTGAAAATTCGAATTGCAGGTGAAGCAGATATTGGCTCAATTTCGCTATAATAGCGAAATGGTAACTCTTCGGCTTCCGAGGCCGTTCAGTTGCTCCACTGGTTTATAAAAAGGGGAGGGAGATGACCAAACCCTTCATTCCAATTTCCTTCCAAACCCAAAGCCTCCAAAGAAGAAGAATCCCGAGCCCCAAGAGCTTCCTGACCCGCATTCCTCTCAAGCACAACATCGCCGCACCGCACAACCACACACGAGTGAGCGGCTACAAGACTCGGTTTCTCGAAAGGCCGCGCTCCCGAGCCACACCGGTCGCACCGCAGCCGGGACCCCTTCAGACCCCAGCTCGACTCTAGCCCACACCCAACACCGCCGCCCGTGCCTCGAGCCACCGTCGCCCAGCCTTCCTCCACCTCCAAAGAGCCGCCCTCGGGCCGGTCCAAGACGCTAGCCACGAGCCCCGGGTTTCGCCTCACCACCGGGCAGCCATTGTCGCACTGCATACGCCCCGAGCCATCACTTTACCGCACGCATACCGAGCCCCGGTCCCCGTCCGAGCCCCGGTTAGTCGCGTTCAGGTTCCCACCGCAGGCCCGCATTCACGCCCGTGAGCCCCCGTCCAGCTTCGAGCCGCATTACCCCCGGCTTCCGCCCGAGTCCTTTCGACATACCATGGTCCGGCACCAGAGGCGGTCCTAATTTCGAGACCTCGAAGCCGTCTTTCGCGATTCTCGAAGTGAGCAAAGAGTCCCGCCCAGCCCGATCTATCCCCAGCATCACCCAGCCTGAGGCGTCCCGAGGAGCCCTGTGGATTCGTGGAGATACCGGGACACGGATGGGACCCCAGCCCCTTCACCAGCTGCCACAGAGATCTGCAGGCTCCAAATTTCTCCCAAGCGGCCCGTACTAATCGGAGTCATCATCGTCCGTGCCTCAGCCATCATGGGCCCCCCGCCAAATGAGGCGACCTCATCGCTCACCATCACCCGCCGAGGATCGAGGCCCTTATTCGTCGGCATCCTATCCCGGGAATGTAGGACTACACGCGAGGATTTTTACGGGGAGTCAGATACGACGTCCCACACATGTACCGACTTCGATTCAGGGACTCGATGCGATTGATCGAGCATTACTCCCTGCTGCCATTTATGACGCCCAGGCAGTTCTATTACCCTCGGGTGGTTCTATAGTTCTACCATTCTATGACCTCCCGGGGAGCGCCGAAATCGTCGGAGTCTGACCAAGATCGACGATCGACCGTGAGTTCTCAAAGCGCGGACATAGCACCAGATTGGCTCGCCACTGTGGCAGCCAACTCCGAGGTTATAGGGATTGGCCTCACCCGACACACAGGGAGATGGTCCGCAGTCTCGCTAGAGACACTACAGCAGGACCTGTACTATTCTGGAGGCAGCTCCCGCCTCATATGCTCCTTATTGATCATCCAAGCCATGACTAGCCTTCTTTCCACCAGAAGATTATACAGTTCAAATGTAGGGAAAGCCATCCTCGAGGCTCAGACGGGACCCCCGTAGAGGGATCTGGTTCAGTCCCTTTGAGTTGGTGATGACCTCCCTACTACATTTTGAAGATAAGGTCCACCGCAAGGGCCTGGCTCGAGCAGAGAGTCTACCCTTGTTGATGCCACGACTGCTGAGCCAGTCTCCGAGCACTCTGGGCTTCTCTGCAGGAGCCAATGATTGAGAGAAGGATTAGGGAGGTCCCTCGGGTCCCGTCTACGGAGCGAGCCATGGTGATGCCGATTATTTTCCTCCAGCCAGACCAGGAGGAGGCACCGGATGAGGAGGTATAATCTCACAGAGATGTTCATGCTCCCGAGGTCAGATGGAGAGGAGTCCAGCTAAGCGATATTTCTCCTCCATCTCCTCCTCTTCTACCGTCTTCACTACAAAGACTTCAAAGCGACACTTCCAACATCGATACAAAGACAAAGACTCTCCGTGAGTACATTCATGTCGCGCATCGTGGTTAGCAGGTTATGGATGATGTGTTCCAGCCGTTAGTTTCAAGGCAAAGCCATGGATTCTAGATTGACTCTGAGCCTGGAGACCCACACTTTCTCGGGGCAAGAGTCATGCCATGCCCAAGATCATGAGTCCACCCTGCCTCCCCAGACGCCTCTATCGAGCATCAGATGAGCCGCGAAGAAGACCAAGAGCAATAGCCCCTCTTTAGACATGTCGGGCCACGTAGCCGCCGAATAGTTTCTGATCCACCACCACCACGAGATTGAGGTGGTTTCGCCTCAAACTTCCAACCCCTACACCTGAACCATGTTTACCGGGAGGTTTTGTGTGCAGAGCGTTCACGTTATGCTTTTGTGGCGGTTTTCTCACTTTATCAACTCGCTTCACTAATTTTGTAGATTCATGGGGAGCAGCCAATAGTAGGCAAGGATGCTTTCAGATGTTTAGCTATATTAAGCACGTACTACCATTTTTGCTATATCGCAAACTGCTTACATATTTACAGCCACAAGCACTTTGGTAAATCACTTTTGTGCCTCCATGTGTGTATCTACTTTTTCTTTCAATTGGACAATTGAATTGCTTTTAATTGAACAATTGAATTGCCTTTAAATTATGAATTGAAACCCGTTGTTACCTTAATGCTGTAACACCTACGTTTGATTCATGGGCCAGCTGCAATCAGTTTCTCGTGATATTCAACCTTGAACATTCTCCCTTTTGAGCTAATTCATTAATAATTTTACACCGTATTATGCCGGGAGAGCAGTTAGAAATTATTCACTTTTTCGCTTGCAAAGCCTGCCTTTAGACATGTCGACGACCTAGTGGCCAGGTTAGTGTTACCCATATATGAAGAAGACCAAGGGGTCTGCATGGAAAAGAAAAGAAAAAGAAAAAGAAAAGAAGAAAAGAAAATAAAGTCGTGAAGTTTTTCCTTGAAACCCGAGCACGGTCCAAGGGGTATATGGCGAAAGCCTTTGAAGCCCGATGCCCTAAGCCTTTAGTCAGTTGGGAGTCACGACTCTTAGTGTCTGCTACATGGGTGGATGGGCAGCTTGAGTGTGACAGGGTGCTTTTTAATTTCGAGTTCATTCGAGTCCGGTGAAGTCTGGGTTAGCTTGTGGTCAAGGATCCTTTTGGCTTGATTCCCAAACCTTTTAATTGTTGGAGTCATCGGTGGACTTCGGTTACACTACCTCGGTGAAGTCGAAGCTTTAAAGATTTGCACCCTGCCAATGACCAAATAAAGAAATAAGAGTGTAGCTTAACTTTCTATTTATTGTTCAATAGCTTAAGGCCATGGCAAGAGTTAGGTTGGGGGAGGAAATAATTTTGCACTTTATTGGCTCAATCCGTTACATTAGGAACCATTAGATTTTAGTGGAAATTCAAAGTTGAATTTTCGATCCGATAAGGGATCAAAATGTTTTATATGGTTTCTTGCTCTCTCAGCGTTTGTTTTCAAACTAGGGTCTCCAATTGTTCATTTTGAAGGTAATGCTTATCTCAGATAGGCAAATCTTTAAATCGTATACACTTTTGTAAACTCATTGCATGCATGTCCTTATTATTTTAGCATTGGTGGACTAGCAACGCGTCGGTCGGGGTGATTAAGGCCCAAAAGTGCAATTCAACCCTATTCAGGATAGGTTTTGGGTGCTTTTTCCGCACTCAATCATATCGAATTAAGCCAATTGATGTGTGCAGGTCCATTGTATTCCAGCCGGTCACTATTTCTCAGGTTGCTGGTTATTTTGCAGGTTTTTATACCTCGCCATTAGTTCAAGTCTCGACAGAAAGATATGTACCTAATGTGCCGAGGAATCATGGTATTTTCAGCCATCAAAATATCAAAATTCGTGGAATTAAAGCAGCAAACCGATGAAGAAGAAGTGCAAAGAGGATGCAAAGGATGCAAGAGGGGCCGGATCGTGAAGGCAGAATTTTCGCTATGGTCGCTGTATTTCGCCAGATTGCGAAATTCGCATCATAGCGCGGTAGCCGTAACTTTGCGAAAATCGTACGCCAGCCAGCGCCTCACAGATCAGCAAAATTCACCGCGCCTACGAAATTAACTACTTGCTATCTTCAGACATATTTTTCGTTAGGGCTAGCGAAATTCTTCGCAGAAGCTGAAGCAATTGATCATGATACCAAATTTTCCACTTCGCTGTCTCCGTAGGACTTCGCCTGGCATAAATTTCGCTAGGTTACGAAATTTTCGCTTCATAGCTAAATTCTCCTCCATAGCGGAAAATGTCGCTCCTCGTGATTTTTGTGTAATTAATGCCAAACGACCGCTGCTTTGGTATTACCACCTGTCCCTTGTAAGCCAATATGTTAGGTATTCTTGTATTTTCACACTTTTTGTGACTATATAAACCCCTGATAATTTTGTAGAATCTAAGAATTTTTGCAGCAGTTTTTCATTTTTATAAAATTCTCAGCTTTATATTTTAGGTTCTTTAATGCTCCTCCTTCTCTCTCCTCTTTCTTTTCATTTAAAGCTGCCAAACACTCCCTCGATGCAATATTAACTGGCGGCTGCGCTGCCTCTCATACCTAAGAGGAGGGTGGCTAGCTTGGTTTAGGGCTACCTGTGAGGTTGTCCTCATGTCAGAAATGTTCCAGTACGCATTTATGGCTCTTAACTTCAAACTAGGGTTTAACACATTTAATGTCCTACCGTCAATACTGGTTACAGCTTTAGGGTTCGGGGCTAAGATTCTTTCACTGCTGATGCACCGATATCCTTGTATATCATTTGATTTGTCAACGCGAGGAGGTTGAACGCCAGGTTTTAAACCGAATGGACTTTTGATGCAAGAATGATCGGTGTTGACTAAATAGAAAGGTTCCAGTTAGCCTTATAGTGCAACAAAGATCTGGTTTTGCTGACTATAGGTCATTTTGCCCTAATGCGAGAGGAAATAACCCGAGGACACCTTAATACCCCCCATGTTATCAAGTTTCAGTGACCCAAGCCTTCAAAGCTACCATTTCATAATTCACTTTAAGCCATTGGCGCCGCCGCGACTAACAACCCACCTGCTTTTTAAACAAATCCACAAATCCAAACAAAAAGTCTCACCATTTTCAAACACCGATGCAAATCATTCATAGGATAAAACCCATCCCCTTGTTCGACCCTAGATTCTGCATGCTTGCAAAGAGCTTGACTACGGCAAAGTAGTGGAGGAACTAAGGATACAAAATATTGTTGATTCTGACATCACCCTGTCGCAATTGACCTAATGCCCTGTGCCTTTAAGAACCAACTCCGGTGGGTGAGTCACCAAATGGATCCTCATCAAGAAGAGATCCCCACCTAAACTCTTACCTTCCAAGCTTGTTCCAAGAAAGAATCAGGGATTAGCTGGAAGTGAATAAATTTAAAAGTCTTCAACTCTTCCTGTATAAGCCATTCAAATGAGTGTTAAATCAAGTTCGGGGTAATAGTCGAAATATATACTGGAGATTCACTCAACCACTTAGACCTCAGGTGAGTGTTGGTTGAGCGCAAAAGGGGGCCGGATCCGCCGCCAACCAGATTGAACCCAATGCACTTTAAAGTTAAACAAACCAGTAGTCCTGGATTCTATTGAACTGGTTCATGTTGAATTTCTTCTGTTGGGAGTAATGTGCACAGAACTGTTACAAGAATAGCAATTATTCACAAACGGTCTCTCAGGACGCAAGAAATTAGTTGGGTGGGTTAGATCGAGTGAACAGAAGCATTTAGTAAATTACTTAGTGGTGTTATATCAATATGTTATACTAACAGACAGAGAAGGTCATTATCGCGCTTAATCCTATACATAACACTAAGGTGACATCACATATAGAGTAAAAAAAAGGAAGTCGAATATCAAAGAAGAGACCAAATGAGGAAGACACAAAGAAAAGATGAGCTCTGGGCATAAGAATTAAGTAGGACTACACAAATATTAAGATGTTTCACAGTAGAACTAGAAACTTCTCATCAGTAAAACCACGAGGTGGCATTTCAGTGAGTCTTGCACGCCATGAGTTTCTTCACGCTGCTTAGCGAGGTTCCTTTCTGGCACTTGTTTAAAATTCCACATTTCGACTGATCCCAGATATATGGTGCTAATTAGAAAAAGAGGGGGACGTTGTTACTCAACATTAAGAGAGAATTAAGAGAGAGATCTGGAAGGAGATTTTATTCCAGAGACGGCAAGACTGCTTCTTTTGTATTTTTTCCTCGGGATTCATTGATGTTGAAAATCTTCAGTCTCAGATGAAAATCTCCATGAACTAATTTTTCTTTTTTTGTAGTTTAATAACCCTAACCGACTCCTTATGATTAATGCTACTTAACAGTTTGAGTTAATATTGGTGTGAATTTGAGCTAGTTGCTTACTCCTCTCTAGTAACTCTAATTTATAATGTTAATATTTCAATAACAGGCATGCAATGCTTAAGAGTCCGATATCGGGAAGGAGAAGATGAATTGTTGTGGATAGCCGGGTAAAGCAAACAGCTTTCCTGTTTAATCAAGAATTGAGATATCCATCAAAAGTAGCAACTGGGTCAAGATTTATGTGATCTGGGAGTCGAGGGCTCATGCAGAGATGGGTTTAATTTACTGGCTAGATAATATTATGGCCTCAGAGAGAATATTTTAAAAGGGTACTCATCAACCAAATGAACACATAACTATAGAAATGGCGGGCAAATGGTACTTTCTATCTAGTCAAAATCCGATCAGTGGGTAGGCCAAGGCAAACCCTAGTTTTCAATAGCTATCTTAAACTCAAAATTTTTATTATTAGACTTTCCCCAACCAACACTTATCATACCCGCAAAGATCACTGCTTGATTCAACACGCCGGGGAACTGATACTGATTTAGCTGTTTACACTACGTGAACTGAATTCGATACTAATGCCTGTGATGGGTTCACATTTTTAATTAACTTTAAACACTTTACTTAGCCCCATGTTTATCTGAATCCTTAATGAATTTTGTCCTAAAGACCACATGATATTGATTTGTTACTACAAACACATGTACTATGCATATTCTGTCACAAACACAGACCACCCACCTCGCCCCCTCAACAGGTGAACAGTGCAGCAATGTGTTCTCATCTCACTGCTGCCCATTGAACCTCTATTGCACAAAACTCTCTGATTAGCCCCACTTACCCTGCGCCAAAACCCAACTCCTGCCATTCAAGATACACTACAGAACGTCCCTAATAAGGTCCCATATATCAAATGAATAATTCTTCCCAACTAATTATAAGAGTCTGAACCTGAGTATGATATTTCGGTACGAGATGCGAAACCCCGTTTTATCACTGAGAACTTGTGTGGTAGCGCCTTAAACCCGACATCAATCAGTGTCACCCTCTCTAGCAGTGCCCTGGCGGCCCAACAGAGAGAGAACCTAAAGTTAGTCGTCATGCCTAACTCACCACTCCTCTTAAAGCATCGTCTTCAAGCGAATACGTGGATGAACCCACCCCCTAATCCTGTAGGTCCAATGTGCTGCTCACATTATACTCTCTTCTCCTGCCTACTTGATCAGAGGCGCTTGAATCAAATTCACCTTCTCGTGAGGTGTTCCTGACCGTATCCCTGATCAGTGATGAACCTTCTCCCACTCCTCATTCAAACAACTAGAGATCAACATGGCACCCATACTAAGGAAGCCTCTTGACAGGTGCCACTGGGTACAATGGGTTCATAATCATTGCTTATAGCAGCTTCAATAAGGGCAAGTGCTCCTCCTAGCTACCCTTAAGATCCAAAGACTCCTGATGCTCAAGGCATGTCCTAAATTTCGTATGATCCTCCTCCTCCTAATAAGTCCATCTGCTCATGGATAAACTGAACAGCTCATCACGTCACTGTGGGAGTCCTACATGTACCTTTGCAAACCCTCCAAAAAGGGTGCCAGAAACCCGATTCCTCATTCAATATGATAGAGATCAGAAGTTCAGCGTAGCCAGACACCTCAGCGAATATACACCGGCTGATGAATTTCATGAAGGTCACCAGACCGCGAAAGTGTGTCGAATTTAGTGAGCCAAATCTGAATATGTTCATACGCATCATACCTTCATGATGAAACAGACAAATGGGTCACAACCATCTGCGACATGTGTTCTGACTTCACTCGGGCCAATTCTACTGGTTTAAGTAACCCGGTTGGTTTCTGATGCTCAATCTGAATTAAGCTGACATCGTGAGCATTGTCAAACAAAAATTCCCAACCTGCTCGTCATTCTGCCTCCAGTATAGAATATCAAAACACTTGACAAGATCTCTGATATCATGCCACCCAAGGATGCATCAAAGAAAACGAGTTGGAACTCCCTGAGATTCTTTTCAAATTAACTGGGGAACCAGCCAAATCGTCCTATATCGAAGACCTACCATTCCGTGGATATCTCAAATTCTTTGCTGTTCCACTTAAACAAAATTCCCGGTCCCGCATGGACTATTATTCTCTACGCCCTACTTCAGACCAATCACTCCGGCCGCAGGGACGAGCAGCTACCAAACTCCCCAGCGCCCCCAGTCCGACACATATCAGAACTGGGGAATTGTCCCTGTCAGTCTCGAGCATTGCCACTCGGGAAGCTACACCAGCCAAGACTCCCTGACTTCCGACCTTGGAAAGACATCAAACTTAATACATTGGCTTAATGTGATTGGTGACAAAGGAAGTCAAGAACTCGTGGGAGCAATATCAAGATCTCATCTACGCTGCTCCTTAGCGTTGAGGTCCCTGAACGTGTGAAAATTTCCATTCTCGAATTCTCGTGGGTCCCAAAAATACTAAACTCAAGCCTGATGATAAGTGAGGCAAATTTTCTTAAGGCAAAGATAATGGTCACAACTCGACGGCGTATGTAATTTGCTCACGATTTCTTAGTTGTCCTGAACCATGTTACAACCCTTCCTGTGACTCCGATCAAGGACACATCCAATTCATCTTAGAGGTCACAATATACTTATATATACCTTCTGGTCCCTTGGCTCGATCACGGGAATGAGGCTGAAGTAAGCTCTACAACTCTTGGAATGCCTTTCTCGCCACAAGTCATTCCATTCAAACCCTCAATTTTTCAGCCTAATCAGCCATAGGTGCCTATCGGAAATCTCATCACCGCCACCCCATGGTACCTCTGAACTCAACAAACAGATTCAAGACTCCACTTCGGCCTCCCAAATTCAGAATTACCTCTACCTTATCATGTATTCACTAATATTTCCGGTTTGAATAATACTTGTCCCGGGGTAAGAATTTTCACCCTAAAGAAGTTTACAAAACTCTAACAGCTGAACTTTGCATCAACCCGATGTTCTTCCCGGGTGTTCTGATACAATCCTCAAACGGGCAACCTCAGCGCTCCCTCTCCTCGACTCGGGAGATCAAGATGTGCCGAACAGCGACCATTAAACAAACTGGTCTAATTAGGTTGAAATACCTTATGTAAGGAGATCAGAATGACACGGAGCACCGTGAACCGAAGGCACGACAGAACTCGAAATGCCCATAGACCGTATCCTAAAACACCTGCTTAAACACCCGCCTAGGGATATTCGCTCCTTAACTCTCAATTGGATGATGAACCGATATGAAGCCCATTCTTGGGAGTAGACTCTCGCGCCTCGCTGATCAATTAAATCATCATGGTCCTCGTAATGGATATCGAATTTTTGGACGTGAACCTGTTCAACCATCGATAGTCACCCAATAATGAAGAGTCTCTTGTCATTTTTCTTAGCAAAACAAAACCAGGTACTCACAGAAAGTGCTCTGGGTCTGATCAAAGCCTGGTTCAACAATACCCATTACTAATTTTCAGGGTTCCTCAATCATTAACGATTTGATCCCAAGAGGGAGCCAAAGAGAAATGGGAAGACATCAGGTGTAACTGGAATACAAAAGTCTCACATCCCTGCTAAGGTGAATCCCTAGCCTTAACCAAAACTGCCCATACTTCACACAAACCACCTGGAGGGAAGAGATCCCAAATCCTGTTCCTCTCATCTTCAGGTAAGGCCTCAGCTAACCCATCAACTATCCACCACCGAGTCGTGTGGTCCCGGGGTAAAGCATCAGCGCTTCCTCGAAAAGCTCACAGACTATCTGCCCTGCAGCAGCAGAATCCTCCCACATTATCATAACTGACGTACTCCACCGGTGCCACACTGTCCAATCCATGCCGGGAATAACATATCACACCGACATGTCCAATGAACCCATGTCCGAAAAGGGAGCAGAACCCGCAGATCTCAACTCTTAATAATCCATATTCATCGTGAACAATTACCTTAGTTCTAAAGGAGATTCCCATGATGCAACTGTTTTTCTCTTCTCCAGGTTTCAACCCTGCCCAATTTTTCTCAAGCATTATAGCAATAAACATGGAATACTACAAAAATTCAAATTTAAAGTGGGGTAACACTATCAAGAAGTGTGAGAGTTTCAAACATGTACCTTACATACTCCACTTAATCCACAGAAAGCTCAGCCGCGGTACAAAATATCCCGTAGACACAACTAAGGGTCCCCGAAGCAACAGCTCTTAGAAACTTAGCCGACCTTTGGTTCCACACGCTGGCCTGAGCGTGGCCACTACAAGGAAGCAAAGCTAGTAGCACCCTAGATCACATTTTGCCTCAGCCCAAGATATAGAGAACAACTCCAGGGGCCTCAAGTCCCACTCACTAATAGGGCTGTGGTGTCCCAGCAACTCTGATCCATCCTCTCGAGGCAATCCCGCTCATAAGGCCCAAGGATGCAAGACAACATGTCACCTCCGCCTCGTCGTAGCACCAACTCAGCCTTACCCAAGCCTCTCAAACTCCCATGAAATAGTTCTGCTTCTTTCCCGAATTGTAGCCACATTGATCTCTTCCTTCCTTAGCACCCTCAACACCATGGTCCCAAATGCCTCGTGTCATCTACTTCTCTTTCAATGGCCAAGGATGTTCACTCACCGAGTCCCTCCTTAAGGCGCCTGGAGGATGATGCCCGAAACCCCAAAGCGTTTACTAGCCTCCTGTTCCACCACAATTAGTCCGTGTAAAGCAGAGCAAACAATGATGCTACTTCCTGGCATTAAATGGATGGCAATCACAAAAGGCCTGGTAATTTCTATAAAGGTCCGTGGTTCCAAACACGTGGTGGTCGAATTATTTTCCGTGAACTAATTCTTCATATTCAGGTGTCTGAAACCTGGTCATTTAAGGCAAGCAGATATAATAGAGTTACTCAAATTTCTTAGTCTCGGGCCTCCTGATCCAGTGAAAAGCAAGCCAAATCACTTAATAGATTTTAATGATCATGAACCATAATCACCATCCCTTTTCCTTAGTGGTGCATAATCGCCAAACGACATCATCATTTAATACTCACGTCTGAACCCATCATGTCATTTTACTTCTTCAAACCCAAGGGTTAAGCATGTCCTAGTGTTCTTCACTCATAAGAAGCATTCCTACCTGCATGATAGATAGATATATCAAGATTAAACTATGAATAGATTCCTCGGTGGTAAAATGATATAAGAAACACAAAGAGTCTGAATGCAACACAACAAACAGTCACAATCTATGCCCACTAAATCCCAGGCATTGTACACTCAACCTCTACATCACTTGGTGATGTCGTAATATCCCAAACATCACCAGGACACTCCATCCAAGCCCTCATAGTAACGTTGGAACCCAGCTCTGATGCTCAAGCCAGTGAATTTTTCAAATCCTGGGTCTGCTGAATAAACCACTAAACTCACACCTCGGGATTTCGTGATCCGATGACACACTTTAAGGCCCTTATCGGTTCCACATTTTCTATTAAAATCGCAGCCCTGTCTCTGGAGCCTGTCTGGTCACAATCAGATAAATAGTATAATTACACCCATCCAAGGTTCCCAACAGAAGTAGTATTGACCCACATGGTCCATCATCTATCTATATCTCAAAGTACATATCCTCTTTACCAGGGACCATTCACTACTTAAATCTAAAATATGAAAGTAAACACTTTGATCATGTTCTGTGATAGAGTCCCATCACGTCCCTTACCATAATTACACCAACTATTTAGACAATAATAGTCTGTTAATTTAGTTACAATTCTTTATACAAAACATTTTTATAAAAAAGTAATAATAAATACACATCACTCCTTCATAATTCAATGAACACCATGCCATGGATGCTATCTCCCTCACATCCTCTCGTAGACTCTAAAGAGGTGTCCTGTTCTAGACATATTGAGGAATGTCAGAGAAAATTTTCCTACAAGGGCTACTCTACTAAATGCACATGTGTAATGGTACATAAAATGATCAAACTATATTCATATAAATAATGTAACCTTATATGACCGCTCATGTCAAGTATGAGATGAGACTTTCATGTCAGCCAACTGTTCAATTTAACCCATCACACTCCATAAGCGCCATGTGAAAACAAGTCATTAGTGCTTTTATTCTAATGAGACTAATTAAACCATTGACAACCCTTCTGACCACCCCACTCCAAATCCTCAGTGTTCTCAAGGCCACCTTGTCCTACCTGAGTCAGACGCTCCCAGCTTTCGACCTCATTAATCCAGAGCACGCATTGTCACATACAAATCTGACCTGAGATCAAAATTGGGTCCCTCACCCCTGGGGATCCCGTCCCAGTCCGTCTCACCCCAAACATTACCATTGTTAATATAATTGTCTTACATTTAACTCCAGCCTTGATTTTTATTGTCACAATCCCAGCCTCCTAGTCAATTTCACATCTCATCAAGAACGGAATAACAGCATTACAAGCACAATAATCACCTCCATACTTAAATGTGATTAACAATACAGAAATGCAATCTGTGCCAGCTCACACAGTCACAAAGTTACATGCAATACTATAATCCCAAGATTAATTTATGTTTCTCCTACATGATATTCACTTTCACTACACTCACCATTTCCATTTATGACATCACAAAGGAATATGACAATATGATTTCACTAATAACAACAATATTGTTATTTGATTTTTCCATTTAATAAGACACAAAGCCTTGGCCAAATCCCGGATCCATATAAATTAATAGTACACCCTCTCAATTCCTTCTCATACTGGTAGAACCATTTTTTACTCCATTCATCAAATAAACACAAGATACCGAAATCTCAATGAAAATTAAGATATCGGGCATTCCTGGATCGCTAAAAACAAGCCGTAAAATCTTGTCCGGATTGTTCAAAAACAGTCCAGAAAATTCAGCCCAAACTGTCCGAAAATAGTCCCGAAAATTCAGCCCGGACTGTCCAAAAATAGTCCCGAAAATTTAGCTCTGACCGGTCCGGGGGCATTAGTCCCTAAAATTCCTAAAAATCTTTGCCACCCGCCCCTAGCACTTTGGGATTTAAATTACATTTTCATGGCTTTTAAGAAAACCAAGTCATTAATGACCTTTAGGCTAGAAATAACCCAAGTAGGAAAATTCCCTACCTCTCGAGTTTGATCGAACCCCAGATTCTCTTTGAGTACACGCAGTACCCTCGCTGCGCCGACCAACTTTGGCCCTCTTACTCGACGAAAACTCATACCTAATTCCATGTGATCTTAGAGAGAAGCTTCTCTTTCTACTCTTTCTCCTTTCTCTCTCTCTTCTCCTCACGCTTCACTTTCACGCTCTCTTTGTGCCAAAAAATGTCTTTCCCTGAATTTTTTCTATTTATTTTGCTCCTCCAGCTCGACATTTGGTCTAATCCGATTCATTCATACAAGTGTAACTCCGTACGTCATGTCACGTGGTCCCTCCCTAAGCTTACGCATCCACAAGATCATATCAAGTGTTACCTGACACATGATGTTTCGAAAAACATGAAATTCTGACTGTCTCATAATCCGACGAAATTCGACGGGGTAACTAGATTTCGCGAGATGAAGTCAACAGTGAAGTCCATTTCGTCATCCAAGATCTAGAAAATTTCCGATTTTCAATCAAACATCGTTTATCATTTTTCTGTAAAATCTGAATTTTTCCTGGCTTATATACAAGATGTTAAGAAAATAATGGAAGAGGGAAAGAAAAATAAATTCATCTTTGAAAGACGATATTAAACCGAAGAAATCGTCTTTTTAAAAGATGATATTGAAAATGAAAATTGAAGACGATATTGAAACTGAAGAAATCGTCTTTTCAAATAACGATATTGAAAGACTGTAGAACTTGTTTCTTCAATACACGATTTTCAACCAAACTCATTTCTTCAAAATGTGATTTTCAAACATCTTTTTCCTAATAAGAAAATCGTGGTAGAATTAGAAAGACGATTTCTTCTGCTTTCTCAAGGTCCCCTAGAAAAGACAATTTCTTTCTATTATTTTCTTTTGCATCTTTGTCTTTTGGAAAGACGATTTCAATATTCTTTTCTTTTTATTTTTTAAATCCTCGCAACAACTTTTTTTATTTCTTATAATTTGATAATATATATTATAAGTTATAATTTAAATATAAAATTATTAAGTAACATATGTTGATGTTTAATATATATATATATATATATATATATGTTGATGTTAATATGAATTGAATTTATGTTTGTCATTATTCGTATATTATAGGATTAAGATTATTTTCAAAAAAAAATTTTTTAATTATCTTTTGAAAAAGATTATTTTAAATTATAGTTATTATTAAAAATATATTTTATCTTTTATCTAATATTTAATATTTTAAATATTTTAAAGATACATCATTTTATAGTAATTAAAGAATAAAATATATAACATATATACAATGATATAATACTTAAATATATTATAAATTAATTTATTTTCTTATATAATTTAGTAGTATAAAATAATTATAGCTATTATAATATAGTATTTATAAATAGTAATATTTTAAAATATATTTATTGGCTTTCGATATTAAAAATAACATTATTTATCAAATGATATTAATATAAAAGAATTTATTCAATATTATTTTTAGACTTCATTGATCTCTCATTATTTTTCTACTTCCTCATTTTTCTTCCGGATTAAGAAATAACTATTATCAATTTTTCTTCTAGCAAAATTTATTAAAAAACCATAAACAAATCTTATTATCAAATTTTATTTTTAAATAATTATATGTGTGTAAATAATTTTGCTTTTTATTTTAATTATTTAATAAACATTTTTGAATAAAAATTTCAATTTTAAGAGATAAGATTTGAGCACATTAATTCCATTTGATAAGAAAACAGGTGGCTTGTTTTTATAAACCAACAAACCCCCTTTATTTTTTCTTTTTTGGAAAAGCCACAAAACATCCTATATTAACAATCTATAAATTTCCATCGTTTAAAAAAAAACTTTGATATCATGCATGTGCAGCTTATTCTTGACAACAAACTATTGAAATTATATATTATGGTGGGGCAGAATATCCTCATATAATCAACATATTATATTCCAATATAAAATTATGAATAAAAATAAATTATCTATATATTGGGCCCAACAAACCAATATATGTCGTAATAACTAATAAAAACATCAAGCCACAGCAACCCTAAAATATTATAATTAAATGATGGTAGATATAACTTGATAATAATAAAATATAGCTTAATATATGTTTATATATTAGCATAAACAAACTAGCAACTATTGTTAATATAAATGTATAATTAAATGATGTAACAAACAAAGATTTATTAGTTTGAGATATAAAAGTAGATCAATATACACATAAAGTAGTTTCCTCCTCCACATTGTAATAATGATACTCTTCAACTCTGACTGACTTGAGGCTCATCCGTATTAACCCATGTCTGTCCTCTCCCAGCCTATCCCCATCATCCCTCTGCTCCCGCCCCTCGCCCCTCGGGCTCTTTGCTCCATGAATGCCCTTGATCTTGAACTAGATAATCCGTTAACAAATGGTAGTTAGAATGAATGGTGACAAAGTAATGAGCGTGCTATGTGTGGAGTACAAAACATCTCCCACAATATATGACATAGGTATGAGGCAAATAAGGGACTAACTATATACTGGTGGATACTCCCAAATCCGGGGTCCGTTTAATAACCCATTAACCCGCGGAATTCTATGGATTTCACAAGGATGATGGGTCACAATTGGGTGTGTCCCCATTTATAGGATCCATATTACAAAATCGCAAGCCTCCTTTGAGCCTGGGGGGAGCTCTACCCCAACATACAACCTCGTATAACAGACAATAATAACTCATCCCAGTGGGTCCCAACAGAAGTGAAGATTTGGCTCCATAGGGTCCATCTCATTCATATTCCCAACATATACATCCCTTTACCAAGACCCATTCATTCATTTAAATCTAAATTATGAAAATAAAAAACTTTGATACTATAGCTCCAGGCAAGATCCATCAATGCCCTCTTACTATAACACACCCGACTATCAATAGTCCCGTGCTATAGTTACAATTTCTTTTTTATACAAAATATTTTACAAAATGTTACTTAAAAGTAATATCAAGGCTTGCCACATCGCATCTTCTTCATAATTACGCTCATCTGAAGCCACTTCCAGAGTTCCAAAAGTCCTCACAACAGTAAAGTAATGCCCAGCAGGTAGTGGGAATTCTCCTGGCAAGGGCTACTCCTCCACCTAAAATGCACATGCAACGGCAACCACGAACATTCCAATCACATTCCATATAACAATACAATCCTATATGAATAGTTGATAAGGTGAACATGCATGAGATGAGACTACTCATGCCCACAACCCGAGTCCCGACCGACTCTTTACACCCAGAATGCCAAGTAGGGAAAACTGACCATTGCAGTTTCTACCCAATGATTCTTAACCCATTGAGAACTCTCCAATATTCATTTGAATTTTTATCAATCCCATGTGTTTATTCATGGCCACATCTTTTTCAACACCAGAGGATCGACGCACGCCTTCAAATATTTTTGCCGCTCACGCCATGATCATGTTCAACTCGTGCACAGACATAAATTCGGGTCTTTTCTCCTTGTGGGTGCGGAGGAGGATCTACCCCATCTTGCTACGCCCCAAACACACACGTGATTTATATTATTATTGCTTTGCGTCAATGGTCTCTGCAATTTTAGACATGGTCCCATTTCCAAGTCATCAAGAATGGCAGAATAACAGCATCGCGGCACCCACACCCGATCGACGCCATGTGATCAAGGTGAAATGTGGAACACACGGTCTAAAAGCAAGCAAGTCATGCTATATGCAACATTTATAAATTCCGGATAATTATATTTTCTACATATAATTTTCATTCATCACCATTTCCATGTTAAAACATCACGCAAGCACATATTAACATGATTTTTACACACAATAGCATGTTATTTATTTATTTTCCAACAATAACACACAAAATTGCCCAAATTCAAGATTCCACACAATCGTGGCACCTTCGGTCCTCACGACCATGAACCATTTTTGGTTTCATTCATCAACAAATTACAGCTGGATACCAAAAACTCAACAAACCCAAACATCGGGTCAGTGGATAAACCAAATCTCAACACTGTCCGAAAACGGGTCGAAAAATTCAGCCCGACCATCCAAAAGCCCGTGCTCTACATCAGTCCCAAAATTTGGGACTAAAATTTAAGGTCTCACGGTCTCTAAGAAAAACCCCTGCCAAATTATCTCTAGGTGAGAAATAACCCAAGTAGGAAAAATTTCACCTCAGAGCTTGATGAAACTCCAAGAGGTACCAGACACAGAAATTTCGACGCACTTAGGGACCAACTTTTACCTCGCCTCCAACGAACCACTCTCTAATCTCCAGATATTGTAGAGAACTGTAGTTCTTTTTTTCCCTTCTCTCTCTCTCTCTCCACTCACTCTTTTTAGTTCGTCCTCTTTTTTTTTTCTTATTTGTCTTTGTTTGTTTTCCTTGTCTTTTCTTTTATTTTTTTTAAAATGGGATATGGTGTCACATATTTGTCATATGTGTCTATACTATTACTCGTTTGTTTCACCTAAACAATTTATTTCTTTTTTACGCTTAATTTGTTTTAACTGAACTTAGCGAGCTATTTCAACTTCCCGCATTTTCGTAAAAATCTCGCCCCTTGAGTCACCATACTTTTGTCAGCCTAGAAAAAATCGAAAAATATTTTGACTGCCTCATAATTCAACGAAACTTTTTCTCGTCACTAGATTTCTTGAGACGACTTAACTCAGAAATCGCTTTCACATCCGAGATCTAGAGAATTTTCTAAGCTTTTATGAACCATTCTGGAAATTATTATTATTATTATTATTTTGCCATTTTTCCTGAAAATTACTAATTTTCCCAGGTTTTACAGATATAATAATATAATTACAAAATCCACTAGTATGAACTACAATACCTCTTAGAGGAATGATTGTTTAGACCATATTGTATATATATACAAATTTCATAATACTATTAATAAAGGACTATTAGGCTAATCCCAAGAATCCGGCGCCAAAAACTCATACGTGCATCAAAATGCATGAAGCTAGGATGTGTGCCAAATTTTTGGTACTACCCCACTCAAGAACTATTCACCCCTAAGAATCCGCATCAAAAAACTTGTTAGCCGTATGCTTCGCGGTAGATGAAAAGAGTGATTAGCTCCTTTTGTAAAATGTGTATTCATTAAAATTGAGTCGGTCTTGATTACCCGCAAGGCGCATGTGTCGTTCAAGTAATAAAAGTGATATTTAAAAGTCCGTATTATCTTTCCCATGAAGCTGTTTATTTTGCAACTAAAGACTAACTACCCAATTCACCAAGATCATTATTACTATTTGAAATCTAATGTTATGATTTACAGATGTATCAAAAGAATTTTAGTCCTAGATTCAATTCCATGAAAATAATTTTTAATAAAAATGGGTTTGGGGAATTTACGAGTGAGACAAAACTTGAATGTAGATTCAATATATGATAATCAATTTTGCATCTTGTATTCATAGCCTGGCCTTAAATTGGAAAACTCAGCTTATCAGTTATACAGTAGTAGTTTGGTAAATCTCCCCTTAACCATACTTTTCACTTGGTTAAAATTATATTCATTTCGAGACATGATTCTAATCCGGCTACTGTGCACCTTATAACCCTCTTTATAAGATTTACTTTTCAGTACTTCTCATACTGTTATATCTTAGGACTGAAGAATTTTTGCCCCATAGACAAGATAACGCAAACCTTCTCCAATTTGATCGACACCCTCGTCTTCATTTTTATAGTACCATCTCCCTGATTATATTTCAAGTTAACACGGATCAAAAATCAATTCAGCAAAAAGAGAAAAAAACTATGATTGATTAAACTGATAATTCATTCAACTATCCTCAAATTACGAGTAAGTTGGTGATCTATTTGAGTAACCCATCAGAGTTCATTAGTTCCTTAGTATTAGTCTATCATACCCACAAAGAACAGCTTTATACTCTCAGGATTCTCTATCTCTGTGTCACTCAGAAGGCCTCCTGGAAATTAGAGTAAGATACAGGACCTTGCTTGGGTACATGGTACTAGTACTGGGAACAAATAAATTCAAGAACAATACCAATCAAATAAATTCAAGAATTCTAATTAAGGCGTTCTTCCACCTTATGCATAAAAATGAATATCATCATTGACCCATTTTAGAGCTCAACTTTTCAAAACTGGTTCATTCATATCAGTGACTAACTTATCATGAAAATTCTCTGAAATCATGAACGAACTGAAATAAATGAACTCCATAAACCTTCCATCCTCCATTTGAAATCAAACAGTAATGAGAAAGATGATTTTATAAACAAATTTAGCTCGGGTCGCACTTCGCCCCAATACTCCAACCAAATCTAAAAACAATTAAAATCTACATTGAAACTCTCCTGAAACTAACTCTTACTAAAAAGAAAATAAAAGAAAATAAAATATATGTAAGAGTTCTAATCAAGCCCGTACGCCCTCGAGTTGGTCACAAGACACTCCTCAGATGCTGCCTATTTGCAGACTTCCTAATGTCAGCTATACTTTACACTGCATTGTTGATCCCCAAAATTCAAGCTCCAAATTGGTCACTCTATCTCATAATTAGCTCCCTGGCCATGACAAAAGTTTTCGGCTTCAGCCACCGGGCTCTGCCGAGACGCAGCTTTGCCACGATCGTTTTCGAAGCCGAACACTCGTCGCGACAAAATTTTTGCAGGAAGAATTTTGTTCTCGCCAGAATGAATGTATTAGCCGCTAATATCAGTCCGCTGAAACGCTTCGCGCAAACCTTCTCGCTTCCTGGAGTCTGCCGAATAAAAAAATTTTCCTTTTTCGCCTTATCAACTCAAGTAGACAGGATTTCTGAGTCCTTAATTTCTCGTCGCGACAGAAACTCCTCGTCACGACAAACTTTTCTTCTCCGATTCTTTTCAAGGCTTGGTTGAGCTGCTTGCTCCATATAAACTTTGCTGCAACATGCTTCACTCATTAATCTTAGTTCTCCTTCTATTTCTTGTCATGCATCTAATTTTATTCTCGTCGACAAAATTCTTTCATTCCATAGCTTCTATTGTCGCGACATAAAATTTCTCTTTCGCAATGTAGGTTCTACTTTTATTTCAATACTATGTCGCAAATATGAGTTTTCGCTCATTCTTTGTGTTGCTCTTCAACTCCTTGTCACGATAGAGAGTTCACCTCCTTCATGTTATGTTTGTCGCAACAAAAACAACCTTTGTCGCAACAGAGATTGTGTTGTTCTTAGTTGTGAATTCTAAATGTTATATCGCGATAGGATTTTATTTGTTGAGACATAAATTCCTCCTTGAGCTGGCTTGGTTCCGAAAACTTTGTCGCAACATAAAAACACTTGTCTCAGTTGAATTGTGTTGTATTCTTACATTTTCTATCGTGAAAAAATTGTCTTTTGTCAAGGATGCATTTTCATATGTTAGTCTTTCAGCCTTTGTCATGACAGAGGAAATATGTCCCGATTACAGCCTCTTTGCTCTCGACTCTGATCATTGTCATTAACGAGTTAAGAACTGCTCGCTACGGTAAATTTTCTTTTTTCTCTATTCTTTTCTTAACAATGCTCAACAAAGATTCTATTTTTCCCTCGTTTATCTCGACTTTGTTGCATATGAGCTATCGCCGCTTATTACATCGCTCTTTGGCCTATTTCAGAAATTGTGTCGCGCGACATGTAAAAATCATGTCACTCTACAAAGACTGGCTGCAATTTCCATTTTTTCGCTTCTTTTCTGCTCATTTTCTCCCCTTTTTCAATTAACACTTGCAAAACACAAAGTTGGTGAATGTTCCATAATTCGCATACCGAATGTAGCCGAACCCGTTAAAAACATGCCGGAAAATGGATTAAAATAGATGAGTTTAAGACTCATCAATGATGTCCCAAAGATCTCATCACTCTCTTCATCAATGGATGGAAGTTATGTATCATCGGTATGGAATTATTGATCTTAAAAAAATATGTTCTCCATGTGTTTCAGCGTTACTACCCTTCAACTCACTCCACCACCTCCTTGGCTCACTCCCCACCAATTTTATTCTAACCTCATTTGAACATCAAGTCTCTATATCAAATACCATTTGAGTAAGGGAAAAGTAACCTATCACCTCATGTATAGCTCTAAAGTGGTTGTACTAATTGATGAATTTCATCATGATGACCAATATTTTGAGTGGTGTGATCCTGGTCTGGCTTATATATTTGAGTTCCAAACTGTGGATTCATAAGAGTTAAGAATGAAAATATAAATATTTAGAAACTGGTGGAAGAAAGTAAAATATCAAATAAAAACATATTATGACAAAGATTACCACTATCTCTGATGAAGATCCATGTGGAGTAATAAAAAGGCGAGTGATGGTACGATACCACATCATATATGGGTGGTTATACCTAAAAGAAGTGGATGTTGCATTCGCTCTAACAAGATGATTAGTTCTACTTAATATAGTAATGATGAATAGTAATTCAAATTAAATCATGTTTCAACCCCCATATCATATTTATGTAATTTTGGCTTCAGGTTGCATTGCTCAGGTATATTAATCGCATCAGTCCAACCCACTCCAAAACATGATCTCGGTTTATGCCACTCCACCGTGGAAGAAATACAGTGGGCATATAATGTAATCATAAGTCAAAGGTAGAAGAATAATCTCCCAGTCTTGAGATGACATCTTCAGCATATTGCCCTATATAATCTAGAAATGTTTCCAAAACAACTCATATTATTTAGTAATATTTGAAATGTAAAAATTATTTAAAAACAAAAAAAGTATTTTTCTTCTCACCTATTTTGGCATGAGTCGGTCAAGTAGATACGTATCGGAGAGCACATGCATAGGTGCGTTGTAGCAAGATAAAACTCATCCCTCCACCTACGAAATAAATATATTATAAGTTTGTATAATTTATTTATTTATGCATATATGTGCCTAAATATGTTAAAATTAAAATGAATACATACTCTAGTAATTGTGGCACGCAGCATCATGGGTTTAAATGTAAACTAAAGGTGCTATAAAGGAAATCCTTTCCTCAAGCCCAACCCAATAAAATGAAGACCCGATACATCATGTGCATCAATATGAGATGCTTGACACATCTCTCGATATTGCCAAGCTAGACAAGCACTACCCCAACTATAAGTACCAGTCACTCTAAAATCTTCAAGTAGTGGCAAAAACATTAGATGCACCCTATTGTTTGATTTATCATAAAAAGAAAACCTCCAATCAATTGTAACATGAATGCCCTAACATAGCGATGCATAACTTCCACATCAACATCAGGTTCTAATGAAGAAAAATGTTCTAACAACCAACTCAAACGAAGTTTTTGTCTAGATATATTTGTATCTTTAGGTACTACTCTAACAATGTACAACATAACTCTCTCTAAAGTCAAACACGTGCTACCACTAACCGAAACACCATCGACTGGTAAGCCAAAAATAATGTTAACATCCTGAAGTGTAATGGTACATTCTCCTTGAGATACATGGAAAGTGTGGGTTTTAAGGCGCCATCTTTCTATAAGTGTTGTAATAAGATGCCAATCCAATGAAAAGAAACCTAATTTGGAAACATCATAGAAACCAGTTTGCTATAGATATGAAATAATACGTGCATCTAAAACACTATTACGATAGAAACTGGCCTCACGACGACGACAATGAATTTCTCTAGTCTTTGTTCCTACCCATATAAGTGAAAAACAATGTTTTTCTTGATTGTATAAAACCAAAAAAATCTAAAGGTCTTGGATCCATGATGATGCAAATTTTCGTATCATAAAAATAATTTCATTAAATTATTTACTCATATTGTAATATTATTATTGTGTAATATATCAATCATCATTATTTCATGTACCAAAATCGAATACACATTAAATTTATTTAAAACTTACAACTTCATCGAAGTTGGTGTGTTAGAAGATCAGTCCCTTTATTAAGACATTTCGCAATTTATCATGACCCTCCTCGTCACAGAAAATCCACGCCTAATCTGCACTCTGGTTCTCTCCAATCCATTTTGTTCTTAATTCTTGAAGACCTTAGTCTTCCTCTATCACGTAATAGAGTTGGATTAGGATGATCAATAAGAAAATTAGGAATATGCCAATAATCTTGATGTGGAATAAGATTGAATTTTGGTGTGATAATAACAACCATAAACACGATCTGGTCCCTTATAATGTTTATCAACAAATTGCCAACTATCAATCCTTGCACATTCACATATAGCTAGCACATGTGAACATGGGATACCAAACAATTGTCATTTGTTACAAGTGCATGTTCCTTCTTTCAACTTTACAACTTGTATACTATTTCCTTTATCCATATGAAACCCATGAGGAGCAGTTGTCACTTCAAATATCTCATCTGGACGTTGAAAGCTTGTGATAGTGTGTCCACTAGTCCTTGCCTAGTACTTTGTTATTTTGTTAATGGCATAAGAAGTATATAAATCTCCATTTGCAATTCGACTTTGTATTTCTGTTCGATGAGTTTCAAAATAAGAAACACAACTATAAAAAGTTAATCGAACAAGAGCGGTGATAGGTAACATCCTAGCCCCCTTAAGCACTCCATTTATGCATTTAGCAATATTTGTGGTCGTCCACCACCCATATCGATACCTTTCCATCATGTACAAAGTGAGACCCTTAAAATTCACTTTATGAAAAAATGAAAAATCGTAATTTCGTAAAATCCAAAATTTTTCTAGATCTCGATGATGAAATGAACTTCACCGTTGAATCGCCCTCGTGAAATCTAGCTACCATGTCGATGCTACCGACCTCGAGACACGAATTTGCATTTTTTCGAGGCACCGAGTATCGAGTGCCGTAAAATGACATGTGATGTGACAAAAGTCACCTATAACATGTACTCATGTGACACATGTTGCATGAGTAGAGAGAGGATGGAAATGGATGGCCGAGATAGTGTCAAGTGTTAAAAATCTAAAAAAGGGGGCATAAGTGGCATTATTTAAATTCTTAATGAGGAAGAAGACAAAATAGCCAATAGTAGTCATCTTCTTCCTTCAAAAAGAAGCCAAAAAACGTGAAGGAGAAGGGGGTGATGTAGAGTTAGCTGAGTTTTTATAGAGAAGGTGCAATCTCTCTCTAAGATCCCTGACGACGGATCGGCGATTTCTTTCTGCCAAGAAGGAAAGTGTGGTTCTACGCAGCTAGCATACGCTATGGCACCGGGTTTTGAGGAGTCGCATTGAACCCGTGAGGTAGGGTTTCATCCCTACTTGTTTACCTCTGCCAAGTGTTTTGTTGATGGTTGAGTATGGTTGAGGCCATGAGCCGCTGATCGGTCCCAAATCTTGGAACCGGCGGAAATTTATGGAACCTATTTGACGGGGCCTCGTGGCGGATTGCTGGGCTGCACGGTATAATTTATGCTATAAATTATGTTTTGGTGTGTATAAGGCCAGAAATGGCCATGGATTTCGAGTTCACAAAGTGGAACCGATGTTGGGGTGAGTGGCTGTGAACAGTAACCCGAGGGTTTCACTGTTCACGTGAATAGTGTTCACAAAAATATTTTTATGAGAAAATGTGTTTGGTGGAGTGATTCAAATTGAGTTGTTTCTCAGAATGTTAATTAGCCCATGTGAGCTAATTTTTTGGTGTGTAATGGATTGAGAATTTGTATAACATAAGCTTGGTGATTAATTATGTTAGTATGTGTATGTTATATATAGTAGCATGAGTTATTGAACCGGTATAATGCATTTTCATATATGCACTGGTAAATCCTTAGAAATTAGGTGTGAGTGCATGACATGAATTTTCTAAAATCGAACATGGTTGCGAAAGGTTTCATTGTGGATGATTTTCGGAGAATGGGGTTGGGAGGCGGTCGATAGATCATTTCGGATGAGGACCATGGCCCCCTTGAGTTCTCGACACATTCGCCTCGGAGGGTAGTCCCATATTTTCAGAAACTCGGTAGTGTATTTTCGAGAACAACAAGTTTTGTTTTGAAAATGGTGTTTTCTCATACATGGCTTAGGCAAGTGTGAGGGAGTCGGTGAGGACTCTTGACATGGGAACGGTCATTTAGACATTCAAGTAGGATCACGATTTTACTTAAGTGTGTGTTTACATTGAATCATTGCATATGCACTTAGGTGGGGAGTAACCCATTTAGGGTAATTCATTTATTGAGCGATAGCTCACCTGTTGAGGAAAACTATTTCGAGTGCGGGAAGCGTTCGAGAGAAGATGGCTCATCTTAGAGGCGATTTTAGAAAACCTAGTTGTAGAAAGCTTTGATGTTAGTATAACATGTATTAGCTGTAATTTAATATGTGTTTGTATTAAAAATGTTATAACTCTTGAACCATTGGAATATAGTTGGGTATATGTTTGATGAGTATTGGTGTATGGGCCTAAGTGGCCATATTTACTCAGGTATGGGTCTCGCGATACGAGACATATAGATTTTTCGTGGGTTGACGGGTTGTCAACGGACACCCCGGGTTTTGGGGCGTCACAGCTTAGTATCAAAGCTAAGGTAAGCGATTACCTTGGGAGCTCTGTGGGTGTAGAGCTTAGGTATATGAATACCTAGGGCTTGAGGGGCTTGGGCTTAGGCCATAGTCTTTAAGAGGTAAGAACATCACCACTTGGTGTGGCTCGATGTAGGTTTAGGTATGTGATTACCTAGAAAATCACGAGATTGGGATTAAGTTTCTTGCATGCATGTGTTTTATGTGTGATCATGTGATTGTTTGTTGAGTGGTATGTGTTATTGTGAATGGTGTGCATAACATGGATTATTTATGTATTGTGTGATTATGTGCTTAGTGATTGCTTAAATAGGAAAAAATGAAATGATGTGTTGGAAAATTTTGGAGTTTTACAGTGTGTAAAGCTGGAAGAAGAAAATAAATAAAATAATTTTAAAGAAATTTATTTGGTTTTATTGAAAATGAAATATATATATATATATATATATATATATATATATATATATATATATATATATATATATATATATATATATATATATATATATATTTTAGGTTTTTCAGTGAAGAAATGAAAAAAAATAATGTGAAAGCTAAAAAAAAGCGTCTGAGAAGGCGAGTTGGGCTGCGCCGAAATTGTGTCCGATACGGTGGAAATTGTATCGTGACATAGCTGACTCCCGGTGTGCGAGTGGGTTGGGGAATTAATATTCTGACGATATTTGGTTCTTTTGGGGTTCGGGTGTCCTTGAGATTTGCATGCGGGTTTGGCACGGGAGAAGGTTACGATCTGATTGGTTGTATCGTGACGGTGTCTTGATGGCTGGAAATTGTTCGCAATACCCAGTTGTGTCATTGACAATCTTTGAGGGACAGCCGAGGGTGTGGTGTGTCATGTCTGATGATTGTATCGTGACGGGGAGCGAGGCTTAACGAGTACGGTGGTTGTAATCGCGATCTGATATTTGTATCGTGACAAGCGGACTGTTGGCTGAGGCGTGTCACGATACAATTAATTGTATCATGATGGGGCGGGGCTTCGCGGCTGGTTTGTCTCGCGATCTGATGCGAAAGGCTTATTGCGTCCCGACCACTTGCTTGGCAGCGCGATCTGGCTGCGTTCATGCGTATCTGTGGAGCGTAATGACTCTGACAGATTAGGGCTGCATCTCTTCTTAGGCCAGAGCCACGTCTGGCCAGACGAAGTCTGGCGCCTTGCCGGTCTTGTGCGACCTAGAGCGTGCAAGCTAAATTTGTGCACTTGGTGCACCAACCGGGTTTTGACTCGATACAGCGTTTTTACGAGTCCCTTTGTTGGTTCTTGTTCTTAGACACGGAGTTCACAAGATTTTTCAGAAAAATAAATAAAATCAAATCAAATCAAATCAAATCAAATGAGCTTAAATTTTGTAAAAATGAAATTTTCAAAAATGAAAATTTTGTTGTAAAAAAAAAAAGAAAAAAAATGATTTAATGTGGAATGATTGTCTTGCCTTACGTAAATCTGAAAATGATGCGAAATGTTATACGTGTATGAATAATGTCTGGGGCTATGTTTATGCCTTGAAGTCTGCATTGGGTGGCGCCATTTGCGTGTGTAGATAGCTAGTGGGGGCGAGGGCGTAGGGGGGTGCGTCCACTGAGTGCTGGTCGGAGGCACCGCGGCACGACCGGCCAAGCCTTTCTTGGTAGTAGGGTTGCGATCACCGTGTGCACGGACGTACCGTAGTGAACGAGACGGGAGTCGACGAGGCTCCATTTAGAAGCACATGCGTCCTCCCGATGGTTAGAGGAGGAGTGGACTCTAGGGTGGGCGACTATGACCACGAGAGGGAAGGTAGATGTTCTCGCACGAGCATCTAGGATATAGGTCTTTGGTACTAGAGGAAGGATATCCATCTTCTTCGGCAGAAAGAAGCTGACCACATTTGTAAGGGATATCGAGGATGGGGCCAAGAGGTCATCGGGACGAGGCCGGATGGGACATTTAGTCATGCGGGCGAGATGATGTATTTGGAGTGCTTTGGACACTGGCCAGGATTACCCATGGAGGCAGGAATCCTAAGGTTATGGGATACTTCAGTCCCAACCATCAGTGAGACGGGTTAGGGTTGCCAGTCAGGATTGGCAGATGGTGTGCTACCATTACCAACAGCCCGGACACATGAGAGATTGCCAGCGGGGATCCAGGGTTTAGGGACGGCCACCCGATCCAAACTAGCCGCCCAGGACGGGAGAGGGTGTGGTTCATTCCTGCACCTGGTATGGGTCGGAGGAAGCCGGTTTCGATCGCGGGGGGGGTGCTGCCCAGCGCCTTGGCGAGCATAGGTGGGCGGAGGGGCCGGTGTGGGTCGAGGTTGGAGTGAGCCCGCTTGACCGGGATGTCGGGACCGAGGGCGTGTCTGTGTCGTGCGGGAGGCGGAAAGGCATGCGGATCGGTAGGACATGCGGGAATTACGTTTTATCGTTTTATGCATCATGATCATCATAGTTGCCGCGGCCCGAGTGGGTGGGCTTAGAGGTTGGGGCGCTTTAGAGATGATGGAAATTCTTCCCCTAGGATGTAGGGTGAGTTGTTGGATGTGTCGAGATCGTGGTCAAGGGATCTTAATGATTTTTCCTCATGGTGGACCTTAGGGTGGTAGACATATTGGGTGTTGATCATTCTTGACATGGATGAGTTAACCCGACCATCGGGTAGTCAATGTAGTGGAACTGGCGGGTTGTCATGCAGACGGTCTTAGAGTTGGGTGTGGTTACATATGCACGTGGTTGGATGCGTGTGAGCGTGGAATTTCGGGACGAAATTCTTTTTAAGGAGGGGAGAATGTGAGACTCCAGAAAATTCCAATTTTCTAAAAAATGGAAAAAATAATTTCGATAAAAATCCAAAAAAATTTTAGATCTCGGATGACGAAACAGACTTCACCATTGGAATCGTCTCACGAAATCTAGCCTATCCATGGTCAGTGCCAAATTCAGAGATGCAGGATGTCGAATTTGCATGTTTTTCGAAGTAGTAGAGTATCAGTCTTGAAGTAAGCGACATGTGATGTGACAAAAGTCACCTATAACATGTACTCATGTGACACATGTTGCATGAGTAGAGAGAAAGGATGGGAAATGGATGGCGAGATAGTGCGAAGTGTGAAATCCGAAAGGAGTTTATAAGTAGCATTATTTAAATTCTTAATAGGAAGAAGACAAAATAGCCAATAGTAGTCATCTTCTTCCTTGAAAAGAAGCCCAGCGTGAAGGAGGAAGGGGTGATGCGGTGAGTTTTTAGTGAGAGAGTGTCAGCTCTCTACAAGATCCCGAGACGATCAGATAGTAAGTTTCTTCGGGCTAGAAGGAAAGTTGTTCTCTGCTTGTGAGGGCTCTGGTGACAGATTTTGAGGATTTCGAGTCAGCGAAGTAGGGGTTTCATCACCTTACTTCCTCTTATTTAAGTGTTTTGTTGATGGTTGAAAGTATGATTAAGGTGGGTAGTGGCCGTTTGGTCAGTCCCAAATCTTAGGCAAAGTGTGAGTGTGAACCCATTTGAATGGTCTGCTGACGGTCCCGAGCTATTTGGGTTTCTAGTGAGTATAGCATTTATACTATACGTATGTTTAGTGTGTATAAGGCCGAAAATGGCCATGGTTCGGGTTCAGTGGAATCGATGTTGGGGTGGTGGCAGCGAACGATATATATGTTATATATATTAGCATGAGTTATTGGGCGGCACTTAATGCATTTTCATATGCAGCAGGTAACCTAGAAATTAGGTGTGATTGCATGACATGAATTACTACGAGAAAAGCGAACATGGTTGCAAAGGAATTTCACAAGAATGATTTTCGGAGAATGGGGATGGGAGGCGGTCCAATAGTCATTTGGGATGAGGACCATGGCATTTGGGAAGTTCTCCGAGCACGTCGCGCCTCGGAGGGTAGTCCCATATTTTCACAGAAACTTGGTAGTGTATTTTTAGAGAAACGACAAAGTTTTGTTTTGAAAGGTAATGTTTTCTCATACATGGCTTAGGTAAGTGTGAGGGAGTCGATGAGGACTCGAGACATGGGAACGGGCATTTAGACATTCAAGTAGGATCACGATTTTACTTGAGTGAGTGTTTACATTGGATCATTGCATATGCACTTAGGTGGGAAGTAACCCATTTAGAGTAATTCCACTACTAGGCGATAGCTCACCCTGCCGAGGGAATACTATTTCAGGTACAGGGAGCGTTCAAGAAGACGACTCATCTTAGAGGCCGATTTTGAAGAAAGCCTGGTTGTGGCTTTGATGTGTTAGTATAACATGTATTAAAACTGTAATTTAATATGTGTTTGTATTAAGAGAAATGTTATAACTCTTGAACCATTGGAATATAGTTGGGTATATGTTTGATGAGTATTGGTGTATGGGCCTAAGTGGCCATATTTACTCGGGTATGGGTCTCGCGATATGAGACGTATAGATTTTAAGCGGAGTTGTGGGTTGTCGACGGACACCGGGTTTGGGGCGTCACCTGAAGTCTATTTCTTCGTGTCCTAACATTTGAAACCATTCTAAGCATTTTCTTCCAATTGTTTAACTCATTCATCTGAGACTCATGCTTTTCGTGGTTGATATTTGAGCTCTAGCTCTATACACAAAGATTTTTTAGCATCTTATTTCTTAATTTATCATTGAAGTTGTTTTGTCATATGCCAAAGCGTGTATTGATATTGCATAAGGTGGGAGTCCATCGGCAGTAGGATTTCTCCGCGACAACTTCTATTCATGCGCCAACGATCATAAACAAGACATATGCCTTTCCTTTGTGACTTAAGCTCCCTTAATGCATAAAGAAAACAAGACCAACATTATGTTGATTCCTCCTTAACTACTGCAAATGCAAGGGGGAATATATGACCATCAGCATCAATTGATGTTGAAATCAAAAGTTTCCCCTATGTATTTTCCATATAGAAAAGTTCCATTTATTTGGATTATTTGTCTACAATACTTAAATCCTTCAACACATGCTCCAAAAGCCCAAAACACACATATGAAACGTACATTTCTTGTAGACTGCTAATCTTGAAGTCTTGAAACAACCTTAGTCTAAGGATTGGTTAGTTTAACAATATTCGACGAAGAGGTAAAGCTTGGTAGATTCATCCCGATCACCATATATCTTTGATGATCTCTTTTTCTCTTTGCTTCCCAGATATAAATAGACATTATAACCAAACCTCCCTATCTTTCCTTTATTGATGTAGTAAGCAATTGAGAATTCAAACGTGATCACTTTGAATAACAATTTTAATTTCGCGAGCAATCAATGTAAAGTCTAATTGTGATTGGTCTTGTGATAGTTTAGGATAAACACAAGTGTGAGGACATATGTACTTTGTTATCTCAAATAAACCATGAGTTTTATGACGACATGCACAAAGCCTCCAATTACAACCCTCATACCACTTTTTACACTTCAATGCCCACATATCTAGCTTTGATTCAATAACAATCAAATGGTGATTTCTATTTATGGAATAGCAGCTTAACAACTTTATTATAAGTCTTTTCTTTCAAATCTCAAACCCTTAAAAATTCATCATTTCATTCCATAATCCGATGCGTACTATCAAATAATGATATGTCATAGAGTTAGGGGTTGTTTGTTTTTTGACTTAATCTTTAGCTAAATAGAGCTTTTCGGCATTAAGTTCATTTAATTTAAAAAATTTTCACGACTTATTGTTGAAATTTTTTTCAAAAGTTCTAAATAGAAAAAGTGAAAATATTTAATTTTTCTATTCAGAAAAAATCATTTTTCACCAAAACAAGAAAAACTCCGTCATTGCCCAACAAAGAGAAGAGCTGTAACCTCCTCTAGAGATGACAATGGGAGGGTTTAGGCCAGAGCGACCTCATCCGTCTGCTTCGTTTATTTTTGATTCTCAAACATATCTGTTAAAGTCATGAGCGGAAGCGAAAGGATAAGGAAAATTCCCTAAACCGCCTCGTTTACATTTGATTTTTGTTTTATTTTTATTTTTTATTATATTAAAATTAATATGTTTCATAAAAATAAATATTATAATTTTTATAAATTTGTATGTTAAAAACATTATAATAATTAGTATTATTTTATATTAAAGTATATATAAAAAATATTTTAAAATATAATCGGGGTGAGGCAAGGAAGTAACAATACACGAACCCCTTCACTGAATAAGTCTTGTATTTGAAGAAATAAATCCAAACCTAAAAACTGTGGCCCCATTTCAGGGTGCTTGTTGACCATAGTCAACCTCTTGAAAAACTTGTGTGTCTCATATCATAGAATCCATACATGAGTAAAAATGGCCACGATGGCACACATCATACTCACCAAAATATAATCAACATATTAAATGTAGTTTCAAGGATTATTATCACTCTTCATACGAACATATATTAAAATTTAAAATTCTATTACATGTTTTACAAAATACATATCAAAGCCACAATCGAAACTTTCTTCTTAAACGGCCTCTAATGGTGTTGTCTTCAGAACCTCCTGTACTAAATAATTTTCCCTCGCCAGGTGAGCAATTCCCGATAGTGGAATTATCCTACATTAGTTACTCGCTAAATGCACATGTAATAGCAACCGACACATTCGAAGCAAATATATGATCCTACTTGAATATCTACATGCCCAATCACATGTCTCGATCCTCTTTTGGAGCTCCCTCACACATGTTTTATGCCATGTATGAGAAATGGTTTCCAAACAAAATATTTGTTTTAATTGTGGGCAACCCTACGATATAAATACATTGGACGATCATCGAGATGGTTGTTGGGTAACTCTCAGAAACAGTCCTTGGGGCCCTCGTGGGTGTGGACAATTTTCCCAACAATTCTTAGGACAACTTTCAATAAAATTATTATTTTAATAATTTTATAAAAGGAATTCATACGTTTGGATAACCCTCCAGATTTTAACATTAAATGCGCTCCACACCTACTATTCTAAGGTGCCGGTGCATATGAAATGCGTATCTTGATTCCATATATCAATTCAATGGCTCATACACAATTATATTTCATATAATTCAAACATCATGTTAACACATTAAATTACATGCATTACTTGATTCTTTTATACATACTCGAGTCATTCATTTTAAGCAATATTATGCGAAATAACACATGGGCGATTTCAGTCGACCATCGGCCGGTTGTTTTTAACGGTCCACTGGCTATGCGTGGGATGTCCATGGATAGCCCCCTCATCAAGTATCGGTTCCACTTCTTTGGAACCGAAATCAATGGTCATTTCGGCCTCACAACACCCAAAACCACAATTTGCATGTTATTCAAATATAAAGCAATAACACACATATAAGGCACACAAGGACCATTTCAGTCCGAGATCAATCGAGGATACATCCATGGAATCGAAATTTCAAACATTTAGTCCAGATTTTTGGGATGACTACTTTCGACCGCTCGCGTATACATGTCGTCAATAATTTTAAATGGCTCTTGTAAAAAATAAACCAAGTAGAATAACCACCTCTCGGGTTGTGAAACTCCTCAGTTGCCATAGCGTAGCTCTTTGTAGTGAGAGACGACTTTCTATTCTTTGCCTCGTAGAAGTTTGATGGAGTGCGATCGTGGGAAAATTTTAGAGAGAAGGTGGAGCCTCTATAAAATCGCCATTTCTCTCTTTTTTTCTCTTTCTATTTTCCTCGTAAGCGGATTTGGGAGAAGAAGTCGAATTGGGTTAAATGCCAGCATGTCATTTTCGTTGGTTGACTTGGATTACAGTATCCACTTATCCCTCTACCTTGAGATTTAATCCGATTAGGAGATGTCACACATGTCCACATGGGCCCCACTTCACTGCCACATTGTTTGACTAATTCTACGCATACATTGTACCTTTGTGTGAAGCCACTCATGCTCGTGCCAGTGTCTGCGCTTCCCTCTCGGTCTTCCGAAGCTGAAGTCAGTATCTCGAAATTATTGAAGTGCGGCGTGGTAGCTAAATTTCACGAGACAATTCCAACAGTGAAGTAGTTTCATCATCAGAGATCTAGAAAAATTTCAGATTTTGACCCAGTGCAGTTTTACTTTTCATAAAATTAGAATTTACACCGGGTTTGCAAATTACGATTAAATAAAACTCGTCCCATTAAGAGCGGGGCGGGGCGGGAACCCGAAATAATCCGCCCCATTGCCATCCCTACTCACTACCCAATGTTAAAAAACAAACAACTTAATTCTATTAAGTACTATTCAGCATTAAGCTGAAAAAAGTTTTATTCAGCATTAAGTAAAAAAAACAAAAGCCACCTTAATTACATCCCAATTCAATTGACTAAACAATGGGGGAGGAACATCATGTTCACCTCTGCGTTAATGACACATCATTTCACCTATTTCACTATTCATTATCTTCCATATTCATAATATCATATCGACATCATCTTCATCAGAATAATTCCACATTGTCATCATCATTCTTAGTGGGAGAAATATCAACAAAAATTGTCGTTACATCATCATAATTGGATTCGATCATTCTGCGGTTCAACTCCATAACAAGTTCCATTTTCATAGTCATAACTTTGAAAACCCATAGGAGAAAGGTATTCTCTTTCAGCCTTTGTTGACTTGGACTGTAAGCTGATATGCATTGGGGTAAGTAAAGCCAGCGGCATATCACCATGACCTCTTAAAGAAGTTGACAATACATTTTCAATGGTATTTTGAGGAGGAGATTATTGCAGCAACATTAAAACATTATGCTCACGTCACCATCATCTCAAATAGGTAGAGGGAAATAATTAACACGTCCATTTCCATTTGGAAAGGAAATAGGATAAATATCTGTTTAACATGGTGTGAATCGATCAATATTTAGGGCTTAATCCAATTTGATTCTAACTCATCAAATGTGATTATATTGTTGATTAAACGTCTTTCTCGAGGATGACAATTATAACATACCCAATTAATCGATTTCCACAACAATGTAGTGTTATTGGCCATTGCCAAACCTATTAAAAAACAACAAAGAAACTTTGGTATTGATAATGTGTGATCATCATTGATAAATGATATATTTCAAATATATCTTGCAAAATCTAATGGGTCTCTACCTTATTTGAAAATGCTCCATGTCAACTTTTAATTTTCTTTCCACATATCGTTTAATTCAAATTTGAGTTTTGAAGAAATCTTTAAGCAACAAACAAAAAAAATGTAATATCCTTTGTTTTTTTGTTACTCAAAATATAAATGAAAGGGAAATTTAAGACTATTTATATTTCTTTCTCACTTAACTTCAATGTCATATGATGTTCAAAATCTAATTACTGGAAGATCCGGCAGCTAGCCTTGTCTAGCTTTGGCTAAACAGTGTGACCTCAGACCACTTTTCTGAATTACTTGATCGCTCCTAGAATTCCATCTATTAAAAAGACAAGAAATTTTAATTATTAATAAACATTGAAGTCATCATTGATAAATGATATAAAAAAAAATATCTTGAAAATATTACGAGTCATCTTTCTGATGCATCATTCATTAAGGTGGTGGACGAGGAATGACAAATTTTCCCATACTGATTATTGTCCCATCAGGCCCATAGATGAGAAATTCGGGCCGGCCCGGAGGCCCTAATGGGTTGTGGGCCATTAGGTCCTAATTTATTCGGATTAATTTTTTGTCAGCCCGACCCGGCCTTAGGTGGGCCCCTTTTCAGGTCAAAATGGGCCAAAATAGGAAAATGTTAAAAAATAAATTTATAATTTTTTAAATATTTCATAAAATGAAATTTTGTGACTATGTAATAAAGTATATTAATTATTTTTAATATTATCTTATTTTAATTAACTCATATGAGTATGATTTTATTTTATTAAATAGTGAAATCATATGACAATGATTATTTAAATATTTTCAATAATAAAGAAACATATATTTTTATAACTAGAAAATTAACTACTTTAAAATATATTAACTTAAAAACATGTGTAATTATTAAAAGACAAAATATTAAATATAAAACCGTATTGTAAATATGTGTAATTATTAAAAAATAAAATATTAAATATAAATTATTAAAATATATATATTTCAAATAATGTTAATGAAAATTATTTTATAATCATTTTCAAAAATAGCAATAAAAATGGGTTTATAAGAGCATCTCGAGCAGTTAGCTAAAAAAAAGCATCTAAAGCTATTTTTTTTACTCCAAAAAGTTACTTTTTGAGATTTAGCTAAAGTTTTAGCTAGAGCATCTCCAGTAGTGAGCATCTAAAGTTTCATCTATCCTAAATATATTCCAATTTTACCCTTTCTCTTCTTTAATAATTACATCATATACCATTCATTCATCTATATCACTCTATACACTATAAATTTGATTTAAAAAGAGAAATAAATATTTAATTAAAATTTAAAATAAAAATAAATATTCAATTAAAAATAAAAATGGCCATAAATATTTAATTAAATCAATAAAAATAAATTTTTTTTGAATTAATAAATTTAGTAGTTGAAAATTTTTTGCTCATAAATATTAATTAATTTTAAAAAATTTTGTACTTCTTATAAAAAATAATGAAAAATAATTTTGTTGATTTCTCAAATCACACTAGGGTTGTAAAAAGCTAATAAATCTTGAATGATTTGCATTAGCCGTGGTTGAAACTGCCCACATCACATTAGAGGTTATAAAGTTCGTGATTTCTGGGTACAGCGTATCGTTCTATGCGATTTGTCCAAATCACGTTATGCCTCAGCTACATCGGGTTCTGGATGATTTGGTCATTGGTGATTTGTCACATCGCGCCAGGGTTTGTAAGGCGATAAAGTTAGTCTTATATATATCTTTGTATTGACTTGTCAAATCGCGAAGCAGCGACTTTATGCATTTCGATTAAGCGATAAAGCCAAAAAACATCTATAAATTGAGGAGGATGTCCGCATAATTTTACACACATCGGTTTTCAGTACGAAGCGAAAAATGAGTAACTTTTAACAATCACTTTCCAATGTTCATCTTCTTCGGATGAAGAAGAAAAGAAACACGTGGTTCATCAGCGGCTTTCGAGTTTGAAAGACAAAACTCTAGATGCAGATACGGAGATAGAATCGATGGCTAATCTAGATATCGTGTAGGAGTTAGCGGTCATTCATTGCTAAATGATTACGCCGTTGAGAATCAGTCTATGTGAAACATTATTTAGCGAGGCCCTTTCGTTAAGTCGGCCTGTTTATTCGAATTTTACATACGCTCGATAGCCTGATGATTATTTCGATGCAGAAAATCTTGCCAACAGTGGTTATCAGGTGAACAAAAAAATGGCCAATTTGCACTTCGCATGCTTGCATACGGTATGTCTGCGGACTCACTCGTGGTATATCCAGTGGAGAGACCACAACCATCGAGTGTGTCAAACGATTCTGCCAGGGGGTGGTAGAAATTTTTGGGCCTGAATATCTCAGATCCCCAAATGTGGCTGACATCTCTAGGCTGTTACGGAAAGCTAATCAACGTGGCTTTCCTGGAATGTTGGGCAGTTTGGACTGTATGCATTGGGCGTGGAAAAGCGTCGGCGACATATCTGAAATATGCGGCCATGTCCATACAAGCCAGGTGTATTAACAGTGAAGTCGCCTCCTACGACTTGTGGATATGGCATACTTTTAGCATGCCGGATCTAACAAATGATATTAATGTACTCGACGCCTCAATCTGGCTGCAACTGCGAGAAGGATGTGGTCATTCAGCAAATTATACCATAATGGCGACCATTACAATATGGGATACTATCTTGCGAGACGGTATATCGAATAAGCGACAATTGTTGTCGATTTAGCATCCTCGAGTTGGCTCCGCAATTCTTTGTAAAAAATATGAGAGTTAGAAAGGATGTAGAATGAGCATTTGAGTGCTTGAGCTCGTTTGCTATCGTTGGACGACCCCGATTCTGGCATCATGAAGACTTGACTTTTATCATGAAAGCGTGTATTATATTATTGACATGATAGTGTAACACCCACAAATGTACCACAGTAGTTTCGACATATTTAGGGTATTTTTGTAGCGAAATTGAATGTTTTGTGAATTAAATGCAAAACATGGAAGCTTGAGGGCCGGAAATTTACAAGACTTAAGGACAAAATTGTAATTTGTCCAAAAGGGAGCTTAAAGTTATAATTTGAAAGGTATGGGCGAAGAAGAATAATAAAATTGTTGTGTAATTCCTGAAGATTAGAGACCAAATACAATAAAAGGAAGTTGAAATGCAAATGGTCAAGAGTTGGAGGACCAAAAAGCAAATAAAGCAAATAAACCCCGAATGGGACTTTTGGAGGGCAAGTATGGCATGTGAGTATGGGATTTAAAGACTGAATTTGATCTCATGTGGGGAGTAGGAAAACCGTATGGGAGAAGAGAATGGGAGAAGAAGAAGAAGAGGAAGAGGAAGAGGAAGAGAAGCCAAGCAAGCCAAGGTATGGAAATTATGGATTTTAGCATGATTTTGGTACAATAATTTCTTGAGTATGGATTGCTAGGGTTTCCATTGAACATTAACTTGATTCCCATCTCTAGGGTTTTGCTAGGCAAACATTCTAACTCTAGATTTAAGGGAAGTTTGGTTGAAAAGCCCTGATTGATAATGAGTGGATATGGAATCCTTCACAATTCCAAGGATTTGTAGAATTGGGTGGTACGGTATGAATCCTAAGTTCTTTTGCAAATTAAAAGTGTTTGTGGAGTTGTTGGGAGAGATTCCATGTTAGTTTTTGATGAAGGATGCATTAGGAGTGATCTATAGTTGAAGTGTATGAAAAATGGGAGAAAATACACATTACGGGCATTTACGGGTGAAGTGTGCAGTACACCTTGAGCTGTCTGGGGTACACTTTAGGTTCACGATCATTTGTGACGTGTGCAGTACACATTAGACTGTCTTGCGTGCATACAATTACTGTTTTCTGTTTCGACCAGTTTTCGTATTTTAGCCATAACTTACTCATTTCTTATCCGATTTGAGTGATTCAAGTTTCTGGTTAAAATAGACTTCAAGGAAAACTAAACCTATAGAAATAGGTATCGTCAAATTCTGACTCTAAGTGGTCCTAAAATTCACTCAAAGTGGGGACATGTGCAAGCCAATTCCTGCATCAGATTTGATCATAGAGTAGTTGAATTGTTTTGAACGTAACTTGAGATTCAGGTCTTCCAGATTTGGAGTGATTCAGTTGGAAATGAACCCTTAATTCTTAGCTTCAAATGAATACAAAAAGAACCAGGGTCAGGTATGAAGTTAAGCCTCCTGAAAAAAATAAGAAATTCAGGCCCATTCTAGTGTAATCGGGTAAGCAGGCTAGTTTGGCATGAAAATGCCATAACTTTTAAGTGGATGATTCAATTGGAATGATTCCAATTTCTAAGTGAAATAAATTCATGGAGGGACAAGAAAACTTGAATGATGTGTGGATGGGCATCATCACCCAGGTACAAGTATCAGGAAATGCCATATTATGGAATAGGCATGAAACACGAATTTGATATGAGCACAGAAAGCCAGGCTGAAACATGAACATGAACATGAACATAGAAAAACAATATGTCGTGATACTTGAGAATGTGATTAAGAAAGGTTATAAGTTACGAAGACATATGGCCAGTATGACTACCTAGGGCCAGAGAAGAATGAGCTGAGTGGGCGTCACTTTTGGTGCCCGGCACTCCACGATCGGTGCTCGGCACTCCTGCGAGTCTTCACGGCACTCTGACTGCGATGGGCGAGGCCGTCTGTATGGTGCTACGACACCTCAGTACTGTATCGTACCTTTGGGTACTTATTTGTCTTGCGTCTACTCATTTCTTATGATTGGTTTAGGTAATTCAGACAGATTATATGTCCTCTTGAATAATGAATAAGAGTAAAGATGAATGTACCTTTGTATCGATTAAGTTAAAATTTAGGTACCTCGGGCCTGTATCTGATAGGATTAAGCGTAGTACCTCGGGTACTCTTGTATCCAAGTAACATAAGTATAAAGTTCACGTAGTACCCACGGTGCTCATTATCGACAAAAAGTAAGGATTAAAGTTCACGTAATATAAGTATAAGTCCGATAGTACTATGGGTACCTAGAAACCAGCAGTGTAACTCGAATATGGTTATGATTTTAAACCCGATAATCTCTTTGTTATTGGATATGTTTTGAATCTGTATGAATCCAGTATATGTATCACATTTGTGATCGTATACGCTATGGACTAATGTCCATATCTGAAATGTTTCTGCATAAGTCTGATCTGTTTTGACTTATCGTACCTACGGGTACCTTCGCACCAGTATAAGATTTGTAAGATAAGTATACACTCTGTAGGACATGTATAAGATCTAAAATACATGGCATCCCGAGTTAATTCTTTACAGTATAAGATGCGCCAATTAGTATACACTTTCACCCAGCCAGGACATGTATAGGCTGAAATACATGTCGATGTTGTAACCCACATATAAGATCAGTAAGATAAGTATATGCTCACGTAAGACATGTATAAGATAAAATACATGTCTAAAAGTTACGTAATACCGATATAAGCTCAGTTAGATAAGTATATATACGTAAGACATGTATAAGATCTAGAAACACATGTATAAGTTCAGTAATATACTCATAAGATCAGAAATCGGAATAAGTTCGATGTCTGAGTATAAGTTCGAGTAAGACCGGGATATGCTTAGTAGTACAAATGCGATCTGAAGTACCCGAATTACTATAGGATTTTGTAGTACTTCTGAAATTACTTAGGTATGAGAATAAGTTCCTCAATACTAGTATACGTTAGTTATATCTACGTAGTACCTCTGGGTAACCACGAGCAAGTGGCTTCAGTAGTATAAGTATAAGCTTTGTTGTACTTTAAGGGTACCTCTGTATAAGCATGAGTTCTTTGTGAACTCCCCAAGAAGATTTGAGAGAGATATAAGGGCGAGTATTTGGATAAGTATCGATCGACAGTTCAAGTATATGTCCTTTGGGGACTGAATAAGTATCGTCGATCTAAGCATAAAGTAATAATCTACGGAGATTAGAATAAAAATAAGTCTGTCATCGATTATGAATCCCGAGTAAGTATAAGATCGAGGAATGTTATAAGCATAAGTTAGAATAAGAATAAGTATGCACTATAGATATATAAGAGCCGAATGCATAAGTATATGTACGAATAAGCATAAAATGCAGCTATAAGTATAAGTTACGCATAAGAATCGGTTCATAACTCTACGGGAGTCTCGAATGAACCACAATTCTGTTATAAGTATAAGCTCGATGAGTATACGAGAAATGCGAGGTCAGAGGCATAAGATGCATAAGAATAAAGTTTCTGCTCCTATGGGAGATCAAAAATAAGTATAAGTCACGAGACAAGTATCGATATAAGTTAGATATATATATATCATTTGGGAGACTTGGAAAACTGAGAAGTTATGATACATGTAAAAGAGACGAATTAGATGCCTTGCCATTGTATATGTCTAAGTTGCTCTGAATATGACTTGAACTGTTATACATTTGGATTATATGAATTCATGAAGATTTTGATATCTGTTTCTGTTATATGTTTATCATGATTCAGTCTAAATGCATGTGTATCAGTATAAGTTATAAGATATATTTCAGCTAAGCATAAAAGAACGCACGGGTTTCTGTCAGGTGTAGGTACGGGAAGACATTTGAAGATCTTATGCGGTTGGGCCGGCACACGGTAGGGTTCGCTACATGTAGGTTAGGTGCTCGATTTATGAAATGTAAAGTACGAGTTTTGTATTTGTAAATGGGTCTCTGTAAATGTTATAGATTTTGATGGACACCACTCGGTGGTAGTTCTTTTGATATGTTTATGACATTTTAATTATGTTATAAGATGTAAGGCCATACCTGCAGTCTGAGTTTGGTTTTAAAAAAATGGAGTAAAGAGTCCCGAGTATATGGTCTCGCGTCCGAGGAACCACATTTCGAATTGGATTAATCGGGTCGAGTGGGAATCAGGCGTGTGACATGGAGTGAGGATGAGCGGGTTGATGGCTTGATGGAACTTGTTACAATAGCCACAGCGTGGTATGACTCATTAAGGCGATGGCCCGAGTTAGTGTCGTAAGGGCGAGACCCTTTGATCGATTTATGGCTAGCTTCGCCATTCGAGTCGAACACACCCATCTTGCTCATGGCAGAAATGCATTCTGCGTCTACGGGCCAGCTACGTAGACGAGGCGTTATCGAGTGAATTTATGCTATTTTGATATTATGTTTTCTCTTGTCATGTTATGTTATATTTATGTTTTTTAATGAAATTCAAGTTAGTTGCATCTTTTATGTTTTTACTACTAAAATGACATAGATAATTTGAATATTTCATTTAAGTAAGTAGACAAAGTGAAATTACATTAAAATAAGCAGCTAGATAATTTGAATACTACGTTTTATCGTTAAAGTTGGAATTCTGCATTTTCCTTCCAGCACTGCCATAATCGAATGCTTCGTAGTTGATAATAGTGTTGTTCGATGGACATATGTGAGATGTCTTTTTCCATAATGGCATCATGGCGATCATCTACCTGACCTATCTTGCTCGCCTGCATCCCATCTTCGTGCGTCTGCTGATATCTAGTTACATCCTCCCTACGTACTTGCTCCTTGATGGTGAAGCTTTTGCTCCTCATAAAAATTCTTTCTTTTTTCACTCTGCTCAGATAATTCACGAATCGTATCTGAAATAGAATTACTAGTATCTTGTTGGACTCGCCTTACTTTTTTTATATGCCTTTCTTCAAGCCTTTTCTTCGAGGGTCTCTTCCTTGGAAGTAAGCATTTGTGCTATATGGATCTTGATCCAGGAGTCGAGAAGATCTGGTGTATCATGAGTTCGCTTCATGCATGGGAGACGAGAGGCCTAGGGTTGCTGGGTATAATCATCCATATCCGCGGTATTTAAGCACCTCCGTGTGTGATCCGCCAAATCCACGGACTCTTTAACATACGCTTGAAACATATTCATAACACTGCATTTGCGAGAAAAATAAAATTAGAAATAAATAAAATTTTCATTAAAAATGTTGTTGTAGAAAATTATGATAGATAGCCCAACGCCGTCGGTGATGTTTACGCCCGCTGCGGCTTCATTTGCGTCGTGCAGTATCGCCATTTGTCTGATAATGTCAGGATTCTATCCCATCGATTTTGTCTGAGCATAAAGTCATTGTTAGGTTAACTCCGACGTGGTCTCAAAAACTTGGCCGTGGCGATCCCAAAACTTTGACATGTAGTTTGCCTATCTGCGTCAGATCTTAGGTTATGAGTAAGTCAAGATATGCTCTACAGTGCTCACGTCTTCTCATTTAAGAAAATTTCCCATACACCGTATTGGAGGAGATGCCATTTAAGGCTACAAATAAAACTTAAATTAAGTATGAATAACTAAGAGTGGAAAATAAATAAAAGCAATTATTTAAATAGTTAATGGAATATTGATACAGAAAATAATAATATGTTAATGGTAATAAAATAAAATTTAATTTATATCAGTAAAATATTTATATTATTTAAATTATATTTTAAAAATTATTCATAAAATATGATTTATGTTTTTTTGATGTGTCTTATTTTATTTATAATATTATAGATTGAAAATAATTAGAAGATGGCAAATATTTGTAGGCTCATAATATAACAAAAATGGGTTTAGGTGGCAGGCGTCGTTTTGCGGTTTTGCCAACGACGTGGTTTTGTCACGCATATTATTTTGAAGTGCGCGCCTAAAGCAGCGACGTCGTTGTGGCCAGCCTGGCATGAAAGCTGACGTCGTTTTAAGCGATGAAACCTGAGCCAAAACGACACCATTTTGGGTAGAAGTGGTTGTAACTTGTATTTGTTTTTCTGACCAGTTTGTAGCTTGATGTCATTTTGTTTTTAATTTAAAAATAAATAAAAACGAAATGACATCGTTTTATCATCCCCAGAGACAAAGCGGCGTCGTTTAAGCGGCCTTTCCGCGAGGACTTCCCCTGACCGACCGTTCCGGTTGGAGGCGTGATGGGGAATGGGCGAAGGGTGGATTGAAGATCTCACATGAAGTCGGAGATGGCGTGACGCGTGTGATGGTTTTGGGCCAAAGCTGAGTGCGGGAGCGAGGACTTTGGACGGTGGCGGTAGCCCGATTGACATTGACGGTGACAACTGCTGACAATGACGGCGAGGTTAGCTTCGCCTCGATTTCTTCCCTTCTTTCTTTTCGTTTCTTGCGGTTTCCCCAGATCTGCTAATTTGGTGTATGGAAATCGTTTCCGTTTTTTTGCTATTTATTGAAATATTTGTTTCAGTCGTTGGGAGATTGTGAAATGGTTCACGGGTGTGCATATTTGTCAAGGAATCTACGATTTTGGAATTGCGGTTTACGATAATTGATTCGGGTTCTGGTTTCTGGTGTATTTTTGCTTCCAGCGTTATATCTTGGCGATGGAATGGATTTTCAGTTTGCTCATGCTTGACGTCCCATTATATATGCCAAATTTGGCGATCACTTTGTTCATCGACTAAAAATTTAGCTCAGAAGTATTATCGCTATTTGGGCGATGTTTCAAAGCATCATTTTTTTATTCCGCCGTTTCTTCATTCTTTGGAGTTCTTTCTGTGATACTGCGTATGACAACTCTGGGCTTTCTTTCAGACTGCGACTCGGCGATCTTGAAGTTGTTACTCTTAGGTTTCCTTTCCGACCCACGTAAGGAAGCGATAAAGGAATGTACAATCTTGACCCGAACCCCTTCTTCATATTCGCACGAGATTTGTCCCGGTTTCTACAAAATCACTTACCCATTTCGCATGTAGAAACGATTTTTGAGTAGGAAGCGTCGAGATAGTTGAAGGGAGGTTGGGATCAAGTCTGACTTATTAATTGGTAGCATGAGGGTCTAGAAAATAGGTTGCTTCTTCTTCTACATCTTCTTCTTTTGGGTCTCAAGATGTGATGATCCAAGTCGCCCTTATCTCTCCTCTTTGTGTGGAGTGTGGTGATTGTGATTTGGAAGCGTTTCATTTTATTTGCCAGTTTGCTCGGGATTTTTGGTGGTAATTTTTGGATGAAATGGTTTTTATCTATTCAGATATGGTTGAATGTGGGGTTGTGTTTGCCCGACTTCTTTTCTTTCTATATATGGTTTTTTGTTGTTTTGGACCGAATGATGGAAGCAATCCCGATGGCTGATAGACGGTGGATTGATTTTATTGAAGATTTGGGAGTAGCGAAGATCTTCATATCAAATTTTACGATTTTAATCTTTCTTGCTTTTCTTGGCGCCCCCACTTGTCGTCCCATAACCTGCCCACCAGGACATATTCCCACGTCGGAATGAAGTTTTGTATATGATTTGTGCGAGAGCATTGACACCCTATCCATCCTACTCGCCTTATTTTGGAGCCGGATAAGGTAACATATATATGGAGCAAAGAATAAGAAAAAAATTTCCTATTTTTTGAGATAAAAATAAAAATAATACATTATAAAAATAACATAAAAATAAAAACTAAAGTTAAAATACATGTGATTTGTTGCTATGTTGCTCTACAGAACAAATGAAAGGAAAGGAATAGTGCCTGAGAACATAAAATATGAAGTTCACAAAAATGGAAAGATGATAGAAATTGCAGAGAATGGAAGAAGAATAATTTTTTACTTTAGAGAAAATGGGAGAGAAAAAGAGCTGAAAGAGGAGAAAGTCAAGTGGGTGAAAGATGATGTAAGTGTTATAGTGATGAGACAAGTCTTTAGGCTAGGTTGTGAAGGGTAGTGTGACACACCGCCTCTTATCGGCGGGTGTGCGAGCCCTCCTGAAATCTGGCCAGATTTACCTCACAACAACTAGAAAATCTATCAGGCGGCGTATTGCTTGCTTCAATTTCCATATAAAATTTTTCTTTTTCTAAACATGATTTTATAAAATTTCGGCATATGTTGCATATAGACATGTCCAAAATCCACATACCTGATTCACACTATTTCAAATATGGCAGCAGCATTCTTTGAGAGCCTCGAGCTCCACACATTTTCATAAAACCACCTTATGTATATACATATATTCCTTTATCTGAGTGAAGTATTTCCTTACACAAAATAGTATTAATGCAGCCTGAAATACAAAAGTCGGGAGAATCTATAAGCGCTCGGCGTCGCGTACACATGCTTGGAAAATAGTTTTAAAAGCAGGAAAATAATAGGCTAAACGAGCTCATTGAGTGTATGCTTTATAAAGGATTTCTTTTTCTGAAAATATCTCAAAAGCAATTAAAAAGCGGCTATTTACAAGATATTTTCCGAAATCTTGTAACTTTGTAAAGTTTCTAAAACTTTTCATACTTGCTTGCTTGCTTTTCTTTGCTTTGTTTTAAAAGTTTCTAAAACTTTTTATACTTCTTTGAAAGTTCATTTTTCAAAATCTCTTACTTGCTTTCTTTACCTTGCTTTAAAGTTTCCAAAACTTTTCATAAACCTCTTGCTTTAAAAGTTTATAAAACTTTTCTCGAACACGGGAGCCTGGGCTCAACTGCTTGCTTCAAAATAAAAGCGAGTCTGGGCTCTGACCATTTTGCTTTAAAATCTAAGCGGGAGCCTGGAAGCGCGGTTTGTTTTGGAAAAATAAACGAGAACTGGACTCGACCTTACACACTTTATACAGCGGGTGTGCGGCCACTCTCCACGAAATCAGGCGCAGATTACCTCCTTGGTAAAAATCCACCAATGAGCGAAGAATTTGTATTGCTTGATTAAACCTCGTAAAAAATTTTCTTTACTTTTTTCCAACAGGATTTGGTAAAATCTTAGCGTGATAAAACCTCGTGACATGGCAATTTGCGTATAGGATTAATTCAAATCCCATGTATACCTGATTTACAGTTTCCAAATATGTGACCAGTGACCAAACACATTTTTGCAAACTACACTATGTACATACATATGCTCCATTATACAAATTCAGTAATTTCCTTACAAAATATTATTAATAACAGCACTTGTACAATAGTCAGGAGAATCTAATATGCTCAATTGTCAGAACATGCACATGCACGGAAAATAGTTTTAAAACGAAAATAATGACTAACGAGAAGCTTAGTAGTGTATGTTTTTATAAAATGTTTCTTTTTCTGAAAATATCTCGTCTATAAAACTCTCTTTAAAGATATTTTTCGAAGCTTACTTGCTTACTTTGAGATTTCTAAAACTTCTGGCATGCTTTTAAAGTGCCACTGCACTTGCCTTACTTTGCTTTTCTACTTTGCCTTCAAAGCTTTCTCCATTCTCTTGTACTTGCTTTTAAGTTTATAAAACATTTTATAAACCTCTTGCTTTAAAATGTATAAAACATTTCTCGAATCTCTTGCTTTAAAATGTATAAAACATTTCTCAAATCTCTTGCTTTAAAAATTTCTCAAAACCTTTTCACAAACCTCTTGCTTTAAAGTTCTCAAAACATAAATACTGAGTCTGGGCTTAGTTTTTTAATCTGCAGGGCTTGGGCTCAATGGTCGTTTAAAATCCTGAACACAAGGCTCAGCTGGGTCGTTTGAAATATAAAGCGGATTTTGTCTTCAATAGTTTCTTTTAAAAATCTCTCTGGCTTTGGGTGACCGTCTTTTGATGGTTGATTTTCAAAGCGTATATCCCATGCTTATAAAACATCTGACCATTGGGGGGCTATGCTTGCTTCTTGTACCACAGTGAACATGAGGGCTTTGTTAAAAATGACCAGTCTTAGATGGAAGGACTGTGTCGCATCACCTTCAGGTAAATATGGGTGGAGATCATTGTATGTCGCCATCCACCATGAATTTAGTTAGGGCATAACCTTATATATACTCATGTCGTTACCACACGGTCTCCTTTAAATGCCATGATGATCATGACCTAAGTTCTTGAGCCAGGCAAAGCCCAAACCATGTATGATATCCCTGCTTTTTTGTAGTGCAGTGCGGAATACCTCGTAGTCTTTGCTTGAGGCCAGGGTTTAGTTGGCTGTTTTCCTGAAATATTCTTTTGCTTGTATCTTTGAAAAATGGTTTACAATTCAAAACCATTTGCTTACTTGCTTCTTGCTTGAAAAATGGTTTAATTATTCCATGACCATTTGTACTTGCTTGCTTGAAAAATGGTTTAATTATTCAAAACCATTTTGCTTACTTAATCTCTTGCTTGCTTTTAAAATATGGTTAAATAAATCAAAACCATTATTTATTTTCTTTTCACACATGGTTTAAAATCAAAACCATTTACTTGCTTTCTAAACTCATTCTTGCTTCTAGAAATATGGTTTAAGTCAAAACCATTTGCTTGCTCTTGGAAATATGATTTTACAATTTAAAACATTAAATACCAGTGTAAAACAATTTATAATAATAATACACTAGTATTTGAAAAATGGGTTTAGAACACTCACCTTTTCTGCTTACTAAAATTTGAGCACGATTCCACTATTTTCCCGCCTTTGCTTTTAGCTTCTTACGTTGATGTTAAGACCACATACGTCAGCCTGACAAACCCGAATCTTATTAAGCTATTCACTATCACTTCTACCATGTAGCAATACCTTATCCTTATGCACTATACACTATGTATTATTTACCAATGTAATCTGCATTTGAGCCTACGCTCCCAGTAGCTGCCTCCCTACAGCGATTCCTCCACGGAACTTTTCTTGAAAAGTGCTACTCTCGGCACATTCCTTGTGATCTACAATGCACCTGGTGTTTCCTCCTCCATCGAGTTCTCCTTTAGCAGTCTTGGCGCTCTCTCGGCACATCATGAAGGATCTGGGATGTACTTCTTCTTTGTCGGCACATGGAATGTCATGAATCATGATAACTCACGGGTGCAACTTCAACACATGCCTCTGGCCCCGCACCTTCTGATCTCATAAAGTCACATATATCTCAGGTAAAATTGCCCTGCTTCCCAAATCTCAAAACCTTTCAAGGGAAAATCTTCAAAAGACTCGGTCACCTATCTCCATTGAGTCTCTACGACGGTTGTCCGCGTAACTTTTAAATACATCTCTTACTATCTTCAAGTTATCACGTGACATTTCCTTTCTTTGAAGTGATGCGAATTCTAGGCACACTAGTCTTCTCTCACCAACCTCATCCAGCTGTGGGTCCACCATTTCCTACCATACGAGTCACCTCAAATGGGAGCCATCTATCTTGGCCCAAATATTATTGTTGTGGCGAGCTCCATTAGTGCCAAAATGGAATATCTGACTTCCTTGAATTCCATAATGTCTCTCTTGACTCGCCATACTCATTTGTTCTGTTCTTTCAACATCATTGCCATCATCTCTAATTTGAAACTGCCTTTCTTTCCTTTTATCTCTTCCTTAAGCAATCATGCATGGATCTGCGTCTGCCCTCACGGGTGATACTGAGAGGTCTAACTTGTAAATGTGGCTAATAAGGAGCTCGAATCCTCAACCTCGATATCACCCTAAAGCTCTCGAGATCCACAGTAATTGAAGATAACCTAATCTCATGTGAGAATGAAAGAACTCTCATTCGCTACTTTTCGAATTTATATGCTCGACAGTAATTAGCTTTTCTGGATGATACTGTCAATCTGATCGTAGTCATGCTCAGCTCAAATATATGCGCATATCAGGTCTAACTCTTTTGGGTGAAAATATGGCTGAAGACTCTATGAGTCACGTAAGAGATCCTCTGAAAACACCATACCTATAAGTAAATGTCTCTCTATTATTATTGGAGACAAAACCCACATTTGTAGCTATGACTCTAGAGTCGTGTGTGAGAATAATTATCTCATGCTTCTTTAATTGTGCAGAGCATATGCAATCACCCTATCATTACGCAATCAAACTCACCGACAAGGCCTTTGTAAGAAAGCATCATTGTAAACCCACAAACCCATCTCTCCCATTGAAGCTGACTAAAATTGGAGGCACGAGTCAAATCTACTCTTCAACTCCCTCGAAACTCTGTTGTTGTGCATACACTGATCATGCCAGCGTCTTTTCTTGTCGACAGTCAATCAGATTTGCTATTTAGAACCCCTCAGCCAAACTTCTGTAATACTGCATAAACCCCGAGGAAGCCGACCTCTAGCACATTCTTTGGCGGTTTCAAAGGAATTTACCAAACATTTTACGGGGATCCACTCTGTCAGTGAGATCCACATGACTAAAGTGCCACCTGTCGACCAAATTGAAGCCTTACTCAGCAGCATATAAGCGAGCGTCTTTGCAGGGTGCATGTAATACAATCCCTCAGGTGTTCTAAATGTTCTCTAGAACTACACAGATACAAGCGGATATCATCGGTAAAAACTGTAAGCGAACTGTCGAATCACGAGCTAGAATGCAGGTTCATCAATCCATGTGGCTGTCCAGGAGCATTAATTCGAGCAAATGGCATCATCGAAACTCATAATGTCGTAGCGTCATCCTGAATCTCAGTCTTAGGAACATCACTCTCACGCACCCTCAGGCCCAGTGATACCCGATCTAATTACATCTTGAAGTAATACTCGAGACCCTTAGAGTTGATCGAGATAAATCATCGATCACAGGGAGTGGATCTTGCGATTGCGGGATGTTAACTCTGTTCATTTGCCTGTAATCTATACCTGACCCTGAACTCCCGTCTTTCTTTTCACGAAGAGCTGGGGCTCCCGTGGGGGTTTGCAGCAGGTGGGATGGATCACCACTTAACGATTATTCTAGCGGGCCTTCGCTCTCTGACTTTCTGCGGGGCCGTCTATGGGGAATGGAAATGGGCTGGAGTCCACAGGATCGGAAATCGATGATGAACTCCACCTTTCTTTTGGAGGTAATCCTGAATATCATCTAGACTCTCTAACAAGCACAGGTCCCTAATCCCTTCCAGAGTCCCCTCAACACAATCTCCACCATAAGTATATAACCGACAACCTTTGCGACATTCTGGCTGCCATAGGAGATGTCTTGGAGGATAACTCTCTATGTATTCCTCTAAACTTTACCTCCAATTTCTTTGGCCTATAAAACTTTACTTCCTTTTTATAAGAATCTAATGTGGCTCTGTAAAATTTGAAGATGGCCGATCCATCTGAGAACCACATCGAAAGTCCTCATATTTAAAGTACAGATGTGAGACTCCTGTCCCGGTCGGTACTTTCTTATCTGCAGCTACTCTGTGAGAATAATGGATCTCAAATTTGGAAGGGAAACTCATCTGACCCTCTGTGGTTTGGTGCTCATATCAGGCGATGCAAGAAAGGCTTAGATCTGAATGAATGCGTGGCTCTGAGGTCCACTAATGTGTATACATGTGATGAGATCAAACTCAATCTAGGTGACCACATGCGGGCTGCATCTGCATCTTGTGGAGTCACGGCTTAACTACGGCTGAGTGGGCTCTGTACGCATCTGCGGGGCCACACCTGCACCCTCTGACCTCTTTGCCCTTGCTTTTCTTTCTATTTTACTGACTAGAGCTTTGTTGAGAAGTGCACGGTGCCGCTCCTCTTACTTTCACCCACTTTGCTACGATACATAGTTGTAATTGCTTTGCTTTCCATCTTACGGCGACTCAACTCAGTCCCGGAAATCTATTACGAACAAGCGAGCAATTGCACTCGGTAGGTCTTGTAGTTCGATAAAAACCTTTTACTTCGAGGACTTCATCGCATGAATATAGAGACAGTCTAACTAATTAGAACTTCTTCTCATATTAAAACCTTGACACTGTTCTTCTGCTCTAATATGAAGAACTCCTCAATCTAAGATCCTTGTGACTCTGAGGAAAGAATGCATCGAGTAAATTCTTGCGAGAATTGGTCCGTATTCTGTTCCATTAGGATACCTCCTCTCCATGGCATCCACGGTATAGCCTGTCTTCCATCGGCGGAAAACGTACTCTCTGCTCATCAGTGCGACCCAGTAGCATCATGAGGCTTTACATTTACTGTTGACCATATTCCAGGTGCTTTAGATCCTGCTAGCGTCATATGGCTTGGCGTGAAATATACTCTCTCATTGACCTCTGTGTTCTTGAGAACTACTCTAGGTGGCGGTGGAGTACTTGTTCTTGACAGTCGTATGGCCACTATCGTGCAATCTATGCCACACCTTTCTGTAGTAAAACTGATCCACGGCATGAGCTCCCTCTAGTGGCCGGATGGTCGACCGACCTTTGCTTCTTTGGAGATTTGATTCATGGGGGTAGTGGAACCCGACCTACGTGCTCTTCTCTCTGGGGTATTGGGCGACCTCTACGTCTCGCTGCGACATAGTCTTTGTATTTGCCAAAAATATCCCAACTATTTAATACTTTGAATCACTTGATATGTATGTACTGAACTTAAACATGCATGGTTGCCAATACTTATGCTCGATACCACCTTGACACCCACACCCAGCGAGCGAGTGTCACGCCCTCTGAAATCCCATTGAATTACCTCTAACGGTAAAAATCACATGAAGTGAAGAATTTGTATTGCTTGCTTAAACCTCGTATAAAAATTTTTCTTTCTTTTTCCAACTTAGGATTTGTGTTGATCCTTGCTTGCGATAAAACCTCGTGACATGACGATTACGTCACAGGAGCCAATTCCAATCCACAATATACAATTTATTTTTAAATGTGTGTATTAATGACAAACATTTCACAAAACTACACTATATTACCATATGCTCATTATAAATTAAGTGTTTCTTACAAAATATTATTAATACTTGACACTTGTACAATAGTCGAGGAGAATCTAATATGCTCTGGCGTCAGGTAGCCTCTTTGGAAAATAGTTTTAAAACGGGGAAAATAATGAGCTAGAGCTCGATGAGTGTGTGTTTAGCAAAATGTTTCCTTTTAAGAAAATATCTGAATCTAACTAAAACTCTCTTTTCTGAGATGTTTTTTAAGAAGCACTTGCTTACTTTAAAGTTTCTAAACTTTACGTGCCTTGCTACAAAGTTAATACTTACTTGCTTGCATTTTCTTTCTTTAAAAGCTTATAAAACTTTTCTCATTTCTCTTGCTTTACCTTGCTTGCTTTTAAAAGTTTATAAAACATTTTATAAACCTCTTGCTTTAAAAATGTATAAAACATTTCTGAAATCTCTACTTTAAAAATATAAAACATTTCTCAATCTTGCTTTAAAAAGTTTCTCAAAACCTCTTGCTTTAAAGTTCGAAAACTTTCATAACGAGCAAAACAGCCGTTTTAAATTACCCGCAGGAACTTGGAGCTCAGTAGTCGTTTAAAATCACCACGCGGGATCTACAGGCTCAATAGATCGTTTTGAAATATAAGCGGGAACTGTGCTCAGCTAGTTTGCTTTTAAATCTCTCTGGCACAGTGGCCCAGATTACTTTTGATGGTTGATTTTCAAGCATATATCGTAGTATAAAACATCAACCATTGGAGGCACATGCTTCTTTGTACCTAGTGAACCACGAGGCACAATGCATCTGACCATCGGTGGAAGGACTTGTGTCCGCATCACCTTTTCCGGTAAATATGGTGGAATTGACCTTGTGTTGCCATCACCATAATTTAGTTAGAGCTCTTAACCTTATATACTCATGTACGTGTCACGGTCTCCTTTAAATGCCATGATGCATGACCTAAGTTTGCGGGCGGGCAAAGCCCAAAAGCCGTCTCAAATCCCCAACACCACTTAGGTACACGTCGAGATACCTCAGCAATTATGCTTGCTTAGAACTAGGGATTTTTAGTTAGGCTGTTTCCACAAATATTCTTTGCTTGCTTGCCTCTTTGAAAAATGGTTTTACAATTTAAAACCATTTGCCCTTGCTTGCTTGCTTGAAAAATGGTTTAATTATTCCTGACCGTTTACTTACTTAACTGGCGAAAAATGGTTTAATTGGTAATAATTTCTTTACTTAATTCCTTGCTTGCTTTTAAAATATGGTTGAATAAAATTAAAATCATTATTTATTTTGCTTTTCACATATGGTTTAAAATCAAAACCATTTGCCTTCTGTAAGCTATTGCTTGCTTTAAAAATATGGTTTAAATCAAAATCATTTGCTTGCTCTTGGAAATATGGTTTCTGATTTAAAACAAGTAAATACGATGCAAAACAATTTATAATAATAATACACTAGTATTTGAAAAATAGGTTTAAGAACGCTCACATTTTACGCTACTTTAAAATTGGTAGCGATTCCTGATTTCCACATTATTTGCTTTTAACCTACACATTTGATGTATTAGACCACATACGTCGACCTGATCAACGAAATACTATTCGCTATTCACTATACACTATGCATATACCTTTATGCCGCATGTATTATTTCTATGCACTATTCATACATATTTATAAATGTTATGGTAATTTACTATTTTATGCGTATTCATCACGTATTATATTTCAAAGTGGAATCGTGAAATCCAGGTGATTCCGGTATCCCTTGGCAGTAAGCTCTCATGTGCATTAACTTTAATTCTTGAGTGCGAAAGTGGCCCAGTTAAAGCGCGGTAATCTAAGAAAAACCAAAAATTAGGATTTTGAATTTTTACCTGAATTCTCGGTGAAATCCCTTGTTTTTGGTACCCACGCGTAGCCCTCGTCGCGTAGAGCACTTTTCGTTCTTTGCCCGACGAAATCCGACGATCAGATTTCCGTAAATCTGAGAAAAAAACGAATAGAGAAAAAAAATAAAAATCTTATCACTCTCTCCTCGCTCCTACATCCTTGTCTACGCCTCCTTATTTTGATTCTAAATTTTTTTTTTTTAAGTGGGACCCACATATCCTTTTAACCACTTTCTCTTTAGTTTCGACTCATAGCAATTTATTTTGTCCGGTATCAATTTCTTTTATCCTAATTGAATATTCTTTAAGTATTTCTTAGTTTTGAGATTTTTTTAAAATTAGTTTTTCGAGTTTCACTCTACACTAGTTACTAGGAAATTCGTAAAATATTAGATTATGCCGAGTGTAGCTTCCCAGGTCATTTAGATTTCGCGAGCCAGACAACGGCCGCAGTCCATTTCTTCATCAGAGATCCACAGAGAATTTTCGAGACTTCCCTGAACTATTTTGACAATTTATTATTATTATTTTACTATTTAAAGTTCCATTAATTATACTTTCACCCCCTCCACTTTCCTTAATTGCAAAAGTGTCACGATTCTTTGAAAACTTCTGATTTTATCCTTCTGACACTTAGATGCGCGTATGCGCGCTAGTTATGCTCTTTGTGCACATCATCGGGACGGGGTGTTACACAGCGGATTGCTTCAAAACAAACACGGGAGCTTGGGCTCAATGGTGCGTGAGTGGTTGATTTTCAGCTTGTATAAAACATTCTTATAAATCATCAACCCTTTGGAGGCGCTTTCATAACTGCTGTCACGCAGTGAACACGGGAACTGGCGTCGACAAGTGCGGTGGAAGTTTGGTCGCATCACCTAGGTGGAAGGGCCTTGGCCACGTCCTTCCGTAAATATGGTGGAATTAGCGCGGGTGCTCCATCACCATAATTTAGTCAACGTGTTAACCCTATACTCTGTATCGTGCCACGGTCTCCTTTAAATGTCGTCATGGCTAGGATTTCGCGAGCAGGCAAAACTAAAACCATGTATGATATCCTAACACCCGCAGATGCACATACGAATGCAACTTTAGCCATTATGCTTGCTTAGAACTAGGGATTTTAGTTTGGCCTATTTTTGAAAATATTCTTTTTGCTTGCTTGCTTGCTTGAAACATGGTTTAATAATTCAAAACCATTGTTTTCTTTAATATGGTTTGATAATTCAAAACCATTTGCTTGCTTGCTTTTCAATTATGGTTTAAATCAAAACCATTTGCTTGTTTTTCAATTATGGTTTAAATCAAAACCATTTGCTTGCTTTTCAAATATGGTTTACCATCAAAACCATTAAATACCAGTGTAAAACAGTTTATAATAATAATCTGCTGGTATTTGGAAAAATAGGTTTAGAACACTCACCTCTTTGTTTCGAGAAACTTGAGCCGCAACTCCACTACTTTCCCGCCTTTGCTTTTAGTCTACCTCAGCGAATACGACAACATAATGTCCTTTGCGTATAGCGTAAAACTTAACGTACTTCACACGCAAGTCACTTTAGGGTCACACAACATTCATATAAAGCCAAATTAACAATTTACCCTTGAGTACTAAAAAACCCCTAACAAAAAAAACCACTCATTTTGGTAGACCTTTTTCCAACAATACTCTCTGGACTTTATTACCCAAAAATTATTCAAACATTATGAAACTCTCTAGATCAGTCCTTTATATATCCAATGACATCTCTTTAAATTTTCAATTTAAAATTCCTTCTCTAAGGCCCTCAACCACATAACACAAGTTACAAAAATTTTTTGATGCCAAATTGGTTGGCTCACTGAATCACCTACTGTTATCCTTGATTTCAGGGGTCTTAACTCCATAAATTGGAAATTTTTTCTTCACTCATTTGAAGCTATGGTTTTAAGGTTTCTTCTCCAATTGGAATCACCCAATTTGGATCACCAAAGCAAATTGTTGTATTTACATACTTAGCTTACTCAAATTGGCAGAACAGAATCTGCACATAGCTCCACTTTGACAAATTTCTGGGCACTTTGGGTTTACAATTTGCATGCACTTCCTTCAGCTAACTTATTCCTCTAGAAGTATATTTTACCCATAATTTTGAATCACTCAATTTGGATGAGTGAAACTCCACTTATGGCCAAAACCCTACAACAATACCCAAAACAGAGCATAATCAATGAGCTACACGAGCTCACCTTTCAGTCCGTATTTGGGAGCCTTAGAGCCACAATTTGCTCTTGGTCCCTTTTATACATTTGTAGCCCTATCTCTTATGGTTCTTTACCAGTTGGAATCAATTCATTTGGATGATTAGAGCTTAATCTATAGCCAAAACAAAAAACAGGTTTACACAAAAATTTGACAACAATTCCTTTAAAAACCCAACATTCTCCTTTGTTTTTACAACCATTCCTCAAAACCAATTCAACCAATCAAAACAAACTCCCAAACAACCTAAAACCTAGCTTGGAACTAGATCAAAAACCAGAACATAAATCCATATAAAGGTCCAATAATCCATACCAAAAAGCCTAGAAATCCAAATATACATGATTCCATACAAAACCCAAAATCCATACCTTTTTGCTCTCTTCTCCTTAGCCTTGCTTCATATAGCAGCTTTCTTTCCTCTCTGGTTGCCTAGAAAATGAGAACAAAATGAGACTTTTGTTTGTCTCATACTCTCCTTTTATAGTCTCATATTTTACTTAATCATAAGTGGGTCCTCCATCTTTCCAAAATTGTACTTTAACTTTTGTTATTTCTATTATGGCCCATCTCTACTAATTTTATGATTTTCATATCTTTTTGACCAATTACGATTTTAACCCTTGTTCTAATACAATTTCCGGGTTCTATAAATTATCATTTCATATTTTCATCCTTAATAATAACTCCCAAATATTACAAGTTCACTTGGTGCTCTTATCACCTTTTCTGATTCACGTATGCTGTCTGTTCTACCGGGACCGGGGCGTTACAAAGGGGTTGTCACACTTCATTAAAATTTTAATAATATGAAAAATGATTCTCTTAAGTTTTGAGTGGATTTTTACTTACATAAACATTATTTAATGAATTGAAAAACTAACATTAAATTAATTGTGAAATAAAAATAATTAAAAAATTAAAATTTATTTTATAAGCTTACGTAAGCAATTCTTTTAAATATAAAATCACAAAATAAAATTTTAAGATATCAAACTTACAAATTAATATTATTTTTAATAACAAATACTAAATATAAATATATAGTTGTCAAAAAAATACTAAATAATATTTTTATAAAAATATTATTATTTATAAATAATTTATCATGATAATTATACTTATCTATATAGTGAATTTATCAAATAAAATTAATTAATTTTATAATACATTCTGTTATAATTTATTTATCATTTATTTATCATTATACATATATTATATGTTTTTATTTTTAAAATTTGTTGGACATCTTTTATAATAAAATTAGGAAATGGAAGGATGTCTTTGTTATAAATAATTTATCATGATTATTCTACTTATCCTATATATTGAATTCATCAAATAAAATTAATTAATAAATTTTATAATACATTTATTATAATTTATTTATCATTATACATATATTATATGTTTTATTTTAAAAATTTGTTGGACATCTTTTTTATAATAAAATTAGTAATGGAAGGATATGTCACAAAAAAAATAATTAAAGATAAAAGAATTTTTTAAATATAAAGATAAATTTTATATACAAAATATATATTGGTTTTGTTAATTTATTTATATAGATAAGTTATTTGCCCTTTTTATTCATAATTTTATATTTAGAATTATAATATAGTTGATTGTACAAGATAGTACTTATTAATATATTTACTGTATCTTTTAAATTGATTATTCTTAAAATCTCTTAAAGTTGAAATTTTTATTCAAAAATCATTTATTAAATAATAAATTAATTTATTATTCAATAAATTAAACATGTTTGTTGGTTTAAATTAACTATTTTAAATATATTGATGTTCCAAATCTTATCTCTTCAAGTTGAAATTTTTATTCAAATATCATTTATTAAATAAAAATTAATTTATTATTTAATAAATAAAACGTGTTATGATTAAATTTTAATTAAAGAATACGATTTAAAGTTTGTTTATTCGAAATTAAAATAAAGCATGGTATTTATTAAAAATAAAATTGAGTAATAAGTTTGTTTATGATTTTTTAAATAAATTTCACCTAACAAATTGATAATAGTTGTTTATGTAAGTAAAAAAAATCGGAGAGTAAAAAAATAATAAGAGATAACGATCAAAATGTTCATATTTTTTATATTAATATCTTATTTGATAAATAATATTATTTTTAATATCAAATAATAAATATATATTTTTAAAATACTACTATTTATAAATAATACTACTATTAATACCTCATCTACAGTCATTAAGGGGTTTTCCTATACGTACGACTTATTTAAAAAATAATATCTAAAATATTATGTTTAAAAAAATATTTTCAATCTACAACAATTTTTGTTGACTAGGAAAAGATGTTTGAAAATCGTATTTTAAATAAACGAGTTTGGTTGGAAATCGTGTTTTAAATAAACGAATTCTTCAATGTTTTCTTCACTTCTTCAGTGTTTGAAAAGACGATTTCTTCAATTACAGCCAAGACCACGAATCTAATGTTTATTGAATAGTATATTTCGTTTTTTGATAAGTAGGTATTTGACTAGAAGCGGTCAAATGAATAATTTTTCGAAAATGAGCCACGAAAAATTCGAAAATGTTGAATAATGTATTGAGGCTAAAGGAACTTAAATAGATTAAAACGAAATTATTTTAAGGGGTGAGAATGTAAAAACATTGGAAAAATATAATTTTTTTTTTTAAAAAGGCAAAACGGTCATTTGCCACTGGAAAAAATCTGTAATTTTTCTAGATCTTGGATGGAGAAACGGACTTCATTGTTGAATTAGATGCCGCGAAGTCTAGTCGCTAGTGGAATTTCGTTGGGTCGAATCTGGTCGGATTTTTCGCGAATTTTAAGGCGAAGCGGACGTCCAGTGGACCGCGAGATTTTTAGAAAAATCTGAAAAATATCAAATATTTAAGAATGTCCATTTAAAGATAGATGAAAGCTGAAGCGAGAAAATAAATAGTTCAGGTAGGAATGGAGCCAGAAGAAGTGTGACTGCGATAGTAGGCGTGAGCCACATGTCCACACTATAAATATCTGGAAATGTCCCAAGCTTGTAGTAAAGATTTCTGCATTTGGTCTAAGACCAACCATAAGAGAGAGAAGAAAGGAAGCGAGTTTCTCTCTTTGATTCTGAAGTTCGTCTCAGTCATGATTCGATAGTCGAGGTTAAAGTTGCTCTACGATGTGAGTCACCCAGGAATCACAAGATTTCGCCAAGGTTCAAAAGTTAGGTTTCCACATGAAGCCCAGAGAATCGCGATTATCTGGGAAACCACGCTATTTGAGGTAGGGTTTTTCTCCTACTCGGGTTAATTTCTGTCTAAGGGCATGTGTGTGTCCAAGGGAGATGCTGTCCAGTTTTCTCTTCGACCCCATTACTGTATTTTGGCCATAACTTGACCATCACTCATCAAGATTGGTGATTTTAATTCTGGATGAACTAGACTGATAGGAACCATATTTCCTTGAAATAGGTCTGTCAGTCAAGCCTGTTGGACTCGAATGCATTGAAAGGGGCTATGTTAAATACGACACGGTTTGTTTGGCCGAGTAGTCCCCGGTTGTTTAGAATATATCTTGAGTTTTGGTGATCCGATTTGGGTGATTCCAGTTGGAGAAGAAGCCTAAGAACCGTATCTTCAAATGAGTACAAATAACCAGTATCAAATTATGGATTAAGACCCTTGAAATCAGGTATCATAGACCATTTCCAGTGTAAATAGAGTAAATTGACCAGTTTTGAATGAAAAGGCCATAACTTCTTCATCCGAACTTCGTTTTGGGTGTTCTTGAACTCTATGGAAAGCCCATTGAGTCAAGCTTCTAGCCATATTCCTGTAGAGGACAGTGGATGATCAGAACATGGCTGAAAATTTATGTTTTTCACCAAGTATGCAGGTTGCTTGGTTATGTCGATGTGAATAACTGGGTTTTGACATGACCATTTCATGGCATGTTGTTGGATATTGTATGGGGTAGTAATTTCCATGATTTAACATAAGAAAAGCATGAGAAACAAAAGAGGTTGAGCTCAATTGATTTTAATCAATTGGAAATGAGTCATCTTAAGGGTTGTTGGAAAGTATATTATAGTGAATGGATTTAATTGAACATGATTAAGATATGGATGTTAATGGATTTTTATGGATAATGTGACTTGTTGGAGGAAAGTGATTAAGGACAAGGGTGGAGGTGGAAAGTTTTTTGTTTAAAGGAAAAATGGCTTAAATAACTAAGGTGAGGAGAAAATGTAAATGTTTATGAAAAAAATATATATATATATATATATATATATATATATATTTCCCAAATGTATATGTTTTCATATTTATGTTATAAATATTCAAATGAAAAAAAAAAAAAAGAAATGTTGTTTTCTTGACTTTTAAATTATGTTGAGAAAATATGAAATGAGTATAGTTTCATAGTTTTATAAAGCATGTGTTGAGGAATATATGAAATGGTATGGTTTCCATAGTTTATAAAGAATGTCTTGAAAAAAATGAAATGATTATGGTTTCCATGAGTTTATTAAAAGCATGATTTTGGTTTCCATATTAAAGAAATGTTTATGAACATATTATATATATATATATATATATATATATATATATATATATAGCATATATATATATATATATATGTTTATATGAAAATGTTTGAATCCATGATTACCACATATTACAAAGATAAAGTGAGGAAAGTCATTAAGAGTACTTTGCAGCGTGTAGTACATGGGGAAAGGGTTAGGATGTTTTTACATAGAGGGGAAGGGAAGAGTGATGCATATTGCCATGCACTTGAAAGGAGTAAGAAAAGGTTACCAACGCATAGTGTGATTTATTATAGTCTGATAGTATTTAAAGAAATGCCTGATTTATGGAGGTTCCTTTTATGGCCATCGGTGATCGTGGAAATTTGTTTCCTCGTGGGATTTCTTTCATGGGCCAATGGTAGTTAACGTTGGCGAGGTTAAGTGATTATGACGGATTGAGAAAGAAAGTAAAGTAAATGTTTATTGAAATAATATGTTTATATAATTGTTTTTACACATTGTATTTGAACTACATGAGAAAGTAAAGTACATGTTTTATTGGAAATGATATGTTTTATACAATTGTTTTACACATTGTATTTGAACTACATGGAAAAGAAAGTAAAAGTTGTTTATTAAAAATTATATGTTTATACAATTGTTTCGCATTGTATTTGACTATATCCTAGAAACATTATTTTCTTTTGGTGTACTCTCACACTAAGCTCCTTTAGCTACTTTTTCCAAATGTTTTATAAAATGTTTTTCGGGCGGGCCGTGCGATTCGAGCATCCTCAGACCGGTGACACTCAGCCTCACGTAATGACCATCTTTTGAAAATGTATAGTTTTCTTGTAAATAACCACTTGTGCACCTTTATTTTGTAATGTATATAAGTTTTAAAGATTGTTTATATAACTATAGTGTTCGAGGAAAATGATTTTAAAGTTTGATTTAGATTTGGTTGTGTGGTGGACTTGATGTCCCATGGTTGGATGTGATGCAGGTAATTGTTTTATTACGGTGTTGTAAATTGGGGAAATGTTCGAAAAACATAGGAAACTACTTGCTTATTTTCTATAAAATGTTTTAAGCGTATAAAAAAGGGTTTGATGTTTGAAAAAGAAAAAGAAAAGAAAAAAAATTTGACCCGCGTGTTTCATAAGATTTTAATGGAAAATGCTTGTATAAATGGGTTAAGCTTCACGGATTCACTTTTAAAAGGTTTAAAGGAAATGAAGGTTTTTTTGAATCGTAGGGTAGGGAGGTCCCTGGGTTAGGAAAAGGAAACCCGGGTTGGGTCCCTTCAATGTGGTATCAAAGCCCAAGGTTTTGAAAATGTTTTGGGGGTTTGAAAAGTCTCCACGTCCTAAAATGATTTAATGTTTTATTTAAAGGTGCACGAGTTATTTTAAGAATTTAAATGTCATATGAACTTTAGAACATATACTTTATGTTTAAATATTCTGAAAATGCATCGTCGAAGTCGTCATCCAGAGATGAGAGTTTACGTAGAGGTTATGCACTCGGTGAGGAACAAATAGATGAGTGCATTAATGTTCCTATTCCATCTCTGTTCCTTGAGCCTTCCACGAGGCCCGGGACCATCCGTCTAGAGCGGTAGGAGTTAATATACTTCTTGATCGGATGGCTCATATTTTAGCCCTGACATTTCGTCGACCCACAGTGAGCCCCATGATGTCCATTGAGAGGACAAGGAAATTAGGGGCAAGAAATTATGATGGAATAAGGGATTTTGAAAAGGCATGGTTGTAGCTAGAGGGTAATGAGAGGGTGTTTAGTGTTATGGGATGCTCCGATGAGCAGATGGTGACATAATGCGCTCTGTTGAGAGGTGAGGCACTTGATTAGTGGAAGGTAGTACGAGAGACGGTTGCGGAGGGTGTCTGGACCTGATTTAAAGAAGGAGTTTCTAGAGAAATTCTACCTATAGTTTATAAGATCAGAAAATTGGAAGAATTTTTTCCAGGCTGAGCAAGGGACCATGTCGGTGTGATTACGAAAAGAAGTTCTCGAGAACTGAGTGCGACATGATCCTGCATTTTTGTGACCCTGAAGTGCAGTAAGAGGTTTGTAGTGGGCTGAAAAGAGGTCAAGAGAACTTTGGCATCAGTCTCGTACTTTTTCAGTGGACAAGTGGTTGAGGATGCCATCGAGATAGAGAGGAGTTTGGGATTAGCTCCTCGGTGCACGAGGAGTTCGTAGGGCCCCGAGAGATGGATCTACTTGGACTCGGGGTGGATACAGTAAAGTCAAGAAGGGAGGAAACCACTGTGGACGAGGTGGTAAAGATAGGTTAAATGACCAGTTCGATCGAGTTTAGTAAGGCCACTTGCATTGAACTTCTTCGACCCCGAAGAGACAACGATGCGATAAGTGTGGGAGGTTTCACGGAGAATTGGGATGGGGATGGAGATGTTTTATTCACAGGATGTGGATCGTCGGGACATTTTGTAAAAGGAATGTCCCTGATTAGCCTCAAACTGATGGGTCGGCTACGAGTGGCACCAGTACAGAGGCCATTTCAGCTGGTAGAGGTTAGGATCAGAGGGGGGCACTTGGTAGAGGTTCTACTCCTTCAGTGAACTGGTGTACGACGGTGAGGTCGACCACCTAAGAGGACCTCCCGGGGGCTTTATGACCCCGGGCCGGGGTATTTGGATTACTGGCAGGATTAAACACTCAGATGTTCAATGACGAGGTATGATTTAGATCTTTTGTGGTGAGGCTCATATTATTATAGACCTTGGAGCTACACATTCTTTCTGGGGTTTATTTCAAATGATGTGTGAGTCATTTTATGGGCGCATCATAGTGGTATCTCCTCTACGGGGGATTCACGGCTAGTAGAGTGTTTATATGTCAGCGAGGGTGATTATTGGAGCCGGGAGTTTCGCGGACTTGATGTTATTAGACATGTGACTTTGATGTTATATTAGGCATGGATTATTCTCTGAACATCATCTTTACAATGGATTGTTGTTATAGAAAGAGTTGGAGTTACGCGGACGGGGTAGAGGGTTGTGTTACATGGGTTATGGAAGATACTACCTAACGATATTATGACAGAGTATAAAGGCTAGTAAGATGCTCGGAAGTCGCCTCGAGAGGTACCCCAGCTTATGTCGTTGAGGTGAGGATAGTGGTAGTCGGCGGAAGATATTACGGTAGTCGAGAAAAGATTTTTCGGATGTATTTCCAGGAGGATCTTTGGTGCCCTCCAAATAGAGGGGCGATTTTCAGATTGAATTGTGCTGGGATGGAACCCGATCTCTAAGGAACCTTATAGGATGGCTCCTTCGAGTTGAAAGGAATTGAATGTACAAATGGAGGAGCTTGTGAGTAAAAAAAAAAGGGTTTTGGTGATGCCGCCTTAGGGGAGCTGGGTTACATTTTGTGAAAGAAAGAGGATGGAAGTTTGAGATTGTGTAGTGATTAGGCAGTTGAATAAAGTGATAATACGAAATCAATACCCGCTTCCACGGATTGATGATCTTTTATCAATTATAGGGAGCGAGGGTATTTTTGAAAATTGATCTGAGGCTAGGTTACCATCAATTAAAGATCGATCAGAGGATGTTCCCAAGACAGCTTTCAGAACATGGTATGGGCATTACGAGTTCTTAGTCATGCCATTTGGACTAACTAATGCCCCAGCTACTTTTATGGATCTTATGAATAGGATCTTTCGACCTTATTTAGATCGATTTGTTATAGTATTCATTGACATTTTGATCTATTCGAATTTAGTAGAGAAGATCGTAGGAGCATTTGAGAGTTGTTTTACAAATTCGAGGAAAATCGGTTATCACGAGAAATTCGGTAAATGCAGGTTCTGGTTAGATGAGTGATGCCTTTCTAGGACAGTGATTTGAGAGGAGGGGGTTACATTTGCTCCTCGAAAGATTGAGGCAATTATGAGCCAGAAACCACCTACAAATGTGAAACGGAGATCACAGTTTTCGGTTTAAGCGAGTCTTATCGAGATTTGTTGAGGGTTTTTCTAAGTTAAGCGCTCCTTTGACTAAATTGACAAGGAAAGAGGAAAAGTTTGTATGGTGAGCATGTCGACAAAGCCGATGAACTAAAGCGAGAAAATTGACCTCGGCCAGGTTCTTACACTTAGATTGGGGCGGGATCGATATACAGTGTATTGTGATGCTTCCAGGCAGGGCTTAGGGTGTGTGTTAATGCAACATGAAAATGTGATAGCATATGCTTCGAGACAATTGAAGAAGCATGAGCAGAATTATCCAACACACGACCTAGAGTTGGTTGTTGTAGTCTTTGCTCTACGGATATGGAGACATTACTTATATGGGGTTCCATGTAATTTTTACGAGATCACAGAGTCTGCGATGTTATTCACCACCGAAGAGTTAAATATGAGACAAGAGGAGAGATGGGTTGAGCTCATTAAGGATTATGAGTGCTTATTAGTACCATCGGGAAAAGCCCCAGCAGTGGTGGTGATGCTCTCGGTAGAAATCTGAGGTTCCATATCTCATAAAAGTTTGTGTACCTCAGTAAACTTGTGGAATTGAGGTCTTTAGTTGTGAGACCTGGGGATTGAGGCGATCTTTGGGCTTTACTAGCTACATTTTCATGTTCGTCAGATATTGATAGACAGGGATAAGGGGCTATGGGCTCGAGATTCGTTGTGATTAAGTTGAAAGGAGCCCAGAGTGCAGAAGCGGTGGAAGGATTCAGTCTGGCGAGATGGTACATTGATGATGGGTGATAGGTTGTGCGTATCGGATGGGGGAGGATTAAAGAAAGAAATTATGGAAGAGGCTCACTCTTCTGCATATGTGATGCATCCGGGAAGCACTAAAATGTATCATACCACTGAGGAGACACTCTTGGTGGAGGTATGAAGAAAGATGTTGCGAGTTTGTCTCGAATGTCTCATTTTCAATAAGTGGTGAGCATCAGGCACGGCTCTTGAGTCTCTTTGATTCCTTAGTGGAAATGGAGAGAATCCTGATGGATTTTGTGGTAGGACTTAGGCGCGTTGCGAGTGGTTATGATGCGATATGGGTGATTATTGATGGGTGTGAAATCATCCCATTTCCTACCCACCTATGAAAAGCGTGACTCGATTGAGAAGTTGGTAGGAGTTATATATGAAATAGATTATGCGACTTCATGATGCAGCGGTATCGATAGTATGACGAGAGATCCACGGTTTGCTTCAGATTTAACGACTTACAAAGAGCTTTGATAATAACATTTCGATGCGGCTTGTCCTCGAGACGGATGGCCAATGCGAAAAGAACCATACAAACATTGAAAGATATGCTCCAGGGCTTGTGTTGGGAGTTTAAAAGGAAGTTGGGATAGACATCACCATTAATGGAGTTTTTATAACAATAGTTATCAAATGAGCATTGAAATGGCGCTTCTGAGGCTTATATGGAAGGAAGTGTAGGACTCCGTTATATTGGGATGAGTAGGTGAGAGAACATTTTTAAGGTCGAAATTGTCCAGTCATGATAGATAGCGTTAAGGTTATCGGGATAGATTAAAGTTATCTTTGATGTCGGAAGGAGAGATTTGGAATTTCGGGTGGGGATCGGGTATTTGCTTGTAGGGATATCTACGGAAAGGGGTGTTGCGATTCGGAAAGAAAGGGAAGTTAAGTCCTCGCTATATGGGAACCTACGAGATTGTGTAAAGAATTGGGGAGGTAGCGTATCGGTTGAGGTTGCCACCTGAATTGGCCTGAATACATGATGTCTTTCATGTTTCTATGCTTCGAAAATATATGGCAGATCCTTCACATGTGTTAAGAGATCAACCGGTTGAATTGAAAAAAGACTTGACTTATGAAGAAAGACCGGTTCAGATTGTTGATCGAAAGGATCAGGTTCTTCGGAACAAAATAATTCCTTTAATGAAGGTGCTATGGATGAATCACGGCAGAGAAGAAGTAACATGGGAACGTGAAGATCAAATGCGGGCTTCGGTATCCACACCTATTTTAGTAGGTATGAAAATTAAATTTTGAGGACGAAATTTTTATAATGAGGGGTGAATTGTAAGACCTTGAATCTAATGTTTCCATGAATAATATATTTCGTTTTCGATAAGTAGGTATTTAACTGGAAACGGTCAAATAAATAGTAATTTTCGAAAAATGAGCTACTGAAGAAATCGAAAATGTTCAGAATAATGTATTGAGGCTCAAGGAACTAAAATAGTTAAAAAAAATTATTTTAACGGGTGAGAATGTAAAACCTTGGAAAAATGTAATTTTTTTTTTGGAAAAGGGCAAAATAGTAATTTGCCATTGAAAAAAATATGTAATTTTTCTAGATCTCGGATGACGAAATAGACTTCACTGTTGAATTTGTCTCGCGAAATCTAGTCACTGATGGAATTTCGTTTGGATACGATACGGTCGGATTTTTAATTTCGTGACGATCGTCAGTGGACCCGCAGCAGTTTTTAGAAATTAAGTCATTGCCATACCTTACCATGTGGGGGGGGCATTTTGGTAGCGACAGTGGCGAGGTACTCGGTCAGATTTCTATTGGCTGCCTTATTGAGGATGCTTTCGTCGTTTTGTAGTCGAATTTGTGATAAGTGCCCAGCATGGGGCGATCTCGAAGCGGGATGAACCCTAGCAATTTAATTTTGGAAGTTGAGTTGTTAGACTTATGGGAATGGACTTCATAGAACCTTTCACTTCCTTCCATTCGATCACATGTATATCTATTGGCATGGGCTACGTCTGAAATGGGTAAGAGCGTCTGAGCACATACGATGATGCGGTGGTAGTCAAAATTTAGCCATTGGCCACATATTCACGATTAAGCCTCCACGAGCATTGATCATGGATGAGTGGTACTCCGCCTGCAAATAAGCTGGTTGTTCTAAAGTCCTACAAAATATGGTGTGAGACGTGAACTTCACTCGAAGTACCGCCTGACGAATGGAGCTGGTAGAGGTATCAAATTGTGAAATCAAGTCCATTATGCAAAGGCGGTCGATGAAGCAGAAAAGGTAGGGTGAGAAGATCGATGATGCGCTTTAGGCATCTGATCTGACCTTTAAGACCCCTCTGACTGTGTCCCCATTTCGGTAGTCACATAGGAGCTTATCTTACTCTTCTTACGATAAGTGGAACATAGAGCATATTGGGCGACTAAGCAGTTGAACATGGATAGCAAACTAGTTTGGAGCGATTCACTTTGTGAAAGCTCAGTAGATTAGATGGGTTTCCTGATGAAGCTTATGAAAATGCTTAGATACATAAGAAAAGACAAAAAGCGTGGCATAATGAGTATATTATGAAGGGAGTTTGCCGTTGATAAGTCTAATTGTTCAACTCCGGATACAACTTTTCCACTGTGAGTAAAATCAAAATGGTCGAGGCCCATTCACTATTAGTGCAAGTATTCCCCTATGGAGGTTGAGATACTCCATCCGGAGAAAGGACGGTTCGAAGTTAACGCTCGAAAGGTTGACTGTACTTTGGAGGGAGCATTCACATTGAGAAAGCAGGACAAGCTCACAAGCCTGGCCCAGAGAGAAGATAGCCGCAGCAAAGTCAAATCCTCAACAGGTTTTGTTATTATTTCCGGTCTTGGTTCTCTACGTTGTGGGAATGTCGAGCTAACGACGTTAAACATAGCGCTTCTTGGGAGGCAAACCAAGCATTGTGAGATTTTCTTTTTCCCTAAATTCGTATTACATCCATTCCTCTTAACTGTTTTACATAATTTTTTTTTGTTTTTGGGCATCCTAACCGTAATTAATTTTAATAACGTGATAAATCTTAAAGGCGGAGAGAAATATTGATGAGGCATGCTTCACGGTCCATGCGGCGGCTTAAAAACCACCCATTGCGAAAAGTGGGACCACACCTTTTGGTCTCTGACAGTGAAGCTCGCTTATTTCTTTGTGAAACTAGGCCTTATGACGAACCAACCGCCTCTCGATGTATGTCTTGGCCGCGTGAAGGGTCCTTGCCATGGCTGAAGCGGCTTGTATTCAAGCCTCTATAAATACCGCGACCAGGACACTTTTTCTCTCAGGCTTGTTTTGTACGCCCCATCGTCTCACATTCTTCTTGTGTACCATTTTTTCAGATTTCGATGTCGTTATTTCTTATGCTTTGAAGGCGTCTGACCCGAGCGACCACGGCTCCTGTTCACATCCCGAAGCAACACCTCCTATGAGACAATCGCCATGTAGTTTCATCTCTCGGGAGGGGTAGGCGGCTGCCATGGAGTCACTTTGCATCAGTTCCTCCGTCCGGCGGGGTTTCGACCTCGGAGATGCATTCTTCAATTTCACCATTCGGACTCGAGGGTTGGCAAACCACAGTGACCTCCAGACCCAGGGTGGCCACTGTTAAAGTCGGCGAGTTCTACTCGACCTGCCATTCAGTCGGCACCACGGTGTTTATTCAGGGTAAGGTGGTGAGCTTTGGGGCGCGGGCCATGTGACGGTTATCGGTGGCCAGGAAGGCAGCGGTGAGGAGTGCAAGGGGGCTTTGGCCGCAGGCTTTGAGGGCGTCACGAGAGCTCACACGGGGCCGGGCGAGTGTGGAGAGCACAGTTAATGACGAGTTCACCACATTTCGATGACAAAGCTCACGCGTAGCGAAAGGTTTGTATAATTTTTTTATCATTTAAATTAAACCTTCGCTGTCTTAGTAATTGATTAAGAGACGAAACGATCCTCCTGCACCATGACGAGGAATTTCCGGAGTTGGCGACCGGAACGGTCATTTGGAGTGGGGGTTGTTCGAGGGGCGACTCACCGGACTACGCATTGGCGCCACACGATCCGCCTCACGATCATTGACTATCTTGCGTCAATGGGAGTTCGGATGTTGGACTCAGGGGCACAGTGCAACAACTGCCCATTCCTTGCTAGGGTGGGATTGGGAGCCTTGACAGAGTCGATGACCGGGCCAGGTGATGGCGAGGCAGCGATGATGTCACCGGCGACCACACTGGCGGCGACCCAGTAGACGGCGACCACGAGTCCCCTCTAGTTCGACTGGCCGTCGAGTCATCCCAGCTCCTTTGCCCTTCGCTGGTAGGACGAGTCCACAGAAACCAAGATTTGCTCTGAAACCCCAGGATATAATGGACTCCATCGGGATGAGATGGCTACTATCCGAAGCCATCGAGGACTTCGTCACTGCGACTTACTTTCGGCAAACCATTCCACACAACACCACCACCCTTGATGATATATTTTCTTGGGCGTATTTCTTTGCCTTTCTACTTTTCTTTTCTTTACGCCATTGAGTTGTATCTCTTTTAAGTTTGGGGGGTTTGGGTGTATGGGGTTTTGACTTGTTTTATTTGATTAGCTATGTATGACTTTGTTCTTGAATTGTTATTTTGACTTA
>JAEQBH010006100.1:0-149635 GCA_016808115.1 Tetrastigma voinierianum
TTTGATGAATGGTATGTACCATGATATGTTATATGATGTTTGGGTGCTTAGGTAATTACTTAGCACTTATTATGTTGGAAAACAAATCTTAGGAGTTACAATGTGTAAACTTGAAATGAAATAAATTGTAATCAATTTGTTGGTTTTGATGGATGACAAAATAGAATTTTAATACAAATTTTAAGGTGTTAGAACACTTTAAGGTTTCTGATTAATTAAGCGGAAAAGGAAAATAAAATGAGAATAAATTATAATAAATTTATTTGGGAAAATAACATTTTAATAGATTTTATAGTTGAACTCATAAAAGTTTTGAGTTGTGTGGATGCGGTATTTAAGTTCACGCATGTAGAATATGAGGAAGGCTGCGTGAAAAAAATATGGATAAGTATTTTTTGTGTCTCAGTAGCAAATAAATGAAAAAAAATGATAAAGTGAAGAAAATAAATTTCATAAATTTATTCGGTTGTAAAGATGAAAGAAAATAATTTTTTAGGTTTACACAAGTTGTAAAATTGAAGAAAATAAGAGTAAAATAAGTATTTTGAAAAAAAAAATTAATAATAATAAAATTTGACAAAAAAAAAAAAATTTGTGGATCAAAATGGTTGGTTGTGGATAAATTGTCTACATTGATTCATAAATCTGAGGACTTGATATATACTTTGGTTTTGTGTAGGATTAGTGTCTCGGGAATTTGTGTTTATGCCTTGGAGATCTTGTATTGTATATTATTTATAAATGTTGATTGTGTAGATGGCTCTAGTACTTGGGAGCAAGGGCCAGAGGTCATCCGCGGTATTGGTCGAATTTCCGACATTTGACCCGATATCGGTATTGTCAGGGCCTTTCTTGAAGAGCGTAGGTGTTGCGAGTGCTATCGCCTGGTATAGCGGTGGTCGGGGAGGACCCTAACCTTCGAGGAGATTTAGGCGCACCACCTCCAGGCATTCACGGGGGAGGGACTTGATGAGAGTGGCCGGACCATTGGTTTGCGGATCGAGCGTCTTGGAGGCTATGGGATCTCTCCGATACACGACCAGGATCGGGTTAGGCGCATTCCGGTAGAGGTAAGGCAGGGTATAGTGGAGATGGGCTAGGACTTCTAGATACTTAGAGGTTATGACATGGGCAGAGTTTCGGGAGCTGTTCATGGGTAAGTACTTTCGGAAGGCTGAGGCATGCCAAAGCTCGGGGAGTTCCTAGAGTGACGAGGGCGATGACGATGATGGACTCACGTGGCTGATTCACGAGTTAGCAGTTCTTGATATTGCGTGGCCCACCGGACATGGCCCGAGGTAGGAGGTCGAATGGGTGAAGTTATCCCATTCGGGCCGGGTGTAAGGACCCGCCTGCAGGGATATGGATTCCATGGTTGGGACAATACGACCATAGAAAGAGTTGGGCAGAGGTTGAGACCTTAGGGCCTTTGTATGTGAGTTCTCCCAGGGTTAGGGCGAGAATAGGGATGATATGTCGAGGTTGCGGGCTGGAGATCTCGGGGACTCTACTCACAGTGGACGTGAGGATCATGGACATGTTAGAGTTTGATGTCATCACAGGGGATGGTGGTTGACTTATAGGGTCGTTATCGGTGTGAGCGTAGGAGGTTCGCGCACACACGAGAGGCGGTACTCGTGTGGTGTTTCGGAGACGAAGCATGACATTTTGCCCCCAGGACGGTATGTAGTCGAGTGTCGGGAGACGAGTTGGCGGAGTTGGCTAGCAAGCCTTACCTAGAAGGACGAGGAGAGACCGGACTTAGATCTACCTCGAGAGTGGTATGCGAGGGTATGTGGATGTTTTTCGGATGAGCTACGAATTTGCCTCCAGCGTAGGGATGTAGACTTCGTTGAGTTACGCCTGGTACTTCGCGTCTGCATGACTGCATAGGATGGCACCGGTTGAGTTGCGGGAACTCGAGTCGATTACGGGAGCTATTGGACAAAGGGATTCATTAGGCAGAGCACTTCACCATGGGGAGCTGGTTCTGTTTGCGAAGAAGAAGAAGGGCGAGACCCTTGAATGTGCATTGACTAGAGACGGAGTTGAACGGGGGTTACGATAAAGAATGGCTGCCCATTACGAGGATTGTGATTTATTTGATCAATTGAGAGGAGCGCGAGTCTGCCGAATGAGCCTTATGGGTTACCGTAGGCTGAGGGTTAGGGATCTGAATATCCTAAGGCGGTTGAGACTGTTATGGGCACTTTGAGTTTACGGTGATGCCCTTTAGTTGATGATCTTATGTTGTTATGGATCTCATGTATAGGATATTTGACCCTATTTAGATCGGAGTTTATGCATTAGTCTTGCGTGGATGACATGTTGATCTACTCCCGGTGAATTAGAGACACGATCATACGAGGATCATTTACGATTGTTGAGAGACCATCGTTTGCATGAAGTTCAGTAGTCGCGAAAGTTACGGCTTGCGAGGTGAGATTTTTGGGACACGTGGTGTCAGCATCAGGAGTGTCAGTCGACTCAAAGAAGGTTGAGACCGTGATGAGTTGGGGAGAGGCTAAGTCCAATCTTGAGATCACGTAGTTTCTTGGGATTAGGTACAGGTATTCTGAGGAGATTCATTGAGGATTTCTCCAAGATAGCAGCACTATGACTAAAGTTGACCGGAAGGAGGTCGAGTTTGATTAGGATGTGCCGTCTTGAGGAGGCATTCCGGGGAGTTGAAGGAGACTTGCCGACTCCCATCTTGATAGTCCGGACGGGACGGGGGTACACAATGTATTGTGATGCCTTGAGGGCCGGATTGGGATGTGTTTGATCACGGTCAGGGAGGGTAGTAACCTGGTTCTGTGGGTTAAAGAATGCGGCGAAATTGCCCCACACACGACATGGAGTTAGCGACCGTAGTCTTCGCCTTGAAGATTTGTCACTACTTATCACCGGCGAGGAGTTCGGTGTACTCGGACAAAGTCTGGAAGTATATTTGTCTGTGTGGGACCTCGATATGAGGCATAGCGCGAGATGGATGGAGTTTCTAGAGGATTATGACTTCGCATTCGATCCTGGCCAAGGCAGTATGGTAGCTTTGATGCACTCGGTCGGAAGTCACAAGAGTGTTGGCTGTGTAGCTTCTGGGAGTGGCGGATGCTCGGGGCGTGGGACAGTTTGGGCTCGATACAACGGCCGAGACTCGAGTACCTTGGGAAGTTTAGTGTTGGCTGTCTCTGTGGCAGTGATTGGTCAGTGCTTGGGACGAGATAGTGTCCATCGAGAGAGGATAGAGTCACGGTGGTCACGGGTGGCGAGTACCGGGCCCAGTTCCATATAGATGGTAGTCTTGATGAGACGGGTAGTGGTTCCCAGTTAGTAGGTGGGGCGATTAGGAGTTTCACTTGCTCTCGATTTGCCATGCATCAGTGTACGGATATACGGGGATCTTTGTTGCTAATCTTATTAGGTGGGATGAAGAGACACGGGACTTTGTTCGCTGATGTCTCACATGTCGACGAGGTTAAGTGAGCACGAAGCGGCGGGGGCTGCCCGACCATTGGAAGTGGTGAGTGGAAGTGGGAGCACGTCCGCGATGGACTTTGTGACCCACTTGCCATGGGCCTTGTGAGAATTATGTAGCGGTATGGGTGATAGTGGGTAGGCTCACGAAGTCGGCACATTTTCTACGCCTTCACGGATGACCTTCGCCTTGGAAGTGCGCGGTTATACATTCGAGATAGTCGGCTACATGGAGTACCGGTATCCATAGTGTAGGATAGGGACGAGGTTCTGATGCACTTTGAAGAGTTTCCAAAGGCAATGGGCACACGGTGACTATGATGCAGTTCCACCCTCAGAAGACGGATGGTCGATGCGAGAGGACTACTCGCAATTATTAGAGGACATATACAGGCATGCGTCACGGATCATAAGAGCGTGGGAGGAGCATTTGCCTCTAGTGGTCGCTCTGACAAGCGAGTTACGGTAGTATACGGATGGCGCAAATGAAGGCATTGTATGGGAGGCCATGTAGATCCGTTATGTTGGACCGAGGGTGGGAGAGAGCTCCATCAGCGGTCACGTCGATTAGAGACACCTCCGAGAAGGTGGGCTTGATCACGGCGATCTTCTCATGGCTCGAGCGGCGGAAGAGCTATGCGGATGTGCGGCGTTGACCCTTAGAGTTTGAGGTTGGGGATCACGCGTCTTCTTGAAGGTGATGCCTAAGAGGAGAAATTCGGGTTCGGCAAGCATGGGAAGCTATCGTAGGGTTCATTAGACCCTTCGAGTACTCGAGAGGTGAGCCGTTCTTGCCGGTTAGCATTGCTTTGCCCGGCATGTCGGTGTCGAGGTGTTTCCACGTCTCCATGCTCAGGAAATATCTCAAAATCCGGCTCATGTGGTGGATTGGGGACCCGGATGAGGTTGACACGGATGGGACCTTCGAGGAGAGGGACCGGTATGCGTGTTGATAGCCGTGATCGGGTTTTGCGACCGCAAGACATGGGCTAGTGAGAATCTTGTGGAGCGCATGGAGTGGGAGTCACGTGGGGTGCGAGGAGCACGATGCGGGCCACTTATCCGCTTCTTGTTTAGGGATCGAGTCACGTGGTTTAGTCGTTTAACATTTAAATGGGTAGTTCACGTACATGATAGAGTGCGCGTTGCATGCATGTGAGTGATTGTCGATTGTCGAATTTTGGGACGAAATTCCTTTTAAGGAGGGGAGAATGTAAGACCCGAGAAATTCCAATTTCTGGAAAAATGGCAAAATCGTAATTTCGGTTACAAAATTGTAATTTCGGTTAAAAATATGGAATTTATTCTCTAGATCTCGGATGATGAAACGAATTTCACCGTTGGAATCGTCTCACAAAATCTAGCTAGCACGTAAAATTTCGTCGAATTCCGAGATAGTCGGAATTTACACGTTTTTTGAGGCATCGCGGTTCGGGTGCCGTCGTAAAACTATTTTCGATCTGTGACGGAAGTCAGATATAACACGTAATCATGTGCCATAAGTGGTATGAGTAGAAGGATGAAAATGGAGAGATAATAGAATGTCATTGGGAAGAATGGACATAGATGTCATTAATGGAAAGTTTAAATGAAAAAAAAAAAAAAAAAAGAGCTACAGTGACCATCTCCTTCAAAGGAGCAAATTGGGTAGTAGCTGGGTGACAGGCATAAAGCGTGATTTGTAAAATATACGCCTATGTGCGCAAGTGCACGCGTCGCCCCAAGTAATATAGTGTACCAATAGTACGGATATCGATTCACGGGGACAGGTGAGTTGAATACAAAGATGTTGCTTTTTAGATAATATCTGAATAATTGTATTGTAAGAAAGAGATCTAGTGTGTGAATTTCAATTAAGCTATTGATTCTAATGAATTACTGGTATTGAAGACTAGGGTTATGTCTCCCCCTGTCACCTTCGATGGATTATTTCTTAAAGATGTTATTATTCAATGTATTTATAATTTGTTGATGGCGAGGTGATCTTACTTCTGCGAGATATCTCAGTATATCCGCCTATCGTGAATAGAATTGGTATATCTCTATCCCGACTCGATATTAAAGCGACTTAAATGTTCTACCCTCAAATGCCACCTTCGAGGATCGGAATATCTCTGTTCTGAATCAATGAAGAACACTCTCAAATCCACGGATAACCTCATCTCTCGAATCTCGGATTTCCAGTATGATTATGCTAATGTTGGCCAGACATCACCATATAATTGAATTATAGATATAAAGCAGATGCAAACAATTTTATAAACAAATGAATAACATAAATTACTAATCTTTAATCCATGAACATGTGACAGGGTTCAACAACACCCTAGATATAGATCTAAAACATACTGAATAAGAAAATGTAGATATTTAATCTCAAAAACATCATTCTATTGTCCAAAAATGGGAAACAATACAAATCACGGGCTCTTCTTCGAAGTCGGTGTCGCTATTGCTCTGGAATTCCGTGCCCTAGTTCGTACGCCTCCTGATGCCTTGAATTCTGAACCCCTTGGTGCTTTTAATGATGGAGGGCAGATCTCGCGTTGATGTCGCGACGTTGCAACGTCGCGACGTTGAGACGTCACGACGTTGAGGCAGTCGCGGCGTTCTTTGCTGTGGACTTTACATTGGTTGACCGTCGCGGCGTTGGGACGTCCGCGGCGTTGGGGCAATCAGCGGCAGCTCAGCCACTTTCATGCATTGCTTTCCACTGCTCCAATTTGCTTCCAAAGTTTGCTCTTTTCACTTCCTTTGCACCTGCATTCACAGAATTTGCCATACTCAGGTATCGAGCTATAAAAATACATATTTAAACGCAAAATAACGCTAAACCTAGGACGAGACAGTATACTACGAGGTGTTTAGGCACTCATCACACCCCAAACAGCGCTTCTTGCTTGTCCTCAAGCAGAATGGACTCAACGGGACACACACGGGCATGCTGAAATTAACACGAAGATAGTGATGCACATGCTGATAAGTAAGGGATCAAATTGGACCGACTCACACTGCTACTGCTTTGTTCGAAGTTCACAGGATGCATACAGGTGTTTGACTTTCGGAAAAACTCGGTTGGAATAGGTAAAAGTGACTAGTGCCTCAAATTCCATGATCTTCAATAACCTTTCCCAAGGTCCCTATGTGTGTCGAATGAATGACCTCTAGTGTATACCTAGGTTAGGCACCCCAAACTTGAGCTCGATTCACCTATTTGGAAGAAGCTAACTAAGAAAGGATAAGAAACGCACCTTTTATTCATACCAAAATATCCTAAATATTTCCTAAATACCTAAAAAATGAGAGGGCCTAGTGCGAAGTTTTAGAAGAGTGTTCTGTAGCGGGGATCCATTGGTGACTCCCGCTGATTAGTTAAGGGAGCATGGGCATTAAATTCCTTTCAAACTTCACCCCGAACACTCAACCAAACTCAAAGGCCCTAGGTTGTAGAATAGTCCATCTTGTCCCATGGCCAGGCGGTGAAGTCAAACTCCATTGAGTTGGCTTAGGGCATTAAGCTTTGAAAGGCCCCTCGGACTGTGCCCGGGATTCCGATTGGATGATCCACTTATTCTAATTCACAAGCCTATTTTTATTTTTATTTTATTTTATTTTATTTTACTTTATTTTTTTTTTTTCTCTTTTTAGTTGGGGCTCAATGACAATCCTCTTTTGATTGGGTGTCCATCACTTAGACGGTTAGAGACTCCCAAGGTTTGTCGAGCTTTAGTAGTTGGTCTCGGCACCTATGCATACCCTGTAGGTCATTAGCGTGTGAGTGTGATAGGGTCATTGAGAAATAGTTTCTTGACTACCCGGAATTGGTTTATTAAGCCTTCCCACCTATTTAACCTAATTACCGAGCATCAAACATCATTTGCATCCGTTCTTCCATGTCAATAGTGAATTCGGTCCAAAAGTGATCTTCGACTCTCAACATGGCACACATACACAGCTTCACCTACATGAAACCACTACGTATAGAATGACCTAACACACATGCAAGCAAAACTAACACGACTCATGAGAATTAAAGTGAAAAAATAAGCTGCAACTAAGCGGAAACAGTACTGTGCTTGAGCGAAAGCAATACTACACAAATACGAAAATCAAAAACAAAACTAAACGCTAATACGAAAATCAAAACAAAACTAAACATATCTAACCAAAAGCACGATCACTACCCCCACCCCCCAAACAAAATAGCCAGTGTCCTCACGCGATAAGCAACGATGGGGTGAAGGAGCTCCCTGGTGATCCAGCTGCGGTGGTGGTGGTGGCGGTTGGTGAAGCGGCTGTGCAATCACGGGCAGCAAGGGCTATTTCTTCTTGAGAAGAATGGTGCTTTGATTGGCCAACACGATCTGCCTCCTCCGGCTGAAGTGCCTCCATATCTGTGTGATGAGGACTCGGTGCTCTGGGTCGTCGGAATGCATCGCGCTCGATGAGAGTGAGAGCAGGGTCCTCGGGTCGGGTGAGGGGCGGAGGATTGCCGCCGGGGAGGGCTTACGTGGTGGTGGTGGAGGTGGGTGGGACGGGGCGGCCAATGTCCCCCCAGGGATCGCCCGAGGAGTCCATAGCGGGCGATAATCCATTGAAGCTCGTCTCGTCTGAGGCTCATGGCGAGTCGTTGACCCCCTTAGGTCGCGGGACACCCGGTTTGTCCCTCTTGACAGATATGGCTTTTATGGGGTGTAACCTTGCCTCATTGTCGTAGAGGGGCACCCCGGCTCGTTTGCATAAGCCAAAGATGAGGAAAGGGTGCCCCAGATTCATCTTGGCGTCCCAGTTATGGAGGATAGCATCCTCTATAACCTGCCCAACATCAAAAGGTATATCTTGTATGATGGCATAGTTGAGCAGGGCACGGCAGGCGTCACTTCACACCGTTCGTCGTCGGAATAAGGCGGCGTGATGATGATGCCGGTTATAGGTATAAGGCTAAATGTTTGGCCTTGAGGCGGACTGCATGGCCCTCACTATTAACTTTCCACTCACCCCGGCCATTAGTCAAGACCCAATGACCTCGGGGTAGTCGGGGCGCTCGTAAAGCCGATCAAATGGCTCCGAAGGGATATGATCTAGACTATAATATCTATTGATCGGCTGCGAAGTCGGCCAGCCTCCCCCTCCTCGGACTTTCTTAGCAGCCGTGGGCGGCGAGATTGGCGATAGAATTCTCGCCTGCACACTCGCCATTGCATTTGGATGAGCCGGATGAGGTGGTCGCGTACAAAGGCCCCCATCCCTTAGCCGATCGCTTTCCGAAAAATCATCGTGGTGGTGAAAACCCTTCGAGGAACGAAGTGCTTCAGAGATGGTTCCGAACCGATCGGCCAGAGGCGGCACCCTCATTCACGAACGTGACATCATAATTTGGGGGTCGGGTCCTACGGGTAGGCCAGCAAACGATTTCTGCCTTTTCGGTTGTTGGAGCGAGGACTCGGATTGCTAGTAGGGTATTGCGAGTGCTTTGATATATTGAAATTTGGGTCGAACAAAACCGAACACCTAGAGTGCACAAAAAAAAAAGAAACAGAAAGAAAAAGACAAATAGACCCAAATATGGCCTGAAATGTAAATGCCTAGACCTAAATGTGATCCTAAAGACGAACTACTAGATCTAAATGTGGAGGACTAGACCCGGTGTGAGACTAAGTGAGAGTAATTAAGGGTATTTGTGGGACTGATGATCTGAGAGGGACGGTGATGAGTCTTGGGTGGTGTCACGACGAGGGGTGTCGGAGGATCAAATCCAGACACCTCAGGCCCAGGTGGGGTGGGTGATTCGACGAGGCGGGGTATCTTGAGTGGGCGAGAGAGAGACTAGGGTTCGACGAAAACTAGATTAGGGTAGAATATGAATGGGGTGATTTGGGCCCTTAGCGAGGGGCAACGTCGCGGAGTTCGGGGCAAATTCCGGAGAGGACATATCTCCAGCGTCTCGTGGCGTTAGAGCGATCAGCGGCGTTGAGAAGGATATGGCTATAATCCCAGCGTCGTGGCGTTGGATATCCCAACGTCGCGAGTTCGAGGAGAGGTGAAAATCGGTGAGCATTGGGAATCAACGTCGCGATGTTCCGGTGAAGTGTCAAAATCGGCGTTCGCGGCGTTCTTAGCCAGCGTCATGACGTTCGGAAGGAATCAAAATGGCGTCGTGGCGTTGAGCCAGCGTCGCGACGTGGCGGAGAAGGCTTTAAAATGTACCAAATCTGACTATAATCTAGGATAAGAAAACTCCCAGGTAAAAATGTGACTCTGCACATTGTCATCTTAAATGTGAATGGATCCTCCCAGTACAACCCGATCGTGGAGTCACCTGGAAATAGACGAGTTGAAAGAGACAGATTATGGAGAGAATATCAAACAAAAACAATTTAAAGCCCGATAATGTAAACCTGTAGAAAGGAAAATTCTGAAAACTTGGGTTTGCCTCCCGAAGCGCTATGTTTGAATATCGATTGCTTCCCGGCGGCCTTGAATCTCAATTTGCGACATGCTTAGAAAGGAGCTTGGGAAATAACTACGCATCCCCACATAATGTTTCGCACCCCATGCTTTCGAGGTGGATGAAATATTCTTACGATTTCGCCGCCCTTGCCGCTTCTCGGTGTCTTTACGTGCGGAGTCATGGAAACATCCACTAAGTTTTCGTATCTTCTTGCAACATCTCTGTGTAGTGAGGTTCCGAGATATCTTCATTTGGGTCATTATCTGGATGCTTCATAGGCTGGAATACATGGAAGTGATCTACCGTCTCCTTGGACTCTCAATTTGAGCTCACCTTGCTTGCACATTGATTTGAGCTTTTCAGTGGCGGGAAGGGATTACACCCAGTATGATGGGAGCAGTGCGTCTTCCTCGTGTCCGAATGACGAAGTCTGCTGGAAGGACAAATTTACCAACTTTTACTAGGACATTTTCGATTATACCCCGAGGATGTTGGTATGACGCAATACGCAGGATTCTGAACGAGTTAGCAGTCGATTTTGGTTCCCCGACTTTAGCCTTTTAAACATCGACGGCATCGAGTTTGATCTTTGGCTCCCCGAGTCACCGCGAGGGGCTTTTCGGATACCAGTTTACGAAAGCGGTATAACCAAGCTACCGGATCTTGAAGTTTAGGGAAGCTTAACTGCGAGATGATACTTTGCATTCCTCGATTAAGAGCGATGGTCAATATTCCTCCAACTTCTTCTTACTCGTAGGAATCTTTTTCGCGAATTTCACGTAACTAGGCGTGTTTTCAGTGCCTCAAAGAGGTATATTAATATGTAAACTGCGAAGATGTCGAGCTTCTGGCTGCTTCTCAAACTGCCTTTTCTTGACCTTATACGAGGATACGGGATTGGTATGACGAGTTCTGTCTTGTTTTTGTCACATTTGCTTTCCGGTTTAGCTACCTTTTAATATCCTTAGTTTGCTCTCATAACTTCGAGGTTGCTCATTTTGCATCGGTCGCCCGGTATGCTTGAGTCTTGCTCCTTAATTTTCGGTTCTCTTACCCTTTAGTTTCGGCTCAGGGATTTCCGGCTCTTTCCACTCCCTTAGAGTGATAGCCTTACGATACTCTTTCCGCTCTCCCTCGGGGTTTACCTCTGAATTGCTTGGTAGCGAACCCTGTTGCCTTTCTGTCAACAGACTAGCCATTTGACCCATCTGTACCTCCAAGCTTCTCAACTGTGCTGCTTGATTGTTTAATTGGGTGGCCTGTTGCTGCATATTTGCCTTAGTTTCATTCATGAAGGCGGTGTGTGGTGAGCATGCGTCGAGGGCACGTTAAAGTCAGCGCTTTTCTCGAGGATGTGGTTAAACTCTTTCGAGGAGTTGATGGCATATTGTTCGATTGTTCCTCCATACATACCCTTGATTACGTATTGTTCGATTCGATTATTACGCCACCCTTGGCCTTGATGTTGATTCTAATAATTGTTTCCCCCATCTTGTCGCTTCTTTATTTGTGGCGGCTCACGATTGAACCTCGACACGTCTTCCGGGCTGCTCTTGTTTGGGTTCACTGATTGACACTCTGTGTTATTGTCTTTGTCCCTCACGAAATTCACATAACTCCGGCAGGTTGATCGTATGGCGATCGCGAGTTCCTTCTTTATTCTGACTGCTTGTTTAGTGTTTGTGCCACATGATTAACCCAGTTGTTGAGGATCATCTTATCAAATTGCCACTACCATTTCTTGGTGTAACGCTTCTCTCTAGGCCAACGGTTGTATTGGTTCGCGGCGTCTTAAGATTTCATAAGCGGTGCGTGGTTTTCTTCATCGAGGATCCTCGGTAGGCGTCGATCCTTTGTTCTAGTCGCATTCCTCGAGCCATTATAAAAGTGTGAACACATCCATACGGTCGGTCGATTGGTGTGAGCATTTTCCAACAGTTAAATTGGAATCTATCACGCCTGCAGGATTCTCCCCTCACAATTGTCCAAACGTATTGATCTCTTGCACAAGTTGTGCAATTTTCGAAGGTGGGAAAAACTTAGTCAGAAATTTCTGCACTAAATCGTTCCATGAAGTAATGGAATCCGGTGGTTGACTTGTTGTGATGCTTGGCTTCATCACTAGGGAGTGGGAATAATCTGACGAGTGTAGCCCGATGGCTCCCGGAATTTATACTTGATCGTATCCTGAGCTTGAGTTGGTCAAATGCATAATCGGGTTCTCATGGGGTAGTCAGAAGCAGATATTCTACGGCATGCAGCCCAATGTTGCGACTTAGTTCGAAGTTGTTTGCACGAATGGGTGGTCGTCGATAGGCACATGCGAGCGTAGGTGGAAGTGTAAATTCTACAGTAACGTGAATGGATCATCACGAAATTTTGTATAAATGGCACAGGTCGTGAGTCCTTCCATTATTCCCATTGACCTCTGTGGTTTGTGCGCCTTTCAATGCCCAGTGCGCTCCTTGGTGTTTCCATGATCATTTGCCGTTTCTAATGCATTACGATCTACATTCTCGTGTCTGTGTAAAGTTCTTTATTTCGAGGGTCAACGAGATATTGGTCGACTGGTCTCGTTGTTGCCGTAGTAACTACTGAAATCTAAAGCTGCGATCACACCACGAACCAACAATGACCAAATACGGCGCATAGCTTAGGCCAAAACAAAAAATTTGAGTAATATCTAATTGCTTTATTCACATATCCAATCTAAACCTATCCCCACAGCGGCGCCAAAAAACAGCGGCGTAAAGCGTGATGTGCTTAAAATATGTTTATGCGCAAGTACGCAGCGTCGCCCTAAGTAATATAGTGTACCAATGGTACGAATATCGATTCAAGGGGACAGGTGAGTTGAATACAAAGATGTTGCTTTTTAGATAATATCTGAATAATTGTATTGTAAGAAGAGATCTAGTGTGTGAATTTCAATTAAAAATTTGTGATTCTAATGAATTCACGGTATTGAAGACTAGGGTTATGTCTCCCATGCATGATGGATTATTTATTAAAGATGTTATTATTGATAACATTTATAATTTGTTTGATGGCGAGGTGATCTTACTACGAGATATCACTGCAGGTATCCGCTATCGTGAATAAATTGAGTATATCTCTATCCCGACTCGATTAGAAAGCGGCAAATGTTCTACCCTCAAATGCACCTTCGGGATGGAATATCTCTATTCTGCAGATCAGCGAGAGAATTTTGCTCTACTTCGGATCTTTTTGGATAACCTCATCTCTCGAGATCTCAGTTTCGGTATGATTATGCTTAATGTTGGCGGACATCACGCCATATAATTGAATTATAGATATAAAAGCGGAGTGTAACGATTTATAAACAAATGAATAACGTAAATTACTAATCTTTAATCCATGAACATGTGATAGGGTTGACAACACCCTAGATATAGATCCACAAAACATCTTTTTGAATAAGAAAATGTAGATATTTAATCTCAAAAAACATCATTCTATTGTCCAAAATGGAAACAATACAAATCACGAATATTAGCGAGTCGGTGTCATTCTTGCTCACGGAATTAGTGCCTGGATTGTCGCCTCCGTGCGGTGAACCCCTTGGTGCTTTAATGATGGAGGTCAGATCTCGCGCTGACGTCGCGACGTTGGGCGTCAATCCGCGGCGTTGAGGCGTGTGACGTTCTTGCTTGTGGACACATTGGTTGACCAGCGTCGCGGCGTTGGGGCGTCCAGCGTTGGGGCGTGGCGATGTTGGAAACGTCGCGGCAGCTCAGCCACTCATCGCGTTGCTTTCCCTTTGCTCGATTTGCTTCAAAGTTTGCTCTTTCACTTCATACACTGCGTTCACGAATTTGCCCAACCTCGGTGTCGAGCTATAAAAATACATATTTAAACGCAAAATAACGCTAAACCACAGGACGACGGTGCCTCACGGAGTGTTTTAGACATAAATCCTTTGGGGAGAAAAATCAGAGCTCTGGTTTTGTTATATTTTTTTTAGAGAGAGAGAAACTTCTCTGCAGATTCCGAGCGTCCGTATTCGGCGTCTTCGGGGCCAGGCCCACTACACGGAGCGGGCTACACGTGAACACCAGATTTGAGGTTTGACAAACTCCTTGAGGTAGGGGTTTCTCCCTACTTGGGTTTTATTCATTCTTTAAGTACTTTTTCGATGTTTGAAATTTTGAATGAGTAGTGAGGGAGACGTTTGGTCAGTCCCCCCAAAACTTGGGATCAAATTGTTAAATTTTTAGAAGTACTACCGGGTGAAGTATTTGTTAATTTGATATGGGGTGCTAAATTCATAAATTATGAAATGAATTGTATTGTGATATGCATAGGGTGGGGGAAATGGTAGTGAAACACGGGTTCCTTTAAGTGAGCCAGATGATTTAATAATTTGGGAATAATGCTTAGGGGTTTCACTATTCTAAGCAGTGTTCTCAGATATATTTTGTGAAAATATGTGTTTGGTCAGTGATTTAAATTAAATTTAACAAGTGTTTGATTAATGCTTAAGTGAGCTAATTTTGATGTTTGAAATGATAATTACATGACATGATTATTGTGATTGGATATTATGGATATGTGCATGTTTACATATTTGCATGTGATTAAAAATTTGTATTGGAATTGGCATACATGCATTCCATATGTAGCTGGAACACCATAAATTTATAAGGAGTGAGTGCATGAGATGAGTCTAGAAAATGGTTCGGGTTGTCTAAAAATATTAATTATCGGAGGTAGTCAAATTAAAAATATCAATCGTCGAGAGACGGCCCAATTGATATTCATCAGAGGTAGTCCTGAAGCGAATAATATATCAATCGTCGGGCGGCCCCGATTGATATATACACATCGGAGGGTTGTCCACGAACAAACAAAATAATAATTTTCATACGAGGCTTAGGCGAGTGTGAAGGAGTCGGTGAGGACTCGGGATCTGAGTTGGTCATGTAGACATTCAAGTAGGATCATGCATTTGCTTGAATGTGTGTTTTCGTGGAACATTGCACTCTTATTGCAGGTGGTGAGTAGCCCACTTAGGGGCGATTCCACTCACGAGCATTAGCTCACCACGTAGAGGATATTTTACGGTCTGAGGGCGTGCGAGGGACGACTCGTCTGAGGCCAGAGAGGATTAGAAGAAAGCCGGGTTATGGCTTTGATGTATACATGTATTAGAACTTTTTAAGTTTAATGTATGTATTGTATAAGAGTAAAAACATATTGACTCTTGTAACTATTGGGTATATAGTTGGATGCATAGTTGGCATGTATATTGAGTATTGCTTATGGGCCCAAGTGGTCGTTTTAAATCATAAACTGTTATATTGGACTGTTTGGGACAGGTTTATGCAGGTTCTGTATTTGGGTAGAGCTCCCCGTACAAAGGAGACTCTGCCACCATTTTCGTGAAAAAATGTCGGGTCTGGAGCATTCCGCAGTGTCCGTAGGTTGACAGATTGAGTCAAGCGGACCCCACAGGATTTGGGCGTCACAAAAATTGAAATATTGAATGTAAGAACTTGCCTCTAGTGAGTCTAAGCATGTTGATTTTATTTTATTTTAGAGTGATCTTTGCTGATGGTAATTTCTCCGTCTTGCACATCAATTTTGCTAAGATCCATATGGATGAGTGAAGTTGTACTGACTAAGATTATTTGGTAGGATGTAGTTTGGTGAAAGAGATTCAATTAATTGTCATGAGCAGCGTAATTTTACTACCCTTTAGATTGGGAAATTGACGGATTTAGTTTGTATTGGTTGGTGAATTCTCTTACGTAATATGAGTCTTTTTGTATTTATAGACTCTATGATTTGGTGATCACTTTTGTGGAGTCGTTTGATGGCCCCAGAAGAATTGGAGCAATTTGCATGTCTTTTGTTTTACATGTATTTTTGACATTGCTCTCTTGTTTATTTTTCAGCTTTAAGTTTTCCTTAGCTCTTTGCCATCACGAAACTTAATGGGAATAATTACAAGCAATGAGTTAAATCTCTCATGATGAATTTGACGATTATGAAACTGAATTTGACTTTGAAAGTTGAAGCTCCTCCAAAACCCACTATTAAGAGTTCTATAAGTGAGAAAAAAGTCCTATGAGGATTGAGACTATTCTAACAGTTGTTGTTTGAATCACATATGCTAGCTTCGCCATCCCTCAATTATTTCAACTTAATATTTCCTTCTTAATTGTTTCTTAGAATGAGTTGAGAATAGATGCGGGAGATAGGTTGACATATTCAAATTTATATATAAACCTGGAGAGAGAGAGGTGAAGGAAGGAGAAGTAATACATTTTATGTTATAATTTTCATTTATTCATCAAATTGAAGGTTTTATGTTTTTCCCTAGATAATAAATGATGATGTTATGACAATCAATTAGAGATTTCAATGCATTAATGTTTCATATGTTTTTTAAATTATTTTAGATACATATGCTTTTGGAATAATAATAATTATATGTATTGTAACTATCCATTATTATTTATTGTACCTTGCTTCTGACTTTTTATAAGCTTTGCTTACCTTTTGTTCAGAATGTAAAGATTATTATTCTCAAAATATGATACATAGAATATAAGAATACGATTCTGTAAATTCAATTGCAAGGCCTTCACATAAAAAGAGAAAGAAAATGTAGAGTTTTTCTTTGTTTTGTCTTTACCATCTCTTCTAATTCTTTGTTTTGAATTGTAAATACGGATTTCAAATTCTTCCATTTAATAATTCTTATTCCAAACATTTAGGCTCTGTTTGGAACTCTGAAAGTACTAATTAAGGAATGAAAATAGAGTAGAAAAGTTTATAGAAGGAAAATTTGAGGACAATAAAAACAGGTTTAAAGTTAATAAATAATTTCTATAGAGTAATTCAAACTCTTTATTTGTTTTATTTCTATTATATAATGACTAGAAAGTGAAAAATAGAAAAATATAGATTATTTATTTTGTGAGTGATATGTTAGTTGTTGCATACCAATGTCATGGCTGTGCCGCAAAGTTATCCCCACCGGTTATGTAACATAGGTGTAATCAAAGCCCAGGACCTATGTGAAAACGATTGCAATTCTAACTAAAATAAAGCATAGAATAAACCACACACAAGGACAGAGGACCACGAGAATAAACACCCAATTCAAGGGGTCATTTTTTTATTTTATTTTCAACAACATAGAATTTGGTATAAAACAACCTTTTTAATACAAGGCATATGAGCATGGTGAAACCTTGCAGGCGCATTTCTTATCTGAAAATGAGTTTAATTACAACTCTGTTCTTTTTACATAAACAGAAACTGGGTTTTTCTACCCAAAATTTACAGGATACAAAACAAAGCCAAATCTAGCCTTTTTCTCAACTAATTTCTTAGACCTGTTTCATTTCTCGGTGTGCCTCCAGTACCCGAAAATATTTTCCCACAACGGGGTGAGCAATGCCTAGTAGAGAAAATCTCCTACGAAACTACTCCGCTAAGTGCTACTCACCCCTAAGTGCACATACAATACCATGTTCTAAATTTACACCCATTCAAGTAAAAATATGCGAGATTTCTACATGAATGTCACTTGCCACATGCCCATGCCTCGAATCCTCTCAAACTAAATCAGTATAATTTTCCATGTGCAAACTATTTCCAAAACAAAATATTTTTTGTATTAGTTCTCATTGTTTCATTGCACATACTCGGATAATAATGTTGGACCACCCTCGTATTTTCATTGGACACACTCAAATCTTGTGGACAACACTCGAAAATACTGTAATTCGCCCTATTTTCATTTGGACATACTCCGATAATAATGTTAGACAACCATCCAATAAAAGCTTTGCATTTCAAAGCCATGTCGTGCACTCACGCCCGATATACATAATATCCCCATACACGTGAAATCGTCTACGCACAGTATTTACTTCTTTGCATGCATGCATGTATCAATGTCATTCTCACAAAACTGCATGTTATTCAACTAAAAATAAATCATGCAACTGGATTTTGTGTCAGATTTCAGCTCAAGCAACATGCATTTCTACCATTTTCACACAAAAACTACATGTTGTCATTCAGAATAAGCATGCAAGCTGAAATTTATTTTTCCAGATTTCAACAGAAAAACAGCATGCATTTCTACCATTTTCACCAAAAACTGCATGTTATCAACCAAGAATAACCATGCAAACTTCAGAAATTTTTCTACAGTTTTCAAACCAAAAAAAAACATGCACAAAAATCCAGCACACTACACAAAAATAGCATATTTAAACCTATTCCAGAACTGCAGTTCTGGAACCAAATGTAACCAGAAAATACACCATAGTTTGGTCCAAACTGTCATGCACTAGCCCTAATATTAAGGCTGAGCTTCATGGTCATTGAATGGCCCTTAAACAAAGGTAAACCAAATAGGAGAAGAACTACCTCTTGAAGTGTAGGCCAACTCCCTTCCTTTCCTCCTTTCTCTTTTCTTTCTTTCTTTCTTTCTTTCTTCCTTTCCTTCTTTCTTTCTTCTCTTCAGATTTTTCCACCGAATTCTCTCAACCACCAAATTGGTTTGGCTAGGTGTATCCTTACCCCCATGCAAACCACCTGACAAATAACAAATCTATGCCATGTGTTCTTAAATACCTCATACATATACACTAAGTACATGCAAAGGTTTGAGAGCATGACACTTGGTCCACTCATGTGCCAAGTGTCCTCACCTCTAGTGCCACATGGCACCATGCCATTATGCCAAGTGTAACTCTGTGATTTGTCTATTCGACTCGAAATACGTGAAATTCTGGCTGTCTCAGAATTCAACAAAATTTGATGGTGTACCTAGATTTTGTGAGACGAACTCAACGGCGTAATCTATGTCGTCATCCGAGATCTAGAAAATTTTCTAGGTTTACTGTTAGTACTGCGACGATAGTATATCATTTTGCATTATTTCAGGTTTTTACATAGAAACACATTATTTGGTTGCATTCCCAAATTGTTCAAATAGTTAACCTCACTCTACCTCTCTTCTTACATTTGTTCTAGTTCTGGTTCATAGTTCAAAACTAGTCCTTAGAAATTTCTAGTTCTAATGTGTATGCCAATTCTACTCTCTCTAATTTAAAACACAGAATAGAATGATAGCAATAGGAAGTTCCACAAACAATAAAAAAAAAAAACCTCAATAAGTGAGATAAACCTGAATTTACCATCCTATATTTTATGTGAAATATGAATAAACATTAGACTATTTAAAGAACCACCATATGGAGTTATAGCTAGAAAAAGATGGCTTAAGCTTACATCTAAGATGAGAAGTAAACAACATCTACAAATAATATTTTATTTTCATAAATATTTTTAACTCTCACCTAAATCCAAACTATATGTAGTAATCACAATGGTCTATATAGTGTCCTTACTCTCCCTCTTCTACAATTGTAAGTTTTTCTATATAGTACTTGTATAATTTTTTAATTAGCTAGGCACTTGACTCCAATTTTCACTGCTATAAGCGCTATATACGGATATGAGAGGAATTACTAAAGGAACTAAGGTATGGATAAACTAAATAAGTCCCTCAATGATTCAATTGGGACAAATACTTTTATTCTTTATATCATACATGATCTTGTATATTGTCCACCCAGGAACCTCAAATCTTGGCATAAGTTTGATATATGTGTCATTATTTAAGGCTATAAAGAACAACGCATTGTTAGCTAACATGAAGATAAAAATTGTAGAGTAATGGGATGATAGAACAATTGCACCATTATCTAGTAAACTAATTGAAAATCCATTGAATTGTTGTGAGTCTCCAAAGTCAATGTCATCAAGGCATGGGGAAGATTCAAAAGCATAAAAGAGGTATTAACTGTGCATTTGGCAAATCATGGAACTTTAAAAGGCAAAAATTGAGCATTTTGAAGGTCTCCTCCATTTTGGATGAAGGGCAGACATGGTTTCCAAGCAGTTGGTTCAAGGGCATTATAAGTGGGAAAGACTAAAACTGAGAATGTAGTAGTACAGGCTTATTGTAAATCATTCATGCAGCATAAATCTATGGATGATCCAATTCAGCATGTAAGACATGTCCTGCGGGTGAATTCTTTGCAATGGACACCATAGAGGAAGAGATTCAAGAGTGGTAACCCTTTGTGCTATGAAGTTGGTTTGAGGATCCTACAAATTGCTATGAATCATATTCATTCATGGATAGAACAAAAAAATTCAATGCATGATGAAAAGTAAAGAGACAAAAAAGTGTAGGGCTAGCACACTTGCATGAAGTCTTTTATCCAGGGCTTCTTGGCTAGTACTAAGCTTGCAAGAGAAGAAATCCTATTATCCAGTAATTTTTTATTTCTCTAGTGAATTGGCATATATCACTAAGAAAAATGAGAATCAGTGACGAATTTTTTATTATGGAAAATAAAGATTTTGTCAGCTAAATATTTCTGCGACAAAATTTTAAAATCATCTCAGTATGTATGCATTCAATAGTTCTAGAGACAAAAATATAATTTTTGTCGCCAATTATATTATTGATAAGAATTTATTGGAAACCACATTATTCATAAAATAATTTGTGACAACATTTGATATGTAGCAACAATTTTTGCACGAAAATGTATATATTTTAGCATCGAAATATGTCGCAAAATTTTTATTGCTAAGAAAATATTATAAATTTTAGAGACAAATTTTGTTTGTCACTCATATTTATTGCTAGAACACAATGTTTTCATGTATAAATATATATTAGGATTATTTTTTGTATTATATCAATAACTTAGACTATATAATGTTCAAATATATTTATTTTTGTAATTTTCAGCTCATATATTTTATGAAATATAAATTTTTATTTCTTATAATAATATATTAATTAGAATCATATCTAACTCTTGCATAAGGATGACAATAAGATAGATTTGAAATTTGGGTTATTCAAAATAAATTTCATACCCATCTTGTTTAAAAATATATATGGGGGTAACGATGAGTTGAGCGAACATGGGAAATTCCCAAGTTTAACATTATTTTTAATTAATTTTAATTTTGTTAATTCTGATAAAAAAATGAGCACATTTCTGAATAAGTAAAATGTTATAATTTTATAACATTTTATAAAAATAAAAATAAATCATTATTATTAAATAAAAAAATAGAAATTAATTTCATTTCATTTTAAAGGTTTTATATATAAGGTGATGCGAATTAAAATAAAACCTAGTTGCCTCAAGTTTGGAAGAAAAAAACATAAACTTACTAAAAATCCTCAAACTTGTTTGCAAAAAAACCTAAACACATCCCATTAAAGGCAAGAGATGGTGGAAAGAAGAACAAAACTCACTCATTACCGTCACTATCATGCCGTGGTTGGATTTTATAAGTGAGGTTAAATGATCTAAAACTGAATTTTGATTGGTATGATCCTTTTTACATGGATTAAAGTCTTCCAAATTAAATATGAGCATATTTGAGTGCTTAACAAATCACCCCACACCATTGGTTTTGTTTATGACTACTTTGACATTCTTAATTATCATAAGCATTAATCTAAAATGTTTGTCTAGAATTGTATTATGTATTTCCTAAATTAATATATTATCAATAAAAATATTATATGAAGTTGAATTTTATGAGGATATAGGATATACCATGTAACTGTTAGCTAAATGTTTTCTTCACCAGGCATTCGACTATGTATTGTATTTAGTTACTTATTCATTTTTCCTTTTTTGTATTTAATATATCAAGTTAAGTGATAAATTAGATGAAAGACCCGAGAAAATTCCAATTTTCTGAAAAAAAGTAAAATTGTCATTTCAGTAAAAACCTGAAATTTTTCTAAATCTCAGATGATGAAGCAGTTTCCGCAGTTGGGGTCGTCTCGCGAAATCTAGTTGCCACGTCGAGATTTCATGAATTAGGAGCGATCGAGATTTCACGTTTTCGAGGCCTTGGGTGTCGGTGTATCGTAAAGCGAGTTTGAGAGATATGTGATGTGACAAAAGTCACTACTACATGTACTCATGTGACACATGTTGCATGAATAGAGAGATGATGAAATGAATGGCCGAGATTGTGCCAAGTGTCAAAATCAAGATAAAAAGGACACATTGGGAATTTTTGGAATTTTTAATTGAATAAGACAAAACTTGGAATAGTGACCTTCTCCAAATTGAAAGAAAAACCGTGCAAAAGGGGCTGGAGATGTAGTAGGTGCAGATTTTGAGTTTTAGAGAGAGAAGGGGTGCCTTCTCTCTAGGATTCAAGCCATTCGGATCGTCGGTTCTCGACCAGGAAGCGAGAAGCAAAGTCGATCTATGCGTGAGAGGGCTATGCGTGAACCGCCGTTTGGTAGGATCCGACAACTCAAGAGGTAGGGATCTTTTCCTACTTGCGTTAATCTTTAGCGAAGAGTCGTGTTTATGGTTAGGGATACGAGGCTTGATTTGGCGTAAACTGGAGTCTCAAAACCTTTGAGCAGTGGAGAAAATCCCGGGATTTGTTGGTGGCCGTGAGCGGTAACCCTAGGGTTTCAACCCATTCACGTGAATAGTGATGTGATTTTTGATGTGATTTTATGTGTTTAAGTGATTCAAAATAAATTGCTTGTGTTTTGTTAGTGCTTCATGAGAAATTTTGGTATTGCGATGGTGAATTTGCATAACATGATTTATGTGATTTAATTATGTTAATATATATATATATATATATATGTATATATATATATATATGCATGTGAATATATTAGCATAAATTTATTGGAATTGGCATAATGCATTCAATATGCACTGGGGTAGCCTATAATATTAGGTGTGAGTGCATGACATGAAATGAAACAAAAACGAAAATGTTTATGAAAGGAATTTCGACGAAAGATTTTCCAAAGAATTGCCTTAGAGAGGGACATACAACGAATCGCCGGATAGGGACCATAATTTGTTCGGAGAGTTGTCAAACCAATTCGCGCCGGAGGGTAGTCCGATATTTTCTGAGAAGCTCGAAGTAAGTTTTGAGAACAAAAAGCTTGTTGTGAAGCGTATTTTTACTCGCGCATATAGGCTTAGGCATGTGTGAGGGAGTCGGTGAAGTTGAGACATGGTTTGGGCATGTAGACATTCGATGGGTTCGTAGAGTACTTGGATGTGATTGTTTACCATTACATGTGCATAGGTGGGAATAACCCAGGTAGAAAATTATCACCTCTTGGGCTTTTCGCTTTGTCGAGGATCACTATTCCCAGTCTGAAAGTGTGCATGAAGGTGGCGCTCACTAAAGACCATTTAGAAGAAAAGTGGGTTTATTGGCTTTGGTATCTTCATTGTATACATGTATTAAAATTCTAAGGTTTAATATATGTTGTATAAGAGTAATGTAGTAACTCTTGTATATTATATAGTTGATATGTATTTGATGAGTATTGATGCATGGGCCCAAGTGGCAATTTTTACTCATTTTAATTGTGCATGTGACTCGGTGTGGTCATTGTAAATGGTTGGGACAGGTTTTGTACTTTAGGTAGAGCTCCCCGTACAAAGGAGACTATGCTCGAATTTCTTGAGTGACGTTGACACACCCGCTTCTAGCGACGGGTGTCTTTGTGCTCCACGAAATCCCAGTAGTTACCTCACAACATTTAGAAATTCCTATGACCGTATTGCTTGCTTAAACCTCGTATAAAATTTTCTTTTTCCAACATGATTTTGTAAAATCTCGACATATCGCATTCATGACAAGGACATATTCGAATCCATATACACAAGTTACTTTTTCTAAATATGTGACCCGTGATATTTTTTTCAAAAACCAGGCTCGACACATTTCACAACTACCTTTATGTACGTTATGTGCTCTGTGCCATAAATTAAGTATTTCCTTACAAAATGTGCTAATACGACGCGTATAAATGTCGGGAGAGTCTAATGCTGCTCCGGCGTCCGTCGTGTACCTGGAAAATAGTTTTAAATCTACAAAAATAATAGGCTAAAAGCGAGCTGCTGTGAGTGTATCTTTATAAAATGTTTCTGCACCGAAAAATATCTCAAAACTATAAAACTCTCTTTTACAATATATTTTCCAGAAGCCTTGCTTGCTTGCTTTGCTTGGAAGTTTCTAAAACTTTTCTCAAATCTCTTGCTTGCTTGCTTGCTTTACCTTGCTTTACTTTAAAAGTTTAAAAAATTTTCTCAAATATCTTGCTTTAAAAGTTTATAAAACTTTTTATAAACAGAACCTAGGCTCGGCGCATGCTTTAAAATAAAGCGAGTGCAGGCTCAGCGGAACAGCTAAAATCCTGCGGAGCCTGGGCTCGACGGCTTGTTTGAAATAAGCGGGGGCCTAGGCTGGCCAGTTTACTTAAAACAAACCGCGAACTGGGCTCGACGGGTACACCAATGGTTGATTTTCAATTTGTATGAATCATGCTTATAAATCATCAACCATTGGAGACCTATCACGCTTGTTGTACCACTAGTGAACACGGGAACTGGGCATCGGCCAGGTGCCGGTGGGGGACTGGGTTCGCCGCTAGGTGAAAGGGCCACAGGCACACTTCGCCGCCTTTTCACGTAAATATGGTGGAATTGATTTGAGTCTCCATCACCATAATTTAGTTAACGCGTTAACCCTATATACTCCTGTACGTGCCACAGTCTCCTTTAAATGCCATGATGCATAACCTAAGTTTGCCGACCAGGCAAAAATCTAAAATGCATGAATGATATCCTAACACCACCGTGCACATACGGAATACCTCGACGGTATGCTTCTTTGAAAACTAGGGATTTTAGTTAGGGCTGTTTAGGGGTATTCTCTTTATTTGCTTGCTTGAAATATGGTTTTACAATTCAAAACCATTTACTTGTTTGCTTGCTTGAAACATGGTTTAATAATTCAAAACCATTGTTTGCTTTAAATATGGTTTAAATCAAAACCATTTGCTTGCTCTTTGAATTATGGTTTTCCATCAAAACCATTAAATACCAGTGTAAAACAGTTTATAATACTACACTAGTATTTGAAAAAATGAGTTTTAGAACACTCCTTTTTTGCTTACTAAACTTGAGCTGGTGCAATTTTCCCGCCTTTGCTTTAGCTATCACGCTCGAAGCGAATAGAGCGAATACATTAATTTAATCGCTATGTATAAAGTAAACTTAACGTACTTCCTAGCATAGTCACACTCGAGCGAATGTCGCCAGGGCGAGACGAGGCGGGTGCGCTATTTTTCGTCGAGTTCAATCTTATTTGAACCTCTCTTAATCATTTAGTAAGATTCCTATACAATCGGTGTTAGTTGGGCTTAAATATCGAAATACAACAATCTCTGGGCATTTAGGCGGCTGCGATCATAGAATCTGCCTCACGATCAGTCTTGGAATGGAGTTGGATTCTGATAGGTGAAATGCCAGATCACATGCATGTATCGTCTGGAGGTACCACTTCGGAATTTGCCGTAATTGCTATTTTTGCCTTACTTTTGGTACCAATTCTCTTATCCCTGACTTCCCCGTTCCTTAATACCTCAAAACCAGCATGGTATTCATCTAAAACCACTCCATAACACTTGTATTGGTGGTTTGAGACCTCATACCACAAAACCACAGGTGAAAATCTTATGAATTCAATCTTAGGTCCACGATTCCATATAAAACCATATAAATAAGAGTTCCATGTTTATTCTATACCCGATTGGGGTTTTACCACATAACTTCAATAATTCTAAGGTTAATGTGATCTCTCCACAAAACCACTGAAACGAGGTAATCTCCAAACGAAACCTTAGAGATCGAATGCCCATGATTTCAAGATGAAACATACCTTGCTTTGGTCTTCTCCCAACCTTGCTCCCTGCTTTTCCTCTTAACACCTCTTCTTTTCTCCGCCTTCTCATATACTGCGGGTTTGCCCCAGCGAAAATGAGACAAATGAGACATTTGTTTGTCTCCTCTCCTTTTATACTCCGTTTTATAGTGTGTAAGTCCTACATCTCTCTAGAATTGCACCTTTGTCAGCTCTTGTTATTTGTATTTTTGGCATACTATCTTCTTTGATTATGCCTTTTAGCATGTCCCATTTGATCAATTCACGATTTACCCTTGTTCTAATACAAATTCGATTTAATCAATTTATCATTCATATTTAACTAAAAATACTATGATGTGACCTTTATGGTGCTCGTATACGCCCTACGGTTACCTAAATGTCTTTATTGCACCTTCTCGGAATAGGGCGATTCTGAGACGTTAGGTTGCAGGCATTCACGAGTATTACGAGGTTGACGGGTTCAATCAACGGGACCCACACAGTTTTGAAGGCGTCACATTAGAAACCTCTTTCGTTATAAAATAACACCAACCTAGTAATTTTATCTTATAACTAAATAAAATACAATTTACAAAGAAATATGATACTCACCAATTTCAATATATTGAGTTATTTGATTTTGCCTTCATCAATTAAATATACAAGTGAACCAAAATTGTATGCAAACAAAAAAAATCATATCTAAGTAAAATAAACTTGTGGTTGATTACAAGATATAAATGATTTGTTTTTTGAGATAATTGGCAAAACAAAAACAAAGCTCATAGTGAATACTCATTTTAAATATTTTATATCAACTATTTTATCATGTTTGACATTCAAATTTATATACCACTAAAACATCTAACATTTCATACACCAATATTCCACATTTGTGTATTTATGTTACAAGTTATTAAACTACTTTGAATCAAAATCACACATAGAAAGAATTTAATATCACTCTTCCAATTGTATTTTCTTTCCTCGTCAGATCTTCCAATTAGCGGCCATAATTGAACCAAAAGTCAAATCAAGCTTCCTGACCTCAGCGACTACAAACATGCACCAATTTCATTGTACAAACAATTAGATGAAAATAAATGATATTTATTAAAGAGTTCTAAATATCAATACCATATCTCATTATTTACTCTCAAAATATCAAGAAATCATTATGGAAGAATTTTGTAACTTGATGCCAAATTTACATCCAATCTCTATCAATCTATATCAAAAATATATGATAGACAACTATTTTTTTATTCCATTATTTTTTAGTGGATCTAAAAAAAAGAAAAAATAAATTCTAAATATGTTTGAAATCTTGAATAAGATTTAGAAAAGAGAAAAACTAACTTTTAGGGATACAAAGTAAAATTATAAAGAAAAACTTAAAACCTTAAATTCTGGAATTTCTTCACATTAATGAAATAAGAAAAGCAATTCATTCTCAAACTCTTCGTCTACTCATTCCATTAATATTCATGAGAGTAAAGCATGTTATATCAATGATGTTTTAGGAAGTCTCAAAACAAATTATTTATTAAGTTGGTACCCTTATTGTTTCTAAGGCTAGTAAACACTGATATGAACTAATGGCCTTTAGAAAATGGAATAATATATTAGAATCGCCATTTTAATTAGTTGCTTCTAGTTTAAGTCTAATTTTATTAGAACAATCCCTTAAACCATGGCATCAAAGTAAAAATCTATGAACTCTTTTACCACGGAAGGCAATATTAAATAATAGGACCATCAAAATAAAAACTAAATTTCATACATAAATTAATGAAATTATGGAGAATTATAGGAACTCAAATAGAGATTTTACGTGAGCTATAAGAAGTTAGCACATAAAGACTTCGATTGAATGAAATTATGTCATTCATCCCTATGCTAACGAACTCACAAAAATAGAAAAATTTATACTCATGGTTTCAAACTGAATTTTTAGCATGACTAAGCTAACTAGAATTCACAAAAGCAGAAGAATTTGTTACTCATGGTTTCAAACAATTTTGAATAACTAAGCCCCAACTTGACAAATAGAAAAAATTTCACTCATGGTTCAAACAATTTAACATGACAATGACATAACCTTTTCTTTGCCTTAAACCTTAGATGTATGACTACTAATTAAAACTAATGGACGATTTGATTATAAAATTCTAGACCTAAATCAAGTAGCTAGTGTCATCATTTTACCCATATTTTCAAAACAATTCGCTAAAAGGCTAATAAAAAAAGTTACCTTGAGAATAATCGGGTTACACATTATATTTTTCATTTGATGTCAATTTCTAAAAAAAAATACGATTACAAAAAAAAGCGGAATAAACCTCAAATGTTCTGTTTCTCAAATATATTTTGTTCTATTTTCTTACATATGCTTGGTTTATGCATGGTAGAAACCTCGATATCCTGCTGCTTGACTTGATTAAGTTGATTTTGGTGAATAATATTAGTTTGGAATCAATTCCTAACGAGGAACTCTGCGAATGGGCTAGGTTGGTGGACAGTGTTGCCGGAATTCTCAGGAGTGAAATATCCTACTCTTTGAATTTCTTAGGGGATAAGCTTAAAGATTCTCTTGATTTTAGCCTGTTCAAAGTAGACACTATGTGAACCTTGGGATGATGTATATTGCTATTGTATTTTCATCATTTCCGACCGTATACAAATTGGTTCTTAGTCTATCGTTGTTGGTGTTGATGTCAAAGGAGATAGCATGGGATAGAAGATTCGTGCATATAATCATTTCTACACTACCCAGCACATTACAATAAAAAATTATACTTAGTCCATTCAACTCCTTCTGGCATTGGAAATAAGAAAATATACAAAATAAGGGATGTTAGAGAAGAGTTAGTGGTTTCAAAATCTCCCATGTCCCAGATTAGATTAACACTTTAATTATACTAGCTCTATGCATTCTTTTAAAGTTGAAATAAGCCTAACCAAAGAATCTCTAATCTCAGTCATTTCTCTTTATTAAATATCACTTCCTTCTCTATGTTTTATTTCCATTTCCCATATTTTTTTTCCAATGAACAAATACAAAACTTAAAGAAAAAGAAAATTTTTCTTCATTTGAGATGGTAATGCATCGATCTTAAAATCTACGTCTTTCACAAGGAAATGGAAGACTAAGGATGGATTTTCATTTTTTAATTAATACATGTTCTTTTTTGTGTTTAAAAAAATATTACACTCATAAAGAGATTTAATCATTCCTATCATGGACTTGGAATAGATCTGAACCAGAACTCTATCCCTTTCATAAAAAATAAAAAAATTATAGCAAATAGAATTCTAGTATTAGTATCTTATGATGTTCGTCGATGGATGAATCAGTGATGAGAGCTTCTAATTGTGAAGATATTATTGAGCGAGGTTGCAAAAATAAACTTGTCCTATCATAGTAGGAAAATGCAATAGAATCAAAAGTGTTTATGGAGAGAAGGCTGCAGAGACCTTGAACTATATTGACTCAAATCCTTCTACACGTTGGTTGGGTTTTCCATGGGAGGTCCATCCATAAGTGTTGAGGTTGGGTGTCTTGGTGGTAAGGGAGTGATGAGGGAGTGTTGATGGTGGTAGAATATCACAGTGATCATTATAGCTAGCATTATGGTTGTCTAGTGTTGATGTAGATGTTATTGGATGTGATGTGAGGATGTAAGGGTTTGGTGCAAGGGAATAGTGAAAGCATCTTTTCTTTTCTTCTTTTTGTTAACTTTCTCTTAATTAAATATTGACATTTATATTGTATATTTGCACATTCTTTATTCCATGTATGTAACCCCTAGTAAAAGCTTAACATTACGTATTCTTCATAAAAATTAAATGACCTCATTTCATTTAAGTTTCTTTAATATATAATGAAAAGAATTATTTTCTTTTAAATTAATATATAATAAAGGGTTTTGGCTTGGTGGAAGGGTCATTCTCAGCCGAACCTTTGGTTGTGAGTTTGTGCTAATTCCTTTGTGGTCTTAGGAATTTGGAAACTACAAAACAAAGAAGTTCTGTCTAAGGAGGCTAGTTGTTTGGCTCGGGTTTTTACCCCATCAGTCTTTCCTGGGAATACTTTGTTACGTGTTGATTCGATTATTCTGGTGGTTTGGGAATAGAAGTTGATCAATTTTCTATCATTTGCAAAAGAAATGGACATTGGTTGGAACTACCATGGTTCCCGGCTGCATACGCTCAAGTAGCAGCTCTCTTGTGACACAAGCTTCCCGGTGATGCCTACTACGGTGCCTATCTACTGCTCTCACTGAAAACCAGAGAAATTCGGTGGACTTAATTTAGTGGCGGCAGATGCTGTTCTATTTGACCACTTGAATCTTCAGGATTCTTGTGGAAGAAGCTCAGCTCAAAGAAGATGAGCGCGATATCCAAGTCATCAGTCTTTGTGGATGCTTGAAACGTCGACTTACGTGCGGAACTCGTCGTGAATGCTTTAAGCCGATTCTCTATCTGATATGTCTGAATAAAGAAAACGACCCGGGGCTATGGGATTCACTAGGCAGGAATATAATGCGAGGATGTCGGGGCCCGAAAAGTTCGTTGTGGGCGATTCCTCGATTATAAAATGGTAGATTTCAAGGCTGTGGTCGATCAAAGTCAAGACTTCAAGTAATCCTCCATGAGATTCATGTAGGGAATGATGTTGGCGAAACTTTTCAAGTGGCGGCTATTATTAGCCTCACCAGCGGAAAGACTTTAAAAACTACCTCGAAACATAGAAAGGAGATGAGCATCGAAGATCTAGTTATTCGACCGCATTGAAGAAGACGATAAAGGATGCGGGAGGAGAATGGCTATGATCCTAATGAGGCTAAGGCTAACTTTGTGGAACATGGTCGAGTTCGAGATTGAGAAGCGTGACAAGGAAAGGCACTAGGCTGGGACGAGGGTGTTCGAGAAGCAAAGTTCATCGGAAATGCTTCAAGCGTGGGAAGGCAAGGTCACAAATCCGATTGCGGACTTGAGAGAAAGCGAGCTGAGGAAGCGATGTAGTTGGCGACATCTCGAGGATGTCTAGAGGTGACCTACATTTGCATTGATCCTACGAGGTGAGCTTGGTGGGATCAATCGAGGAATGGTGGATTGACAACTGGTGCTACATGCATGTATGTTAGAATAAGATGATGTTCTCCACCTTTAGACCAATTGAGAATGGAGAAAGGTGTTCATGGGAACTCTGCCACATCGAATATCGAGAGCGACGAAAGTGGTCTTGGGTAATACAGGAAAGAAGTGACTCTAACAAATGTGTTATATGTACACGAAATCACTTAAGGAACTTGGTATGCAGTTTCTTCTTTGAATAGTCATGGATTTCGGTTGGTGTTTGAAGATCAGTGGTGTTCTATCAAGAGCGGAATGTATGTCGGAAAAGGGTATATGAGTGGCGGTATGTGGAAGGCTTAATGTAATGACTATCATTAAATTAGAAATGAATAAAGCTAGTTTCATACCTTATATTCTTGAGTCATCTTATCTCTGGCATGGTAGATTAGGACATATTAATTATGATTACATTCAAGTAAATTAATTAGCTTAAATCATATACCAACAGATTGATACGAGAACCTGATGTGAAACTTGTATTTGAGGCAAAATAACCGGGTCATCTTTGAAGTATTGAAAGACACCTTTGAACCTGCCAGGCTTAATCCATAGTGATATATGTGATTTGAAACTCGTACAAACAAGAGGTGGTAATAAATGCTATTACCTTTGTGGATATTGTACAATCTTGTTATGTGTACTTACTTAAAAGTAGGGTGAGGGGCTGATAGAAATTTGTTCTCCTGAAAATGAAGTTAGTCATTCGATAGGAAAATTAAAGTCTTGAGAAGTGATCGAGGTGGAAGTATGAGTCGCCATTTGTTGACCTTTGTGCTCCAGCATGGATTATACATGGCTCCTGACACCTTGTCGCCTGATCAATCTAATGGAGTGGCTGAGCGGAAAGTCGCACTGCAAGAAATGATGAATGCAATGCTTGATAAGTTCTGATGCACCCTGAAAACATGTAGGAGAAGCCCATTTTATCACGCTAATTACCTTCCTGATAAGGTACCTAAAAGAAAGCGAAAAGACTCCATATGAGTTATGGAAAGGAATGGCTTAAATCCTACAGTACTTTGCGAGGTGTGGGGATGTCTGGGTTCAGAAGTGCGATTCCTCCGCTTTAAGGTGAAATAGGACCTAAAACTATTGATTGCATCTTCATTGGTTATGCACATAGCAGTCTTGCTGCTCGATTTCTTGTTTATGAGTCTAATATCAGGATATTCACGAGAACCACGATAATGGAATCGAGAATGCATCGTCTTTGAGGATGTGTTTCGTAGGATCGAGCTAGTTCATCAAAGCGAGTGTTGGAGACTATTCATGAAAATAGTCGGGATGAATCTTGATGGAAGGTAGAACCAGTGCGATAAAGAGGCGGGACGGAAAAATCATTTTGGTCAGTTTTACGACATACATGCTCGTGGGGAACCTCGAGCCTATAAAGAGAGCGTGAACTGCGAAGAGTCTTATGTGGAAAGAGGCAATTAAAAGTGAAAATGATTCCATCTTTGCATAACCATCTTGGGAATTAGTAGATCTTCCCGTCGGGTTGTAAACCTCTAAGTTCAGTGGATTTTTAAGAAGGAAGCGGAAGAGTAGACGGATCAATAGACAAATACAAGGCAAGACTTGTGATCAAGGCTATAGAAGCCCGAGCTAAGTGCAGTTATTTTGACAGTATTCTCACGTGACAAGATAAACTCTATAAGGATGGTGCTTGAAGTGCACTAAAAGATCTTAAGGTACATCAAATGGATGTCGAGACGACCTTCTTAAATGGAGATTTGGACGAAGGAAATCTACATGTGGAGACGACCTGAGGGGGTTTACGCTCAGGGACGAAATGAAAGTCTGTGGTCAAATTTATAGAAATCCTTGTGGATTAAAACAAACACTGAAACAATGGCATGAGAAATTTGACAACATTATGATGTCACATGGATTCAAAATCAATGAATGTGACAAGTGTGTCTATGTCAGATGATGAACATGGCTATGTCATTGTATGTTTAATACGTAGATGACATCTTGATTGTGGTAGTGATGATAAGATGATTACATCTTACCAGAACATGTTAGTTCAGATTTGACATGAAAAACATGGGACTTGCTGATGTTATTTTGGAATAAAAATCAAAGAACATCGGATGGACTCGTGCTAAGTCACACACTATGTTGACAATATTCTTGGGAAGTTTGATAAGGATAAATTTGGGGATAGCCAGAACACCGGTAAATGTAACTCTACACTTTTCCAAGAATAAAGGAGAGAGTGTTACTCTAGTAGAATACTCTAGGGTGATAGGGAGTCTAATGTACTTAATAGGTTGCCACAGACCAGGACATAGCCTATCACGGAGTTAATAAAGGCGAGTAGGTACACGAGGAAAAAATCCTGGAGCTATGCATTGACAAAGAATAATGAGAGTATTAAAATACTTACCCGATTTTTCGTGACTATAGAGCTGCCTTACCTGAGATATCATCTTTGTACTTGAAGGATATAGTGATGCTAATTGGATATCTAATGTTAAAGACTCAAATCCCATAGTGGTTATGTCTTTACACTGGGAGGTGCAGCGGTATCATGAAAATCCTCAAAATAGACGGTTATTGCGGATCCACAATGGAATGCGAGTTTATAGCACTAGACGAATGTAGGGAAGAGAGAGCGAAATGGCTGCGCCATACAGAAGGACATTCTAAGGTGGCGAAGCAAGTGCCTCAATATGCATACATTGTGATCCAATACTTGCTATTAGTGAAACGCAAAGCTTGTTAGCATGTGTATAATGGTAAAGTCTAGACATATCAGTCGTAGAACCTGTCTGATTAAACAACAACTCTCAAAAATTTGGGGTTATCTACATAGATTATGTAAAATCTAAGGATAACATTGCGGTCCAGCTAACAAAGGAAACGAGAGAGTTGGTTGAAAAGTCATCGAAGGGAATAGGACTAAAGCCTGTAAAAGACTAAAGTCGATCTGATGGATACCCAGCCTAGTGACATTTGGAGATCCCAGATCTAGAGTTCAAAGGAACTGACAAATTGTAAAGACTTTGAAACAATCCGCGTAGAGGGATATTATCGGTATTAGCATTTCCTATGATGAACGGTGATGCTCATAAGAAAATTTAAAAGTTATGCTTTTAATGATCTCTAGCATTGGCGGTAACATGAGCTAACTCTTATTTTACGGAGAGATCACACATGTAAGAGTGAAGTGGGACGCTTAGGAGGGGTGAATAGGGCCTGATTCCTATTAAACTCTTGCGAGAACCAAGCGCATGTCCATGGCGAAATGGACATAAAAGTGAAGCGAAATATGTTAGGAAGATTCTGTGTGGAATATGTCATCGATACCTGTGTGAATGGATTCGAGGACATCATGTCTCTTATTTAGTTAGTAGAGTAAAAATATTTTACAAAGGGAAGGTTGAGGATAACACCTACCTCTCTGTATACGAGGTTTCTTCGATGAATCTATCGCCCAGTCTTTTAGGATCTTTGGTCATGAATGTCATTCGTGGCGAGGTGTTGGAATAAATGGCATTCGGTTGTCATTTACTCCTTGAGGAATCGAAAGAGGCGGGGAATGGCGTTTGGCTTGCGACGTTGGTTTTTGAAATGTTAAGGGTCTCACCTTTAACTATAAAGGTGAGACTTCATGTCGAAAGAGGAGTTTTTCTTTTGGTTTTGAGTTTATCGAGAGTGTGGTGTTTGGGTGATAGCCTCGGACGGAGTTTGGTTCGCCGGAGCGGTGTCCTGGGTGTTGAGGTCTTTGCTTGTCGTCGTTGTATCCTGGAAGCAGGACGTCGAGTGACTTCTCAGAGCACCCGGGGAGGCAGCGAATATGTTTTAAGGAGATGTCGTGAGCTCACAGAGACTCGGCATTTTGGTATTAATTGGTTTAGGGTTTGTTCTTGTAATGAGTCTTTCTGTGAGTCTTTATTTTCTCTATAATCCTTGTAGCAGGTGTATGACCACTTATATATATATAATCAAATTAAAATATTTGTTCTTATATCTACTTAGAGCATATTTCAAATTTTAAAAATATATCAAATTAATTTTCATAGGCAGAATTTTAATAAAATGGCATATAACTAATAATATCGGAAGGTTTGTAATGCTTGAAGATTGATTAATTTTAAGCATATCAAAAATTATTTTAATTTCAAATTTATTAAAACTGGAAAATTTATTTTTCGAAAAATGATAAAGCGGTAATTTAGATTAAAAATCGAAATTTTAGATCTCGGATGACGAAGCGGTTCGGGTTGAATTAAGTCGCTAACTATTTTAGAATCGCATTATATTATTATACTTTTGCATTGTTATGGTAGAATGAACAATTTGATCATATAAATATCTATTTTTTGAGAAATATTTTAATATTTTCAATATATATGAAACATGAATATATTTTTTTATATCTATTTATTTTGCATGTTGTATTGTAGTACTCCATTTTGGATTTGAAGATCATATATGTCGATCCTAAGAACATAAATATTTACTTTTAAACGAATATATAGAAAATATGTTTTTTAAAGACTATTATTAAAAAAAATTCAATAATGTATTAAGAATAATCTTAACATTAAAGGTTTTTTTTTCCTTGACATCAAGTAAATATGATGTTGAATATAGAAAAGTTACTACTATTATTTATGGTGACCATGTCTTTAGTTATAGACCTATGTGGGAATAAGCTGGCAGAGTTTAAGTCTCTTGAGGTCATAAAGATGAAGTGTAAAAATGGTTGTCCTTCCAAAAAGTTGGTAGGCATGGAGAAGGCTGGGAGCTGCATTGCAAGCCGTAGAATAGGTGTATGGTGGATGTGTGTCTATATTTGGTGGGTGTGTTCAGATTGTCTTTTTGTGGTAATGGCAACTTAAGTGCCGATCGTGCGGAGTTGTCTTTTCCATGAGGTTATTTAAAACCCAAGGATGTCTAAAGTCGAATAATACGACCCTTATTATTTTTACTTTGTGAAGTTTGTTGATATGGATTGATATAATCCTTTTACCATCACCATTTCCATTTTAATTTTTTAAATTCCAAAGATTCAAAAGCATACTTAAATATTATTTTTACTTCATGAATAAATAAATAAAACAATCAAGATCATTTTTATTCTTTTTTTTATATTTATTTACTTTATATATTAGATTGTAATATTTTGTATTGAATTCGATCTCTGAATGTCCATCTCATCTTGTTAAATGATCAACTCTCCTAAAAGTTCAAGTTGGTAAAATTTTAATTTAATATGAATATCATAGTTTCACACTCTTTCTCATGTGTATGCGGCCCCAAACCCGCACACGTAGAAAGTTAAAGTCTATAATAGACTTTTAAATTAACAAATAGGGATCCATACCCCCGCATGTGGAGAGTCGAAGTTTATTATGAACTTTCAAATCAATAAATGGGAATCAAATATTCAAATTTTCAAGGATATGGTTTGAACTAGGAAGATTCCTTTATATATATTCACTTCAATTGGACTGTCCAACCGATGTGGGATTGGTCTTTTTTTTTTTCCAGTTTTCCCAATGGATGATAAGTGTGAAGCCTCTTCCCACTAGTGATCTAACATCTGGCGACTCTGATACCACTTGTTGAAACCTATTAAACCATCTCCTATCTATATCGAGTGATATTAACCACTTTAGGCTAGCCCTCATGGTTTTGTTTTTGGAGGCTTGCCAAAAATGCATCAAACAAATTGGATGTTATCTACGCTTATATATTCATAAGCCTTTTCATTCATAACCGATGTAGGACATTGTGAGACTTTGGGCACCTAACAATCATCTCCTCAAACAAAGTTTCATCGAACCTCCTCTCAAACCAAGATTTCCATCGCTCTTTGTAAGACCAGAAAATCAATTTTTTCTCAAAAAGAGTAATCGTAATTTTGGTCAAAAAATCAGAAATTTATTCTCTAGATCTTGGATGACGAAATGGATTTCACTGTTGGAATCGTCTGGCGAAATCTAGCTTCGCCGCGTCGAATTTTGTCAAATTACGGGACGGTCGGGTTTGCAAGTTTTGAGCATCACGTTTGGTGCGGAAGTAAGGCAATATTTGATGTAAAAAAAGTCACGTATAACATGAACTCATGTGCCATAAGTTGCATGAGTAGAGAAATGATGGAAACGGACGGCCAAGATCGTGCCACGTGTCAAAATCCAAGCTTAGGGACATGATGGGCATTTTTGAAAGTTTAATGGAAAGAACGAATAAGGCATAGTGTTGTCTCCTTCAGTTTAGGCAAGATGCGTAGCTAGGGGAAAGCGTGGGAGGGCGAAATGGTGTTTTAATGAGAGTATTAAGCTTCTCTACAGATTTCGAGCGATCAGATCGAGTCGAAATTCTTCGGAGCGAAGGAGAAGGCTGTTTCCTACGCATCGAGGCTACTTAGCGTGGGCTCTAGTTTGGGAGTTTCGACAAGCTCCGTGGTGGGGATTTATCCTACTTGGGTTTTACTTTATTTAAAGTATTTATAATGTTTCGGTTGGCTTGAGGCCTTGAGCGGCCGTTTGGTGATCCAAACTTGATGCTAGAGATTGTTTGAATTTATTGAACCCAATATGTGCAGTCCGTAATCGTGAGGGGTTGTTTGGGTGTTTATTTCATAAATTTATGAAGCTAAATCTTGTGTTGATAGTATGAGGCGAAAATGGCAGATTGTGAAAAAATGTAATGTAGTGGAAGTGAGCGGAGTGAGCTAGTAACGAGGTTTCATTATTCCATGTGAATAGTGTTCATGAATTAATTTTGTGAAAAATGTGTTTGGTTGAGTGATTCAAATTGAATTGCTCGTGGTTGTTAATTAGCCCACGTGAGCTAATTTTTTATGTAAAGGATGTTGAAATTACATGACATGTTTGTGTGATTTAATTATGTGAATATATGCATGATTATATATTTACATGTGTTATATGATTGTATTGGAATTGACATCATGCATTCCATATGCCTTTGAGGCACTACAAACGATAAGTGAGTGCATGAGGTAGTTCATTGAGTACTGTTTCGGAGGGTTGACTAATAATATGAATTATCGGAGGTAGTCCATATAGTATCAATCGTCGAGGTCGGCCCAATTGATATACATCGGAGGGTTGTCCTTAAATAGAACAGCGGTCAGTCCTTTCACCATATCGGGTTGTCCTGAATAAAAACAAACATCTTTGTTGAAAATAAGGTTTCTCATACATGGCTTAGGCAAGTGTGAGAAATTGGAGTGAGGACTTCGGGATATGAGTTGATCATGTGAACATTCAAGTAGGATCCAGCATTTACTTGGATGTATGTTTTCATTAGACATTGCCTGCACTTTAGGTGGAGTAGCTGATTAGGGTGATTCGGCTGCGAGCATTAAGCTCACCATGTCGAGATATTATTTTCGGAGTCTGAGGGAGCGCGCCAGAGCGTGGCTCATCATAGAGGCCGCTTTAGAAGGAAGCCGGTTTGTGGCTTGTGTTTTATGATGTATTACATGTATTAGAATTCTAGAATTTTAATATGTGTTGTATAAAAGCTGATGGGTATTGTAGCATGTTCAGAGGCCGTTTTGTTCATATACATCTTCCGGGTTTCGATGTCGTGGACGCCTGTTCCCTCGGGGCAGCTCCCCTGCACAAAGGAGACACCCATTCGATTGCCAGGAGAGTAGGGCCCAGTCACCCGACCTTCATGAGTATATTTCCACGTCGATTTGGTGCGCAGGTCAATCCGACCCCCTAGACTGGGGGCCGCCACACCTAGACGCAGCCCCAGTGATACGAATACCTGTGGCTCGAGGATTTAGGCTTAGGCCATGGTCATGTGGCTGAAAACATCACATTTTGGTGTGCCTGATGTTAGGTTTAGGTATTTAATTACCTAGAAATCACGTGACAAAAAACTAGGACATCGCATGAATGCGGTTTGCGTGTTTCAGTGATTTTGGATGGAAATGTTGTGTGAATGGTGTGCATAACATGATTTGAAAGCCATGTGTTGTGAGTGATCGTGCGCTTAGTGATTAAAGTAATATTGTGAAAAAAACATGATGTGTTAGGAAATTCTCTTTAGAAGCCATAGTGTGCAAAACTGAAAGGAAAATTTCAAAGAAAATAAATTTTAAAAAACAAAAACACCAAAAACTATCCTCCAAGCTCCATTCTCTATTATCATCACATGGTCGCAATATTACTGTGAGATATGTTTCGCTTCATAATACTTCACAGTGAATGCCAACAAATGAAAAATAAAATAACCTAAATCAACCCAACCAATCAACAGACAAAATTTTGAAAAATGAAAATTTCTTTGAAAATAAAATTTTTGTGGATAAAAAATAAAAACATCGATTTAAGATGAGAAAATGATTGTCCCGCATGCTTGTAAAATGCGGACTGGATATGAATTGTTTCGCGTATGAACAGTGTCCCGTCGCGCTTGCGCTCTGCGGTAGAGTACCGGTGGCTGTACGAACCCGCGTCGAAATTCGTGATGCTGGCAGAGGACGGCAGGACGCAGGCGCCCACTGGCATCGGGTCGCGCACCACTGACATTTTGGTCCCCAAACACCAATGTTTGATCTAGCAGCCCTTGTGCAGGGCCTCAGGGTGATGCCATGGCCAGCCATGGTAGGGGCCTGCATAGCGTGTGTGAGCCAGGGAGGTCCCGGGGGGTGTAAACCTCCCAGAGGTTTGTGGCGCATCATCCTCCCCAATATTCACAGGTAGGAGGAGGATCCGATGGTGCGTACTGTATTGTTTATGTGGTAGACTCCACAGTTAAAAGCCAGGAGGCCGCCTGCCGGAGTATTTCATCACCCCAGACGCTGCCTAAGATCTAAACAACAAGGTTCAAATGGAGGCTGCAGGGGCCCAAGGTGATGGCAGATGGCGGAAGACCCCACAGACTAGAGGCGCAGACATGCAAGAGCTCAAAGATCGCCCTCTCCCAAGGGGTGGCACTTCCTTCTCTCCCAAATACCCATGAGAATCAAAGTAAGGCCTGCGAGTTCCTTGCAGAGCCGGCTGTGGGGTGATGACTAGCAGATGCGGACATATGCAGGCTCCCACAGCCAGCCCCGATCATTTAACATGCTGACGCCGGACACGTACATGGGCTGGCGTTAAGAGATTCGAGGGAAATTTAACGGTTGTCCATTCGGGCCGTGATTGTAAGACTTACTAGCAGATACGTGGACTCACTGGCCGGACGCCCGAATTGATGAGTAGGAGGAGATGAGGATGCTCTGAGCACTCGCATGCGGTGTTAGTAGCAAAGAGTAGCCGAGAGCCCAGCCCTCTTCCAGCCAGAGAAAGAGGCAGAGAGCCTAGCTCAAGAGGTCCCGCAGCTCACCATCCGTGCCAGCGCTGGGGACGATGAGAGCTGCCTCGTCGCAAGTGTGATGGTGTGCCAGTACTTAACATTCACAGCTCGATTACTTGGCAGAAGAGGATCGCCCAGATGTGGATCCAGTGGGTTTGACAGCCACGCCCCGTCAGAGCAGGACAGGAGAGGATGGCCAGCCATCATTTTCCCTCCTCCGCTTTCTAAAGGACGGCATGTGCCTAGAGAGGAGCCAGCCTCATTTTCAGGAGCTACACTCGCACCTCACATTCATAAAGTCAGCCCAAGAGAGGTCACGACACACATGGGTAGAGAGAGTCACCAGGACGAGGCCCACAATGGTAGGGACACACATCATGGGTCCAGGGCGTGTCTACATATCACACCAGTCGAGTCACACAGATCGCCAACATATTAGTAATTTTTTTTCTATCTCGCTTATGGGCAAGAGGTGTTATTTGATTCCTGTGCTTCGATTCATTCATTGCTACACATTCAGATGTAGTCGACTTTGCAGTAGAGGTCGAGACCTAGAGGAGACTTTCAGATGCGTGAGTTCTCCCCAGGATTGTGGCAGAATAGGGATGATATGTCGAGGTTGCGAGTCGGAGATCTCAGACTCTACTCATAGTGACCTATGATCATGGACATATCGAGTTCGATGTCATCCTCGGGATGATCAAGCAACGCCTTGCAAGGTCGCATCAATAATTGCGAAGCGTAGGAGGGGTTACCGCTACACGTTGTGACCTTCCGCATATCACGGTGGAATTTCTTCGTGGGGACAATATGACATTCCTCGCCTCCTTGCGCCGAAACTGTGTGTCAGACAACGCACTGTCAGCAAGCCCACTCCCAGAGGATGAGGTAGAAAGACCACGCACTTTGGGATCTACCTCGAAAAGTAGCTCAGGAGTACGTGGGACGTTTTCCGACGAGCTACCCGGACTACCTCCACGTAGGTTGTAGACTCTTGCAAGAGACGAGTTACACTGGTAATTCACACCCATCTCTATGACCAAGATAGATGGCACCGCTTGAGTCACAGAACTCAGAGTACAGCCACGAGTTATGGACACAAGGTTCATTGTGACCGAGCACTCCCACCACACGCTCCTGGGCTCTATTTGCGAAGAAGAAAAGACAAGACCCTTCAACTGCATTGACTACGCGCTGAACAAGTTACGATCAATCGTACCATTACCGAGGATCGACGATTTGTTCGATCACGAGAGAGAGCAGCCCATTCACAAGATAGACCTTCAAGACCGGTTAACATTGAGGGTTGGGGTGGATACAAATATCCCAAGACAAAGATTGTGACGCCATATGGGCACTTTTGAGAGTTTACGCGACGCCTCTTTGAATCGATTAACGCGCTCAAATACATTCATGGATTCATGGCTAGGCATTCCAAACCCTATCTAGATCACTTGTCGAAGTTCGTGGGATGACATTTGACATACTCAATGCAGGGAGCATGAGTATCAATTACACATGAGGATCGTGAGTTACAAGAGCCGAGAGACCATCATTGTACGCCTAAGTTCAATATACGAAGTTTTCTTTTGCTTACCGAGGTGAGATTTTTGGGACACGAGTCAAGACGCGTGCCGCTGGACCCGCGTAGTGTGCCGTTTGTAGGTGCGCTGATGAGTCGGAGAGCCGGTGGCTTCCGCCTTCGAGACAATGCCAGCTGATCGTCGGGTACTATAGGAGATTCATTGAGATTCAGAACAGCATTCCATGACGAGGTTGACCCTAAGGAGGTCAAGTTTGATTAGGATGGACCGATGTGGGAGATGCATTCCAAGAGTCAAGAGGAGACTTACTTCAGCTCTATCTTCGACATAGTCCCTGATAGGGGACAGGGTACACAAAGGTATTGTGGATGTCTCGAGGGTCGGATCGGGATGTGCGTTTTGAAGTAGTCCTGTGAGGTAGTAGCTTATGGTTCCCGTCGGGCCAGAAGAATCATGAGCGTAATTCTACCCACACACACACACACGACATGGAGTTGGCGGTCGTAGTCTTCACATTTCTTTTGAAGACGGCGCCACTACTTATATGGCGAGGAGTTCGAGGTGTACCTGTAATCTTCACAAAAGTCCGCGATATTCACGCAAATGGGGACCCACAACATGAGCCAACGCGTATGGACGGAGTTCCTTAGGATTACGACTTCACTTTGCATTACCATCCCTAAGGCAAATGTGGTGGCGATGCACTCACAAGTCACGAGACATACAGCATACTTCCCGAGTAGCATGCTCGAGACCGTGGATAATTGATTACGCACATCGGAGCGTAATGTGGAACATCGGGGGATTTAGTAGCTACACCGCCTCTCAAGGAGCAAAGTGATCAGTCCCGGGCAGGCAGACGCAGATGTATGTCCATCGTGATCGAAAATAATCGTGCATGGGTAACGAGGGTCAATTCATCCACACGATGGTATTTATAGAGGACTGCAAGTGGTTCGCAAGCTGACCGATTTGAGAGAGGAGATTCCTCGTGGAGTTTCATCCGCTCTCGACGCATCGCGGCACCTGTGTGGCGAAGATGTACCAGGATCTTCATCGCCGCACTATCGGGAGCGGATGAAGAGACACGTAGGGGACTTGCTCGACGATGTCTCACGGTCGGGCCAGATGGTGTCAGCACCGGCCACAGGCTATTTCCCCAAACATTATAGCCGAGTGGAAGTGGGAGCACGTCACGATGCTGACGGATAATTCACTTGCCACTGACGCGAATGTAGAGGTGCATTACGTCTGGGTGATATGACCTGGCCATTACCTAAGTAGGCACATTTTCTAGCCGATGACCTTCGCCTCGAGAGATTCATTTCTATCAGATATTCGAGAGATAGCGTCCCGCCACACAGGAGCACCAAAGATTCATAGTGTCTTAGGGATAGGACCCGAGGGTGTTTACACAAGACTTCAGAGTTTCCAAAGGATATGGCACACGGCCGACGACATGAGTAACTTTCTTCCACCCACAGATTTGGTCGGGCCCGAGAGGACTATACAAAGGAGGACATGCTACGAGCATGCTGTCTGATCATAAGGGTACTTAGGAAGAGCACTTGCTCTTAGTGGAATTTACAACAACAAGCACAAAGGTAGTATGTGATAAGACCATATGAGGCATTATATGGGAGACCATGTAGATCACCGTTATGTTCGACCGAGGTGGGGAGAGAGTTCAATCGGGTCCCGATTCAACATTAGAGACACCTTTACAGAAGGTGAGCTTGATACGACAACGTCTTCTCATAGATCAGAGCAGGAAAAATAGCTATGCAGATGTAAGGACATCGAATTTTTAGAGTTCGAGGTTGGTGATCACGCTTCTCGAGGTGAGATGCCTAAGAGGGAGGGTCAGTTTGGTGTTTCTAGGAAGCATCGTCGAGGTTTATCGGGCCTTTCTCGAGATACCGTAGCGTAGGCACCTGCAGCTCGCACGCCACTTTACCCGCCAAAGAGCAAGCGTCCACGAGCTGCTTTCACTTCGCCCCATGCTCCTGGGCATACTTACACACAGCCTCATGCGGATCGCACGTAGATGGTGCGTGGCACCGAAGGGTCTTGGTGAGTGGACCGGGCGCTGATTTTTGGATACCTGGTGGATCGTGTTTTGGTGATGCGCGACGCAGGCCGCCAGGCACGGCGCGCACTAGCGGAGCGGAGTGAACCGTGGAGCGCAGGAACATTACGCGGCTCAATATCCTTCATGGGTATTAGAAGGAAAATGCTGATTAGCTTCTGTGTTAATAATTAAATGACGGTGCTTTGGTGGCGCAGGAGTGCATGCCGTATATGCAGTGTGGAGTTTATGGATTCATTCCAACCAGACGAAATTCCTCCAAGGAGAGTGAGATTGTGTATCCAGAAATCCAATTTTTCTCAAAATTTGTACTTTCGAAGTCAAAAATCCAAAATTTATTTTCAGACACTTCATACTTTAAAATGTGGATTTCACTGCTGAATCATCTCACAAATCCAAATGCCTCAGGCAACGTCGATCTCCTGCCAAACCCAACATTTCACTCTTAATTTGGTACGGCGTTTCTTCTTGCGGCATCGCGCTTCAAAGTCATGGGGTAAAACGATATTTGATGTGAATAAAAGCTCTGAGCAACATGTACTCATGCAAATAAGGTTATGGCTGGTAAAGAGGGAGAGACGATGCAAACTGACACCAAAGATCGTACACGTGTCAAAACCAGTTTTCAGAACATGTCGGGTATTCTTGAAAAGTTTAATGAAAGACAAAAATATATATAGTGTTGTTCTCTAAATTGAGACAAAAGATGCAAGAGGCCGTGTTCCAGTAGGAGAGCAGAAATGGTGTTTTAGTGGGAGAGAGCACGCTTCTCTAGATTTCAGCAATCCTGACCATTCAAATTTCTTTTTTAAAAGAAGAGCCGTTTCATGATTGGTGGCTCACGTGCCAGTGTCCGATCAGAGTTTCACAAAACTGGGAGGTGTGAGACTTCTTATCCCACTTGGTTTTACACTTTTTATTTTTGCAACAACAAATGCTTAGCTCGAGGCTCCTGAACTCAATGTCAACACTCCATTCCAAAAAACTGTGTGTGGACCTAATCGCTTTGAATTTATCAACCCTCAATATGCAAAAATCAGAATTGGTGAGGGTTGCAGGTATAGCATGGGGTGTTATTTCGACAAATTTTAAGTGCACAAATTCGTGCTGATAGAAGTGGAAAGCCTGAAATGGTTTGAAATTGTGTGGAAATGGCTGTGGTCATGGAAACTCATGAACTAACCTGCTTCACTGCTCACAGAATGTTGTTCATAAATCTAATTTTGTGAAAAATGTGCTTTGGGTCAGCGATTCAAATTGAACCAGTCGCGGGTAAAAAATTAACTTAATTTCTGAGCTACTTTGCAAAAGTGATGTTGTACCACATGACACAGCCTAGTGATTTAATTAATTATGTGAATATATGCATGATTACATAAGCTATTACGTGTTATAAGAATCTATTTCCTGAATTCAAGATCATGCATTTGGTTATGCAACACCTGGGAAAATCTGTAGCGATAGAGAGTGAGTGCATGAGGTGGTTCAGTCATTGAGAGGGTGGTTTTGAGTTGAATTAATAATAACAATTATCTAGTGGTAACCGCCATAAAAATATCGAATCGCCTGAGTTTGCCCAATCGATATCCATCTGAGGGTTGTCCACTAAATAGAACATCTGAGTCACCCACTACTTATATCTGAGGGTCAGTCTACAAAATAAAACAAACATCTTTGTTGAAAATAAAGGTTTCTTACTACATGGCTTAGGAAAGTGTAAGGAGTCGGTGTGGACTCCTGATATGAGTTTAATTCATGTAGACATTCAAGCAGATCACTCCATATACTTGAAATCGTATGTTTTCATCAAGTACTGCGCTATGCACTTAGCGGAAAGAGCAGCCCACCAGGTGATTCCAAATTACCCAGCATTAGCTCACCCCGTCGAGTGGATATTATTTTCTGTGTGGCTGTGGAGCGCACAAGGAGACTCGCCACTGGCAGAGGCCGCTTTGTAGCCGGAAGCTCGCTGCAGGCTCGGGTTTTATGATGTAATTACATGTAATAGAATTCTGAGAATTTTGGCCATGTGTTTTACAGGTATAGAAAGAGATTTTTAACTCTTGAAAACATGACACATAGTTTGATGCAAAAGTGATGATGGTATTATAGTAAGTGGGCCCAGAGCTGTTTTTATTCATATATATCTTGATGTTGATGCTGGGATTGTGAGCTTATTCTCGTGAGCTCCTCACAAAGAGACTCTACCCTTGGACTGCGGAGAGAGGCTCCAGTCACCTCACCCTTCAAGTGAGTGGAGCTTTATGGATTGACAGGTAGTCAACTGACCGATTTGGGGCGTCACAACTACACCTGGCACACACTCCACGTGGGAAGCACCATCTCATGTGGCTCATCACATCATTTTTATTCTTAAGCTTCTGCACCGTTACCTGCTAAGCCTTAACCCGACTCACTAATACTTTGGTGGTAAATTAATTCTGCACCCTTAATCATAGATATTGTTCCTGCTTAACTTAAAAAGGTTTCTCTCAGACTTTAAACGCGTTTGGCTAAGCTGAGAAGAACCCATATTCCACCTATATGTTTAGCGGCAGAGCGCTGATCATCATCAGCAGATATCACACCCCCTATCACTCACATATCCTCAACATTAGCATCATTTTTTTTATATGCCTTTAAAAACACACAAAAGTAAATATTTTTGAAAAACTATATTTAATTGTTCTTCTATTTATAAGAAAACGAAAAACATGTAATAAAATATAAGTCACTTATTACTTCTAAATCATTCATCATCTTTAATAAATTCAAATTTTTAATACATATTCTGTAAACAAACACCTTAAAAATGTAATACAAGATGTTTCATTCTAACCTTAAACTCTATCCTTATTTTTATTCCTCTTCAGCCTTGCTTCTTCCATTCATTCTTTCTTTATTTCACAAATCCTTTGATAATGTAAAATACATGGCATATATTTCTTAGAATTCTTTTGAGAAAAAAAAAACCATTTTCTAAAATGTTTTTTAAAGGATAAATAATTTTTATTATTTCGCACTAGTACATCGATATGTAAAACACAACATCAAATTCGCTTAAAATCATAAAGCCACACATTTGAATAAATTGAATCTGCAAGGCTTTACAAAATTTGACACGGAATTCGAACACGATTACTTAACCCCCTGAGCATTTCCATTTTTAGCGCTGGTTTGAGTTGAGTATAATTGTGTTTCGGTCACTCAGAAATGGATTCCATATAACCCGTTGAATAAACTAGTTATATTCTGTGGTCAACCACGTAGAATACACTTTGACCGTATCGACCGGTTTTATTATGTTGTGTTCACTAATATTTAACATAGATTTACCCATTATATATGTATTATATGTGTTTAAAATATTAATGAATTAGTTATAATTTATATTATTTAAATTACTGAATTAATAAACTAATATACGTGCGGTATAATCATGTTACATGATTACTACCTGGCTCCTTCCTGGCTCTTTGAGAATTTGGTGGCTCCCACCGTTTATTAATTATGCTCGTGTTCCTTGTTAGTTAACACGTAGAAAACCCATATTAATAATAAATCCCGTGAACACTACCTGCCACCCTTACTCACACATTTAATATTATTACCTGTAATTTAGAATACCATGATTCGGAAGTTCCTGCGATGTCGACTACCATTGATTTTGATATGTTTTATTACTTGATCATATATATGTTTTCTTTGCCCGCTCTAAATCTCCCACAAAAATGTCGTGAGAAGATGAAGAAAAACGGTGCGATACTGTGCGATAAAAGGCAATAAGGATAACCTACATGTCGCGCATTAAGCATTTACGATAATCACAAGCCACAACAAGTCGATCACAAAATCACAAAAAACCTCAATTGAAACAAGATTTTATTGTGACGCTTCAACCGTGTCCCGTTGACTACCCGTTAACCCGCGTGAAAACGGCGCATACGTCCGGTATTACATCCCTTTACCCGAGTAAAATGGCCCCTCGGGCCTGACATAAAACCAATAATAGCCTACAAAATAAATATCTCCTTTAACTATATTTCAATAGTTCGGTGTTATTTAATTGATTTTATACAAATAACATATATTAAAAAGTTTAAACATTCTAATACATGTGATAAGGTCAATAATGTCAAAGCCACAACCCGATTCTCTTCAAAATTAGCTCCCTGGCATGAGCCGTCCCTCGAACGCCCCTCGTACCGAAATGGGCTTATATTCCCTCTGATAGGGCAGAGCTCATCGCCCAAGAGTGGAACCCACCCCTAAATGGGTTACTCTTAATAAATCTATGCATATAATGCTCAGCAAAAAGACACAATCCCTCAAGCAGCCACGTGATCCTACTCTGGGCCACTGTCTTCTACATGCCATCCCCATAAGTTCCCCGAGTCCTCACCGACCCCTCACACTTTGCCCTGCCATGTATGGAGAGGCAAACACCAGCTTTCAAAAACAAACCTATGCCATCGGAAATACTCACCGGGATCGCCTGAAATATAAAGGCTACCCTCCGAGGCGAGCCGTGTGTCGGGTGAAACCCTTCCGAAATAGTCATGGTCCTCATCCGAAATGATCCAGTTTTGACCGGTTTCCCAAATCCCATTCTCAAATTTGCACTGCCAACACATGTCATTCATCGCTGATCAACTATTTGGGCCCGTAAATTTGCTCACTTGAGCAATTTACAACATTACCTTTAATGGCTTACACAATGACAATTTATATTCCATATACTAGGTTCCTTATGTTAACACATTAAAATCATGTATACCTGCTTGGTTCTCGATCCAATTTAAATCTTGAGTCTATTTCCTTTTAATTTCTCTCAATCCATTATACAAAAATTAGCGTTTCTCGCGGCTAATTAACCCGTGAAATAATGAGCAATCTCACCTTTGAATCACTCACCCAAACACATCTCTCTCACAAAAAATATTTTGAGAACACTATTCATGTAACACTATTCACGGAACACAAACCTCGGTCATTGCCTCACACCCCAATCATCCAACACGGCTCCACTTTTGCGAACTTGAAAAACTAGCGACCGTTAGCTTCCGTTTCATATTACCTACAACTCACATACTCTAATTTCTTAAATTATGAAACAAACACCCCAAACAATTTCACATAAATACCGACCGGTCTAATGCCAAGCCTTCCAAAAAATTCTCCATGGCCTTCATCACCCGGTCCTTAAGTTTTTGGGACTGGGATCAAACGGTCGCTCAAGGCCTCAAAACCATCCAATCATCATCAACAAAAAACACTTAAATTTCTCTGAAAATAAACCAAGTAGGGATAAAACTCCCTACATCGTGGAGTTTGAATTAAACCCAAGATTTGGTGTGTCCACGCGTAGCTCTGCTATGTAGATCAACTCTTGCCTTCATCCCTGACGAAAAACTCACTGGTCCGATTTTCAGGATCCCCGAGAAAGCAAACGAAGAAAGAAATAAAAATTTTAAAAATTCTCTCTCTCCCAGACGCCTCTCCTCTCCCACGCCATTCATCTCTCCTTTATACTTCATTTAGCTAAGGTTATTTATAATATTATTATTATCATGGTTATTATTATTTTCTTATTATTATTATTATTATCTTGATACATAACTTTATATTAATTTCATTTGGGGGTCCAAGTTTCATTCCGAAAATTTTATTTCTTTTCGCTCAATTCTTTAAAATGAACTTTAACTCAATGTGCCATTTTCGACTTCCGAGATTTTCGTGAAAAATCTCGGTCCCCGAAGTCACGACAATTTATCACCCGTAGTTCTTGGTGAGAATATTCTAAATCTGCCTCTGCATTCGACTTTGAAACTTTTCTTGAAAAGTCATCATAGATTTCGCGAGATGTGAATTTAACGGCGCATCCGTTTCAAATAATATCCGAGATCTAGAGAATTTCCCGCTTCAGCCGAACTACCGTTTTACTCCTTTCCGTAAAAAAAAAAAAAAATTGAATTTTCTTTCTGCCTTTACATTCTCCTTCCCTTAAAGGAATTTCATTCCAGCCCTGTATTAATCACATTCACATGCATGCAAACAAGACCCTAATTTATTATGACATGTAAACTCGTCATTTAATTGCTTAAAACTGACTTAATCAATGCATCTTCATCCTTAAACAAGAAGGGATATGTGGCCCGCATCGTGTCCTCACGCTCCCACTGGATCTCCCCTCCACCCATAGTCGCCATAGCACCCCACTCCAGCTTCACGCCTTGCATCGAAAAACCTGATCACGCTTGTCCAAAATACAATAATCGGTCCCTAAGGTCCCATCAATGCTGGTCTCAATCTATCCCCGTAATCCAATACATGAGCTAGATCCATGATACTCTGAGTTACCGAGACGCGAAACACCTCGTGACACCGACATGCCGGGCGGTAAAGCCAACCGGCACGCAAGTAGTGCCTATCCCTTTCCTGAAAGTATTCCCCGGAAGGCCCACAAATTCTAAAGAGATAACCCTCGCTTGAACTCGACCACTCCTCTCAGTATCACCTTCAAGAACTGATCCCCAAATTCTCGCCGAACTCATATCGGTTATCGCGATGTCCCATGGTCTCTCTCTCTGAATGCCCTGAGGGTGATCGCATCATTCAGGTCACCTTCTGACGTGGTTCTAATCATATCGTGGACTCGCGGATGGAGCTCTCTCCCCACCGTCCAACATAACTTGGATCTGCCATGGTCTCCTCACAATGCCCCTGCATATGTCATTTGCATACTCTCGCTCGATAACCTCATTGTTGTAGCGACCCACTAAGGGAAATTGTCTCCCAAATACCCTTTATGAACCAAGACGCATGCTCATATGGCATATCCCTAACGCCTGAGCACCCGTAAGTGACAACGTGTAACCCTTGCCAATAACCCTTCTTGGTGTGTAAACGCTGACCTTCCCAAGGTCACAATTGCTGACAATCCAATGGATCGTCAACCTAGTCCATGTTATGAATGACATCCATATACCGAGCCCCTGCCGACTCAACAACACCCAATGCAATTTCAAAAGGGTTATCCAAATCTCGAGTCACTCGACTCCTACTCTCAGTCAACCTAGCTCACGCGGATAACCATGTCCGGTGTGTTTTCAATCTTTGTGTCACTCCCGACTCCTATCACTCAACTCTGTCCATGTGATAACTTGATCATGGTGGTTTTCTATCTCTTAGTCACCCTTAATTTATCAAACAACTCTAAGTCCAAGTGTGATAACTTGACCATGTAAAGCCATCTCGGGCAACATAACTCTTCTGCTTTACACTTCAAGTCTTCTACATTCATTACTGTAAATTTTTGATATCTCCATGGGTCTCTTACACCCACACGTAAATTTCTGATAACTCCACCTGCCCTTACACCCACGTGCAAATTCAGATACCTCCCTGGTCTCTTACACCCAATACGTAAATCCGGGATATCTTGGTCTCTTACACCTCTAATATGTACCTCACTGCCTCCCCTCGGGTCTCCTTTACACCCACATGTGAGTTCTGATGGTGCCTCCTGTGTCTCTTACACCCACACACATTAAATTCTGGGGATATGCCCCTGCCCTACACCCTAACTCCAGGGGCTTCTCACCTAGGGGATTAAAGTGCCCCTTCGCTTTCGCCTGCACACATCAATTTCTTCGTTTCCCATTCGAACTATGAGTCTTCGGGACGAGTCCCAAAGATGGGCCCCAAACCCACACTCACCAAGAGTGGTGAATGACCATGCTGCACCCACGCCCGAATTCTACAATGTCTCCGTGCACATGCATTTTTGGGCCACGTTAAACTCGTGACACCCCCCGGTCCCGGGGTCCACCCGAGCAGTAATCTCAGATCTCTGAATCCTGCCAATCCCGACTCATCCTGGCCACTCTCACTTACACCCTAGGGAAGAACATCCGCATTATCTAGTTTCTTTGTGTGCGCTCCTGGGCCCTCTATGCCCAACGCATCAAAGACAACAATAGGCGAATATGATGCATCCAATTTAACGCTACTCTAGTCAACAAGTGCAAGAGTAGAAACGTACCCTACATATCCGGCCGCTTCCGATGCTCAAACAGAGTACCATGAGACCCCCGCCTCCTAGGACAATCTTCCTATATGCCCAAGCCGCTGACATGTAAAAAAATACCGCCGGCCCGCCCCGGCCCCCGCCTGAAGTCCCTGCTTCCCCCGTGAGTCCCGTGTGTGACTACCTCGACCCACACTCGACCCCTCTAAAATCTCCACCAGGCCGCCGGGCTGGTGCCAGGGATAAACCTTTAAATCAACTGCTCCCTCCGACCAGTGCATCAGTGGTGTGGGAGGGAACACGAACTCAAACGAGATACTCTCCGTTCGACGCCTAACCTGACCCGCTTGTCCCAATACCCTCGATCCCGTCTCCCTCGGGGCAACTCTGCCTCACATGCCCATTCTCAAATTTGCACTCACAACACATGTCATTCAATAGTGATCAACCATCACCCAAAATTTGCTCTGCTACTCTTGAACAATTTTGCGCTGAGTCATCTCCACGGTTGGCACACAATTATATTCCATATAATTAGAAAACCTTATGTTAACACATTAAAATCTGCGGGTTAACCTATCTATTCTTTCATCCACTCAAATCTCAAGTCATTATCTAATTTTTCAATCCATTACACAAAAATATAGCTCATGCAGGCTGGTCACTAACGACATTATAAATTCAGCAATTTCTGAATCACCACTAAACACATTCTCTCACAAAAAAATATTTTGGAGTAAACACTATTCATGTCACTAATATTCACATGAACAAAGAAAACACCGTTACTCGTCTCACTTACTAATCATCCCCAACATCTGGGCTCCACTTTTGGCAACCCCTAAACTACACCATTCTCGCCTCATACACACCCCAACCTCACAATTCTAATTTCTCTCTGGAATTATGAAACAGACACCCTCAAATTTCACACGCTATGACCCACCAAATGGGCTCCAAAATTCTCCAAAAATTCCAACAATCTCTGGCCCCAAAACTCAAACGGTCGTTAAGGCCTCAAAGTCTCAACCGAATCATCAACAAACACTTAAATCGAAAGCCAAACTAAGTAGGGAGAAACCCTACCTCAGTGGAGTTTGACGAACTCCAAGATTCAAAGTCCACGCCAAGAGCTCTCGCCACGCAAAACAACTTTGTATCTTCAAATCCCACGAAAACCCCATCCGATTTTCATGATCCGAGAAAGAAACAAGGAGTACAGAAATAAAAATTTAAAATTCTCTCTCCCGCACGCCTCCTTCTTCCCCAGCCATTTGATTCCCTCCTTTATACTCTCCTTTTTTTTTTTTTTTCATTTTATTATTATAATAATATTATATTATTATTATTATTATTATCTGAATAATGCAACTCTATCCCGAAAAATTTTATTTCTTTCGCCTAATTCTTTAAATGAATTCTTAACTCACATATTTCATGGATTCCCAGATTTTCGTAAAAAATCCCGCCCCTAAAGTCACTAATGATTTATCACCCGTAAATTGCAAATATTCTAACCTGTCTCATAATTCGACTTTAAACTTTTCTAGGTCACTAGATTTCTCGCTACTACGAATTTAACTACGCAACCGTTTCAATATCCGAGATCTAGAGAATTTCCACTTTCAACCGAAATTACCGCTTTTGGCCTTTTTTCGTGAAAACAAATTTTTTCTGTTTACATTTATGGGTTGATATGAAATAACCACTTTATCGAGAAATAAAAAAAAAAATGAGTAGAAGAAGTGTAAAGGCGATAGAATGACAAAAATAACCCCTAAAAAAAACATACCAAACAATAAAAGTTTAGAGAAAAAGGAGGCTCTTCCATGTAATTCATTTTCAAAAGAAGAATAAAAGAAACAAAATATATGACCCATCAACCTCATAGTAAGAATAAATAAACAGATTCAAACAAAATATTAAAATAAATAAACATTACTTGGTTTATAGAATGAAAATAATAAAGTGATTCCAAAAACAACTAGAAAATAATAGCAAGGAAGAATAATTAATAAATATATAATAAAATATATGCCATATATTTCAGTATAAAAATTATATTTTAATGATATATCCTAATATAATGACATATATCTATCTTTTTTTCGCTAAAGATTTTTAAAAGATAAACAAAATTTTATTCCTAAATGTATTTAAAATATTTTTACTCAACATATTTTTTTAATAGAATGAAAAATAAAAGGTAATTTCAAATATAAAAATATAAATTAAAAGCTGAAAAGAAGTTTGAAACCAAACCCAAGCTTAAAATTGAATAATAATTTTCAAGACATTAAACATTTTTTCATACAAGGCTATTAAACATTTTTTCAAATAAATTTTATTTATTTGTTTTCAATGAAAAGGTCTCATATGAGATATGTTTAATTAAGGAATGGATTCCAATTTAATGAAATATGTTATCTCTAAAAGCTACAAGAACCACTCCTAACATACTGTCATAAAGATATAAAAAACAAATAAATGTTCAAAGTCATCATGTGCCTAAGCTATCACTTGTCAACCTTAGGTCTCTTTTGAATTTAAAATAATATTTTTTGGTTTTGATGCATAATGGCTCCTATCACATCATAAATTGGTTCCTCCAAACTCAAGACATTTCCCACCGAAATACTTTGTTTCCTCTTTTTATTAGCTTTTTGCTTAAACTTTTGTAAGTCTTCCATGAGATGCTATTGATGTCACAAAGACATAGAGCTTTACAATCTCCGTATGTCTGCTAAGGCCCATCTCTTTTCCTGCTCATAAAATCTCTCTTTCCTCTTATTCTTCTTAATTATTTCCAATAGACCAATCCCATATGATGATATGATGTTGTGATTCTTTTGAGAATCTACTATACAAGTTATAGTTGATAAAATAAAAAATAACATTTTTTATTATTTTCTATTACACATTTTTTCTTTAATTTCTTTTAACAATTCACAAATCTATTTGTGTTCTATTATGTTTCTTTTAATTTACTGTTTAATTTTTTTACAAGGTTTAAAATACCATCTCTAATGGCCTAAATGAGAGTATAGAATTATATATATATATATATATATATATTAATGCTTTTATACATATTTGTTTTTTGTTATGTCTCGTTTGGGGAGAAATTTTGATGTAAAATACTAATAATAATAAAAGACAATTTTGAGGCTAATACATTTGTAGGCAAACATTAGTGTTTTATTTTGTTGCCAAGTTTTAGAGCAGATAGAAAATTAGAGCTGACCCAAAATATGAGGTGAGGATAGGGGTTGAGCCCAAAATTGAATAGCTGCCTTATGAACATGCCTTCAAGTTTTGAAAATTTTTTTGAAAAGAAGTTTTGCAATTTTATTATGAATCCCATTTGATGGTTATGTATTTAAAAAAAGAAAAAGAAAAAGAAAATACATTTTTAACAAGCTATTATTAAAGCTTTATTTTGACAAATGCTAAAAAGAAGCAATTTTTTCAACAAACTATTATGTTTTCTTATTTTCGTAAAGGCAATGAGTAAAAAGCCAAAAGTTTGCAGTTCTTGTTACATAACTCACTGTAGTATATATATCTATGTTCATTTGTTCTATTTATGGAGTTTTAGTTTGTAGTTTCTACTTTAAGTTTATATTGCATATGTGGTTACTAGTAATAACTATTACAAAGAAAAAATTAATATTATTCATTGAATAATCTTTCTCATATTAATACACACATGTTTCCAATCAATTTGTAAAGGGATTATGTCCCATTTAAAGCACAAAGGTAGCTATGACTCTGTTTGTTTTTACATAAAACAAATTAAATGTAAGTTTGGAATTTAGTTTCAAAAGGATGATATAGCATGCACTTCTTATTTATCTTAATATACATAAGCTAAGGAAAACACACAAAATGGAAGTAATGGATCTAGCAATATGATTAAACACGAATCGATCTAAAATTCAACATTAAACAATAAAATTACCTATGTAGATTTGCGTGATCCGCTTTCAACTGCATCTCTAGATCAGCCACCAACCAGCAATCTACAATCAATATCTACAAAGAATAAAGACGCAAAACTGGAATCCATCTACACCATCCAATCTACGCATCACCGCACCGTCCGATCTTCCGCATCTATCCCCGTGGGTGGTACATGCGCTGGGCACAAACGAATCGATTTAACTGAATCTGTAACACTTGCAGTAAAAAACCAAAGAAATAGAAAATTCTTTCTTTTCTCGTTCGTATTCTCAAAATGTATATAAAAAACCCAAAAGAGAAAACCTTAAAACCCATTACATCATATGAATAAATCGTCATATAATAAATTATATTATTATAAATAACTGCTCATATAATAAATTATATTTATTATAAATTTATAATTTATACATACATGCTCAGAATACTAAGTGGGACCCAAGAGCACATATCATAATAATCTCCACTTGCTCAGTACAAATCGGAAGATAAGCCCAAAACCATGTAACTCAACTTTTTGTATCTCTAGTCTCATTATCGATATGAGCCCACGCACTTTCTAGCTAAACATCCAATCTGGCCATTATTAATGGGCGCTCCTCATAATCGTGTGCCAATTATCTAACTGCCACTCCACTAAAGGCTCCGCAGTTGAACTCCAAAATTAATAATATTGATATATATTAATTTCCATTAAATATCGATAATTAATTAATATATTTTCTCAATATCAATTAATTATTTTAATCTCTTGATTTAACAGCTTAATGGATCAAATGTGACCGGCTGTATGACTTCATTACACTCAAGTACCGAAACATATCAAGAGGATATTTGATATATCATTTTTCGTTTATTTCATAAATACTAGTAAATTAAACAATCACGCTCCCCAATCATCTAGGTATTGGCCGTCAAAATGGGCCTCACATATCATACAATTCAAAGACCATAATTATTCAATTACCTATTTAAAATAAACTCGTGGATCGAGAGAGGCACAATAATCAAATATCACTTGAGATTTAATTCTTACGTAAATTCTAACTTTAATTAAATCTTCTTTGATCCTAATGTAAAAAGAGGACCGTAATTAATGATTTATAATAACCAAGCATGCATTATTTCATAAAAATATCATAGCCTCTAAATAAAGCGCCCAACTATGTCTAATAATCGTGATCTTGGTCTTACACTATGAGAACTTATGATCATGTCTTCCATGGACGATCCATATGACCATACCGTATAATTAATCTGGACCTTAATACGAAAAAAATACTAGTGTGCACAAGGTGAAATTATCAATTTCATTGAAATTCTTCATTAACACGTAAAAATACAAATAATTTTATTTGTCTCAAGGCTAAAGCTCAAATAAAAACTCCCACTAGTCCAAAATAAGTCTGCACTTCCTAACACCCATAGAATCTAAGCATGTTCAAAACTCGAACAGTAGCCTTATGAACTGTCCGTCAGTTTTCCGACGCTATTTTGCAACCACCGTGTCTCCTCGCTCACGATGTCTCTTGACAAGTGGTACTTCCTCTCAATGTGTTTTGCTTCAGGATACCTGTTCTTTTGATCAGCACGCCCTGAACTGTTGTCACGCGTAGCGTGTACCCGCCGACTCGCACTCGGGTATCACCCGAAGATCCATAATGAACTCTTCACCACGCCTTCCTTAGCCCCTCGTATAAAGAACATATTCACTCGTGGTGGAATCACACACACGCCCTCATAATACCTCCGTAAATGATAAATACTCCACCCATATAGTGTAAACACATAACCAGAGGTAGATTTCCTTGAGTCAATATCCCTGAAGTTCGAGTCCGTGAAACCAATGGTTTCTAAACTCCCACCTGAAATATACTAGCATATAATCTCGTTTCTCCTTAGATACTTTAAGTATATGCTTTACTGCAATCCAAGAGTTCTTCACCTGATCAGATTGATACCACATAACCTCACCGCATAACGTATATCTGGCCCGGTACATAACATGGCATACATGAGACTACCTACAGCCGAGGCATAAGGTATCCTACTCATACGTTCTTTCTCGTCGTGGAGTTTTCGTGATGGCTCTCAGAAAGATGACCTGCGTCTAAAGTGCAAGGATCCCCTTGGAATTTTCCATGTTAAACCCGACAAGAATTTTATCAATATAAAGAGGTTTCTTGAGATAGTGCCAACAACTTATTCTTCCTGCCTCGTATAAGTTTGATTCCAAGAATATACTGGCATCCCAAAGCCTTTCATATCAAACTCCGTTTATGCAACCAATCTTACACCGACAACACTTGTTTGTCGCTCTCCGATTAACAATATGTCATCTAATACGTAAAGGACTAGAAAAAACTACCTTCCGTGCTTGATTCTTTGTAACACAAGGTTCATCGTGGCTTTTCAAAACCAAAAAGTTAAGTAACGGCCCGATCAAACCCGATGTTCCATGATCCGATGCTCGTTGTCCATAAATTCCGACCTTTTGCAACTTGCATACCATGTGTTCTTTGCCTTTAGCTTTGAACCCTTCTGTTGCTGCATGATGTCCTCATTTAAATTCGTCATTTAAAAAGGTCGCTGACATCCATCCCGCTCAAATCTCGTAACGAGACTACAAATTTACAAATTTCAAAAGAATCCTGGATAGATTTGAAGCACACATCGGCTAAAAGGTTTTCATAATCTATCCCCTTTTGTATAGCCTTTGTCACCAATCTAGCTTTGAAGGTTTCCACCTTCCCATCTGCATCCCTCTTTTCTCTTGTAAATCCACTTACACCCCATCGTTTTACCCCTTCGGGGTGCCTCTACAAGAGACTGCATCGACCGAATACATAGGATTCCATTTCACTGGCCCATGGCTTTTTTGCCACCTCCAGATATCCAATATCTTCCAGTGCTTCTTTTGTAATTGATGGATCATCTTCACCGGGCTAATAGTAATAATCCTGGTAAAAGCACTCGCCTGCAAGAAGACATTATCTCGTTGTGCTTCCGCCTTTACTCTGTTCACTCACGACGGCTCCACCGTTGTGGTTCATGCTCGAGCCCGTAAAGGTACGCCTAGTTCCTCTTGTACTGCTCTCTCTCGGTTCGGTTCATTACGTATTGATCTTGTTCCACCGGGGTTCCACTCGTGCTTGTTCACCTTCGCACATTTTCCCCTCTTTCAACACGCATAGGAATCATATATTAGAGGCCAAGACACTCAGGAGCCATTGTTCGAAATGAAATAAGCTCCTCAAGAATTATTTTACTCGGTTTGAATCGCTTATATAGTCTTCCTCCAAAAAGTTGCAAAGAGTACTACAATAACCTTTTTTATCCGAAGGACTATAAAATAGTCCACCTTCTCGTTTTGGGTAGCCAACAAACATGCAAACCTCTGCACGCGATTCCAACTTATTCGATCCTTTCTAAGACATGTGCGTGGAGCACCCCATATTCTGATATGGTTAAACTAAAGCCAAGGCTCCTTTCCACAATTTCAGTGTCTAGGAACCAGCTTTAGAAGGAACTAAATTCAGAAGATACATCATAGCTTCACAGATATCCCCAAACGATATAGGTAGAGACACAACTAAGCATCGAATTCTACCATATCCCCGAAGAGTTCTATTTCTTCTTTCCTCGCAACTCCATTTTGTCGGGTGTTCCAGCCGATAGTTGTGAAACTATCCCCTCGAGTCAAGTAAGACTTAAAACTTCCATATAGGCATATTCACCAATTCCTGGCCAGACCTAGCTCTTGATATGGAGTCCTAATCTGCCGCTCAAATTTTTATACTCTCGAAATTTAGTGAAAGTTTTACTTTGGCGCATTAGGTAAATATATCCATATCTTCGAGTAGTCATCTCATGGAAGGTGACAAAATACTCATAATTCTCCTCTGGCTTGACATCATTGGTCCGCACACAAGATGCACCAATTCAAACCCAGTTGTCACACATATTTCATTTTTAAAGGGCTCGTCATTTTACCTTCCAAACAAGATTCACATACCGGTATAGGTTCAAAAGTTCAGTAGTTAAGATCCCACTTTACTAAACCATGTCCTATTAGATTAATATGACCACCGCAAATGCCAAAGGCACGCTTCATTTGAAACTTTCCTTTTCGCTAGGTGATCATGCTTATCAACAATTTCGTAATTAAAATATCACAGACATAGGACTTAAATAATAAAGACCATCTATCAAATCACCTAGACAAATAACTGAAGTTGAACTTCTTGAGTTGTAATAGCGAATTAAATTCCACCGTTAAACCTTGTTCAAATAAACAACTACCGTAAATTAAATTTTTAAAAAAATCCTGCACATATAAATGCCTACTAAACATAAAGTCCTACTATTATTGTTGAAAATAATTTACTTGTCCTATCGTTTTAACTGAGACATGTTCTCCATTTCCAAGCCTCAAAACCTCCTGCTCCTCTGGTCCAACTGCCAGTTTGTCCGAACCATCGCAGCAATGCATATGGTTAGTGGCTCCTAATCAATGATCCATTTATCATTATAATTTCTCCACCAAACAAGCTTCAACCACATTTAAATTACCCATACCTTGCTTTTGGCAACTGAGGGCAATTTCGTCTGTGCTGACCCTTCGTCTCGCACTGGGAAGCACTTGCCTTCTGGGCTTCTTCATAGCTGGGTGGTTTTGCAACTCGGTACTTGACCCTTCTCGCTGTTTCTTATTCTTTTCCCGCCTTGTAGGCTCTCGGGTCAAAGTAGAACCCTCGCCATATGAACACCCATCGACTCTCTCCGAAAGCCCTTTCTAAGACTCCCTTTCAAGTTCATGCATCAACTCGTAGGAGTTAGATCCATCTTGTTCATATTATAATTAACTTTAAACTAGTAAAACGACGTAGGATTCAAATATGAAATCAATTTGGGACCTTGCTCCATCTTCATCCCCAACACTTCAGCTCTTTTTGATCGTAGATGACATCATTTTGCACAATGATCCCTCACACTTCCCCGCCATTCTAGTGTTCATTATAGCCCTAACTCAAGTGTACTCGCCTTAAAGAACTGTTGATTGTGCAAATATCTTAATATCGAGTCCTGATCACTTCTCGCCCACTCTAGATGAGATATCTCGTCTTTCAAATGACTAGCAACACTGGAAAGACATGCCAGTCAACCCATATATTTGCCTTGTCCCGCTTCATAGTCTTTTCTCGACTGGGTCGCATGCATTTCGTCATGCCCACTGGGCTTTTGTGTGGTTAGGACAAACCCTCGCTTTTTCAAAATCCAACAATGTACAAAGTTGGTTTTCCATTCACTATAATGGCTTCCATCCATAAAGCTTTTGACTCAAAATCATTGCAAGTGGGTTAAATGATGCCATTTTAAAAAAAAATACACACTAGCATTAAAACTGCATTATCTTTACAATAAACATAATCTAAAATTAGTTAACCCTAAAACCATTTTCTCACATTGAAACAATTATTTGTTTCCATTATAAACACTTAATACAAAAGATATTTATAACAAATCAATTATCATTTAAATGATTAGTATCCTACTGCTGGTTCCTGTGAAAGATGGGAGTCACAAGCCGACTACTTAAATCCTACATTCTGTATTTAACTTTCCTAGATAATACATAATCATTTCACTCTAATTGTTTCAAAACTGTAAGACTTAATAAAAATATCACAAATTCTCAATGAGGGTAATAATTAAATTAAGTTCGAATGCTTTTAACTATCGCTTTTAATTTCAAAATTATCTTTAATATCCAAGATTGCCGACGTCAACATCAATCTTATTAAAATTTTTGAAACTCTAATTGAGGTCTAATCCAATAAAACTAACCATGTTTATCCGTTGGGGCATCACATGATCATTTTATTATTAGACCACAATGGAGCCCCAGTTTAAAAATTACTCAAATTAATTAAAACTCACCATTCAATATTTTCTTAACATTAGATTTTCTAAAATTGTTTCAAAAAAAATAAAATAATTTTTCCATAATAATTATTAAACTAGATAATAGAATCATAATAATTATTATGCACATGTAATTACTCATTGATGCAAATTTATATGGCAATCAAATTTATTCTATATGGCATGTTATCACATAAAACATGTTATAAGCAATATAATTTAAACCATTCACAAAAGCATTAATTAAATAACCCTAATCCATGGTTTTCCTAAAAATTAAAATTGGGCCTATTACAAATATCCTAAGGTCAGCTCCAATTATTTTAGTTTTTACAAAGGTATAAAGGCTCAAAACTAAATAAATTAAACCTAAACCCTAACATGTTCTAATTCAAGGGTAGTAGGTCCCGCCGTCCACCAAATCAAAAAACCCAGGGGAAGAACCACCACTGCACGACGAGCCAGCCGCCGTGTCAGGATTTATTCAGCGGGCTCCTTTACCTACTCGATTTTACTTTTACGGGCCGATCACCCATTCTTCAGTATTTCACATGAGTCGAACTGGACCTGCAATTAGTGCATAATGGGTACCAACCGAGCTACTGGCACCCACTACGAAAGAACTCGTACTAAGCCCTGTGTCCCGTGTCTCGAGGCGCAGCCATGGTAATGGGAGGTCCCTAAGGGGATATGGTGGTCTACGAGGCCTGGGTCCACCACAAGTCGACAGGTGGGGCTCGCACCAGGTCAGCCACAACAAAAAGGCTACCAGGAGGTCTCCCACCCCTGGCTCCACCCGCAGTGGAGCCCATCATCACCCCCGGTCCTTGTATTTGTCTCCCCTCCTCACTCACCAGGATATCCCGTCTCGTTGCTCTTCGCTCCCAAGGGACTCAACCCGGCCACTAAGAGCTTAAGGTCCTCTTGTGGAAGACTCGCTTTTAAAAGTTTTTAAACTTTTCTTTACTTACTTGCTTGCTTTGCTTTTCTTTAAAGCTTATAAAAACTCTTATTGTTTGGCAAAGTTTATAAAACTTCTCAAATTTCTTTGCTTGTTTTTTTTTATCTTGTTTGAAAAGTTTCTTAAAAACACTGTGACGCTTTTGCTTTAAAAGTTTACCAGGCTTTTCATAAAAACGGGAGCACGGGGCTCAGCCGCATTCTTTGAAAATAAAGCGGGAGCACAGGCTCGACCGTTTGCTAAAATCCACGGGAGCTTAGCTCGGCGGTCGTTTGAAAATCTAGCGGGAGTAGCTCGGCGGTTGCTTTAAGGCTCGAGGGCTGGGCGGCAGGAACCAATGGTTGATTTTTAAAGCGTATATTATGTATAAAACATCAACCCTTTAGAGGCTAATCCCCCGCTTCCTGCTTTGTACCTTACACAGTGAACCGCAGCACAGGCGTAGTGCGGTGGGACGTAATCGGCATCCTTTCGGTGAATATGGTGGAATTGACTGGGTCGCCATCACCATAATTTAGTTAGGAAGCTCATAACCTTATATACCACACACATGCACGTGCCGGTCTCCTTCAAATGCATGATGTATGTCTAAGTTTGCCGACCGAGGCAAAACTTCCTGATGCATGTATGAAATCCTAACACCGTGCACGTACGGAATACCTCGACCGGTTGCTTGAACTAGGGAAGGCGCATTTTCTCAAACTTTGCTTGCTTGCTCTTTGTAAAATGGTTTTACACTTTGAAACCATTTACTTGCTTGAAAAATGGTTTAATTATTCAAAACCATTTACTTACTTGCTTGCTTGCTTGAAAATGGTTTTACAATTTAAAACCAATGCTTGCTTTCAAATAGTTTAACTGGCTCCATTTGCTTGCTTTTAACTCATTGCTTGCTTCTTGAAAATGGTTTGCGTTAATAGCGAAATACGATGTAAGCCGATTTATAATAATAATAATAATACCTTTAGTATTTGGAAAATGAGTTTAAACGCTTTCGCTCTTTGCTTGCTAAACTTGGCGCGGTTCCACAACTTTCCCGCCTTGCTTTTTAGCCTACGCCTTCGATGTATTCGATCAGCAGCGGCGTCAGCACAACCAGCAATTTGCACGCTTTGTGCTCTGATTAAAATTTACCGAGGAAAATATGTGGAGCCCCCGAATGCACCATTTACAGGCATATGGCTAGATTCTAGACTAAAGGGACTCCATATAGTCTAAAAACACCAAAAACATTTCTGAAAGTGCGTCGGACTGTGCGAATAAATCACGAGGTACAACCAAAAGCTGTCTAAAAACAGTCGAAATTCAACGGGTATCGAAAATAGTCCCAAAATTTCCCTAAAAATTTCCTAAAATTCCTAAACTCAGTCTAAATTTTGGGACTGAATTTATGGCCCCTCTAGAATATTCAAGCCATTATATATAGTCTTTTAGGTTCGAAATAACCACAGTAGGAAAATTCCTCTCTTGAGTTTAATGGCCAAGAGATTTTGGTGTCGCGTGGCCTCTCGCCGCGTAGATTAACTTTGCCTACTGGTCAGAAAGCGCAGACCACTAAGAATAAATAGATACGAGAAAAACTAAAAATTTGGGTTTTTCGCATATTTACCTGAATTCTCGGTGAAATCCTGTGTTTTTGGTACCCACGCGTAGCCCTCATCGCGTAGAGCACTTTTCGTGTTTATCCCGACGAAATCCGACGGTCAAATTTCCATAGATTTGAGAAATAAACTAAGAGAGAAAAAAAATTTAAAACATCTTCCTCTGCCTGTTCGCGCGTTTCCGTCTGCTTCAGTGCACTTTCACTTATTTGTTTTTTTAATTCTTTATGTGGGACCCACATGTCCCTTTCTTTCTTTCTCGGGAGACCCGTTCAGCCAAAAACAATTTATTTTGTCGATTTCAATTTATTTATCCTAAATGAATATTCTTTAACTATTTGCCGTTTACCGAATTTTAAAATCCGTTTTCAAGATTCAACTTTTAAACTCGTCGCACAGAATTCGTAAAATATTCCACGGTATACTGGAAATTAGCAGAAAGCTTTCTAGGTTACTAGATTTGCGAGATGAACTTAGTCATGATCCGTTTAGTTATCGAGATGCAGATAATTTTCGGGAAGCTTCCTAAATTATTCTAGCAATTTATTATTATTAATTTACTATTTAAACTTCCATTAATTATACTTTCACCCCTCAACTTTCCTTAATTGTAAATTTGTCCTCAAGCATTTTACATATTGCAAATCCAAACTTTTGAAATTCCTACTATGGCCCAATCTACTTAATTATGCCTTATATCCTTTTGCTAAATGACAATTGTACCCTTGTTTTAAGTACCAAATTAGAGTTCCAAATTTATAATTTCCTGTTCATCTCAAAATACTACAATGTGACACTTGGTACTCTTATACACCTACCGGTATCATATCTTGTACACTCTCTCGGGGCGGGTGTTCTGGTAGCTGCCAGCGACTCCGCCACCGCCCCTGCGCGCCCAGACTACTCAGTGAGGACCAGCGAAACTTCCCACCGGCGCGCGCCAGGCGTGGCGGCGTTCGGGCACGCCCGATCCCGTCCGGCCGTCTCCTCCTCTAGTTTCCACGGTGGTCACGTTACGAGATGGTGTCGGTCTTCTCGACTCCAAATAATGAAGGTGTCTGATTCACAGGTTGAAATTTAAAATTACAACTATTTTTAATTAAAAAAAAATGTAAATAATAAATAAAACCGAGGAAGGAAACCTGATCTTATGGCCCGGCTTCCACTATTCTGAGCCAAAAAAATTAATACAATCAAAAATCTACCATGGATCTGAGAATGAAACCATTAAAATAATACATCCATTCATGACGAAAATCATAAAATTAATAGATCTAATCATCTGATCTAACAACAAATAGAACCTAGGTGCCATATACTAAATCCAACATCAAAATTACATGCATTATTGAATACCTGAATGCATATCTAATCATAGCATGCTCGTACCCAATTGAAGGAAAAACTTTGACGGAAGCGCAGATCTAACAATATAGATTAAACATGCAAGCTGTATCCAAAATTCAATATTAAATAAAATCCTATGTAGATTTGCCAGTCCGTCGGCTAGACTTACAGATCAGCCACCGAAACCCGACAATCTACACCGTCGGATCTCACAATGACAGCATGACCAACGTCTACACCATCAGTCTGGTCTGACAATCTGCACCGTCAAGTCTTCGGATCTATCCTCGAAGGGTGGTATGGATGTGTAGGCACAATGGAATGGGCGTAGGCGAGATCTTAGAACCTTGAAAAAAACCAAGAATAGAAAAATTCTTTCTTTTCTCTTGTTACGTATTCTCTCAAAAATGTATATAAAAAAAAAACTCGAAAAGAAAACCTTAAAACCCATTACATCAAGGAATAGCACATTTATATAATAAATTATATTTATTATAAATAACCCGTTCATATAATAAATTATATTTATTATAAAAAACGTTCATATAATAAATTATATTTATTATAAATTTATAATTTATACATATATTTTGAGAATACTAAATTAGGACCCGAAACACGTAATTGCTACTTGATTTTACATGGAAGTGAGAACTAATTATTTGGAACTTATTTTTATTTCCTTATTTAAATTAAAACTAATTTACTAACAAAGATTGAACTTTAAGTTATCTCCATAATATGTTTTTTCATGAAAATGAATATAGTACAAGAAAGTACAATATGATAAATTTTAACTAATACACTATTTCTATTAGAAAATTTTCTAAATATTACATAAAGGTTTATTTATTGTGAGTGTTACACAATTGTGAATATCTTCTTATAAATTGTCATCCCTTGATTCAAAATCTTCCTTATCTTTATGTGACGTCCCAAACCCGGGGGTCCGTTGACTACCCGTCAACCCAGCGAATAAGTGGATCTTGGGTTACCCGGCGCGCCGGAAAATCGGGCGAGTCTTTAACATGCGGAAGCTACTGCCCCAGATCATCACTAAAAACATCCCCCAGCGGAGTCGATATAATCACAACATGAGTAAAACGACCGCTTGGGCCCAATAACTATACTCATCATGATACCACAACTATATCCAATGGTTGAGAGGAGTAATCAATTCTCTTATCATTTGTATTAAAATTCTAACATTCTAATATATGTATGCACCACTAATCAAGCCACAATCTAGACTTTCTTCCTAAACTACGACCTGCAGGACCCAGGCTTGAGTCCCTCACACGCTCCCTGTACCTGTAAAATAAAGGGGTCCCACGACGGGGTGAGCTAATGCTTTCGATGGGAGAATCGCCACCCAAGTGGGCTACTACGCCACCTAAGTGTAGTGCGATGCTCCCGAAAATAAACACGCATTCAAGCAGTCGTGATCCACACTAAGATGTCCATGCCATCCCCATGTCTCGAGTCCTCACCGGCTCCTCACGCTTGCTCAGCCATGTATGAGTAAATAATCATTTTCAAAACAAAACCCATTTTTTCTTGAAAATATACTACGAAAATATTCGGTAAAATGTGGGACGCTACCCTCAGGCGAGTGGTTGGTGAGCTTTCGAAAGCAGTCATAGTCCTCATTCAAAATGATCTGTTGTATCTCCCAACCCAATTCTCCGGAATATCATCTGTGAAATTCCTTTCAAAACGTTTTGATTTTCTTTCCAATTTTTCCATGTCATGCACTCACACCTAATTTTTAGGCTACCACAGAGTGCATATGAAATGCGATATGATGTCATTTGATAACTCATATAACACATCGAATGTATCACAAGTAGCATATATTCGCAATGCCCAATCACACAATCATGTCATGTAATTAATCAATTCATACATCAAAATTAGCTCACTTGAATTTAATTATCAAACACCAGTAATTCAACTTGAATCACTCGACCAAACCCATTTTCACAAAATAGATTTCCGTGTCACTATTCTAAAGGAGCAGTAAAAAACCACAGGTTTTACGGTTCCCAACACACATCCGTTCATCGGTTCACTTTGCTTGAACCCGCATTTCTGACCATTTCGGCCTCATCCAAATCAATCCATGATTTAAGCATAATTTAAGCTATTAAAGACCGAAACAGTCCCTCACGATTCTGTTTGCTCCACGTTAGGTTCAATAAATCAAATCAATTCGGTCCCAAGCTTTGGGACCGATCAAACGGCCGTTCAAGGCCTCAATCAGCTCAAACATTTGCAAAGTATTTAAAAGAGGGAATAAAAGCAAGTAGGAAACCCCCTACCTCTGGGTTGAGAAAACTCCTAAATCTAGTACCAGACCCTCCGCGTAAACCGGTTTCCCTTCTTGCCAGCGCCGACGGTCGGATCGCGTACAAATTTAGAGAGAAGTGCTCTCTCTCTCTCTAAAACCTCTCAAAAAGAAAGCTATTGGATCTCAAAAATGTCTCTCACGTTTTCTTTTTGGGCTTAATGAAGGAGAAGAAGAACTATTCACTATCTTGTCCTTTAGTGACTTAAAATCAAATTCCAAAATGACTATTATGTCCCTCTTTTACCAGAATTGATATTCGGCACTATCTCGGCCGTCCATTTTCATCATTTCTCTACTCATACCACTTATGGCACATGATTACGTATTATGTGTGACTTTCGTCGCATCGAAATTCGTTTCACGGCACTCGAACAGCGATGCCTCGAAAAACGTGTCAACTCCGGCGCCCTCCACGGAATTCAACGAAATTTTCGTGCTGTAGATTTTCCGAGATTCCAAGCGGTGAAATCCGTTTGATCATGCGAGATCTAGAGGGCATTACGAGTTTTTAGCTAAAATTTCAATTTTTGTAATCGAAATTCTGATTTTGCCCATATTCCATAATTTGAATTTCAGGTCTTACATTCTCCCTCCTTAAAGGAATTTCGTCCCGAAATTCTGGGCGATCATTGGCTCCCGCATGCATACACAGGCGTGTACTCTAACATGCATGTAAGCAGTCATTAACTCATGCAGAGCTTCGTCACGTACTTTCATCCTAAACAAGGAGGGGATGGGTGGCCCGCATTATCCTGCTCCCACGTTGACTCTTCCACTCCCACCCCAGTGCCTCAGTAGCCTCTCACTAGCCTCCGCGATCTTCGCGTCGCAAAACGATCCACGGCTATCAGCCAAATGCACCAGTCCGCCCTCGAAGGTCCAGTCGGTGTCGACCTCGATCGTCCCCCGATCCACCCACGTAGGCTGGATGCGGGTATACTTAGGAGCATGGGCGTGAAATACCTGGGTGGACGCCGGTATGCCTGGGCGATGCGTAGCGGTGTGGCGTACTGCCCTCTCGAGTATCTCAGGGCGTGGAAGCCTCGCGATGGCTCGCTGCTTGGGGGCGATCACTCTCTCTTGGGCATCACCTTGAGGAGCAGCGATCAACCTCGAGCTACAGGGTCGACGTCGCATGGCGTAGCATAGGCTCTTACGCCGGCTGGGCAGTGAGAGGCCTTCATCATATCAAGCTCACCTTCTTAGAGGTGTCTCCAATCAGATTAGGACCAGTGATGGAGCTCTCTCCGCTCGGTCGACATAGCGGTGATCACGCATGGCTCGTCTGATGCCTAAATGCGGTGTCGCCCGTATGCTTTCGCTGATAGCTGTTGTTGTGGCGAATTCGATGGGGCAATTATCATCTGCCCTTATGATCCCGAGGCGCGTATCGCGGCATGTCCTGTTTGTATGTAATCCATCTGACCATTAACCTTACACAACACTAACCTCCAAAGGTCACAATCTTGACAATCCCTTTTGGACCCGTCAATCTAGTCCATGTCATGAATGACATCCATTTGCGAGCCGCGTCATTTCAATGACACCCGATGCAATTTACAAAGGTATCGAGCCTCGAGTCCTCGACTCTATCATTGACTTTAAATTACGCATAGTGTTGATGGTATGTTTTTCATTTAGAGCAACATAGCACCGACACACTTCCCGACCCTCTTACATTCACACGGAAATTTCGGATATCTCCACACGGGTCATCTTACCTAACTCGGGATTCTCGCGCCCAGGGGATTAGCGGCCCCCTCTTTGCTTTATGACACACTCGAGCCCACTCTTCGTTTCTGAATCGAACTACCTGAGTCTTCATTGGAGCGTGATCTAAAGACAAACTCCACCCACACTCACTAAGAGTGGTGAATAGTATACCGTGCACCCACCCGACTCGTAGCGATGTTACGAGTACTGCGAAAGCAATAATGCCATCTTGTGACGCGATCCGGGGTCCACCATGAGCAGAATGAGGTCTCTCGCTCCTTAATCCCGACCCTATCGAGGTCAACTCTCGCCCTAAATCACAGGGAAGAACATCTATGCACAGCTGCTCTAAAGGCCTTAACCTCTAAGCGAATCAGTATCATGTCGGGTATAATGACGGCTAAGGTCTGATGCGGCGGCTGGGAGTGGGCAGCCGAGCTCATCCACGTGTCGAAGACATCCTTGACGATATATGCCACTGGGTCCTGCGCTTCCGTCTGCGCCTTTCTGATCTTTCCACGACTTGACCCACCTCTGTGGCCCCTCCCCCCTTTATCTGTCTTGTTAGAGTGCCTCCCAGCACCCCGGCGGCCAGTTCCTCGACCCGTCTTAGGGTGTGGAGGAATGAATTACGTATACTCGTGTTCTACATCTAATTTGGGGCTATGCTGTCGAAGTCTTGGGATCCATGTCTCTGGGGCAATCCCGTCACTCATGCTCAATTCTAGCCCTAGTCCTGAAACTAGTGTAAAAGCGAAGTCGCACACTTCTTCCAGAACTAGGAGAAAGTTGATGCTCCTTTTCTTACCAACACCCGTATCAGTGTTCCCGAAGTATCCTCGTTCTCTTATGGTGGTCGTCCGACCATGGAGTCCATATCCGTAAGGCGAAATCCTACAATCCTGCGGACTGGACCTTGTCCATTCTCGGAGATCTCTCTGATGCCCAGCGATCCCGAGAAAACTACTATCTCGAAGATTGACGTCGGTCTGCCAGATTATGCTTGCCTCGACCTTCTCTCGGTCGTGACACTCGATGCTAACACCCGTGTCCCGAGAAATCTCACCTCGATGAAAGCGAAATTCGCACTTGCGAACTTGGTGTACAAGTTGATGGTCTCTTAGCGGTTGTAAAAAACAATCCTCAGTGATACTTTCATTGCTCAGCTACGATTGGGAGTAGATCGAGATGTCATCCGCGGAACTTCGACAAAGCGATCTAGATAAGGTTGGAACACCACATGCGCGAGACCGTGAACCGGCTGGCGCATTCATGATCAAAGGGCATCAAACCAAAACTCAAAGTGCCCATAACACGTCCGCCGCCGTCTTAGGGATATTTGTCTCCCCTAACCCTGGGTTGATGGTAACGGTCACGAAGATACATCTTGAAATGAGCTTCGCGCTCTCTCAGCGGTCAAATAAATCATCGATCCTCGGTAATGGTACAGGTGCAGATCCATAACCACTGTTATTTGCACCCTTAATCAATGCAGTCAAAGGGTCTTGTCCTTCTTTTTCGCAAACAGAACCGGAGCGCCCCATGGTGAAGTGCTCGGTCTAATAAACCCCTTGTCCAGTGGTTCACGCCATTTGAACTCTGAGTTCTACTGACAATTGGTGTTATTCTATCGCAGTCGTAGAGATGGAGTAAAAATACCCGAGGTGTAACACAATCTTGAAGTCTGCTACCCTGCGTGGAGGTAGTCCAGATAGCTCATGCGGAAAAACATCCACACATACTGCATCACGACTTGAGGTAGATCAAGTGCGAGTATCTCTTTCGTCCTCTCTAGAATTAGGCTCGCTAGCGACGGGTTAAGCGTCCACAGAGCAGGCTGAAGTATCTGTGCGGAAGTAGCGTGCATTGCTTGTCCCCTATAGTATCATGCAGTGCGAATCCTGGCATTATGGCGGTAACCCTCCTACGCTCGTGAATCGCGATCATGGCTATGATGATCCATACAGGATGACATCGAACTTTGACATGGCCATGATCCTCGGGTCATTTGTGAAAGTAGAGTCCCGAGATCTACGCTGCGCAACCTCGACATATCATCCACTGGTCTCAGCCCTTTAGTCACCAGGGGAGAACTCCTACGCTCTGTGGCTCCTCTAAGGTCCCTGAGGTCCTTTCCATTCCACCATACTTGGGCCTCATTCTCACAGCTGGAGCGCGGCTAATTTATCTTGGTAGTGTCGGAGATAATCTCGCCAGCCTCCCAACACCTTCTCGATCTACATGAACCAATGGTTTGTCACCATCGGATCTTCTCCCCCTGTGAAAGTCAGAGGATGATGCGTCCTAAACCTCTAGAGGTTACTAGGATCTTCCTGTCTACCTGCTATACCAGCACAGTGAGATGTGACTGCTGCAAACACCTCGGCCTCTACAAGGCGGCTGATCAAATGCCGGCGGTGGTCGGTGTCGGTGGTGCTGACCGGTGCCAGTGGAGCGTCGTCTCGATCTCGTCTCTACCTAGCCATATACACAATCAACGCATGGCACGTTGATTCCAAATTCAGTATCTCTAAGGCATAAACACCGCCCGAGATACTCTTCCTTTACACTCATCGGTGTATATGCATTGCCCTTGCATTTGCAATGTCTGAGGCAATCGATTACTTAACAAAGTATTATCTTCAACAAAATTTTATTTTCAAAATTTTATTTTTGAAAATTTTATCAATTTGCTGTGATTTATTTCATTTAATTAAATTTAAAATATATTTTTCAAAATTTATTTCCTGATGAGCATTGTTCATTTAGTGACTCGGGAAAAATCTGGGTCAGCCAGTTGAAAAACTGGCGGTGGGCACCAGCGACCATCTGGGCACACGCGAGGCGCCGCGGGCGCGCGCATGCCTGGCCGTGTCGTGGGCGCTACGGTCGTGTCGTGGCCGTGGTCCCGGCCGGTGTTTCAGGGATGTCGTGTGGAGTGTCGCGGGCGCACAGCAGCGCGGGCGTGTGCGTGCAGACATGGCCGTGTCGTGCTTGACCTCGCGACCCTGATGCCCGGCCCTTCGCCGCGTAGTCCTGATACACTATGTGTATTGCGTCCTAACGCCAACCGCTGAAGCTTTGCCTGATCTACCCAATACACAGATGCGATTGTTCAAACACGCCTCTTCGGCCTCGATCCGCGTCGTGGTGTATGATGACACGCCTTCTCCAGTCCAACGTCTCGCGATACAGTTCATAACCTGTGACCTCTCTCCTGATACACTCCACTGCCGACTCTTTGCAATGTTTATGTGCACACCTTTGCGACCTCTGTGATACAATTCGTTTGTTTGCGTCTGATCATTCTACATGTCTGATTCTCATGATATCATTTGGACAGTAGCCCAAAAACGGTTCTACACAACATTTTTTTTTTTTTTTTAGTTCCAGCTACTGGAAAATTTCTGAAAAATACATGTTTGCATTTTTTTCATTTCCTGCTGCAAAATAAATTTATAAAAATTTATTTTATCATTTTCAAAATACTCACAATAATTTCATATAAATTATTTCACTCAATTTTCTTAGTTTTACCTTTGTAAAACCCTAAATTTATTTTCATCACTAATAGCCCAACTTAATTTATGAAGTTGACTGCACCTTCATTTTTCTAATCCAAATAAATTCATTAAAATTTATTTTTTCTTCATTTTCTTTCCCAGTTTTGTACACTGTACCACTAAAAATATTTTCTAAAATATTTTCTAACACATCCATGTGCTAATCACCAAGCACACATAAAATTTCAACACATGAAACATGCCATGCACACCAAACACACAATAATTCACCAAATCACACAAAACACTTCAACACACGTACATGTAGTGTCCTAGTTTTGTCCCGTGATTTTCCTAGGTAATCTCATACCTATGCCTAGCATCGACCCACACCTAGTGGTGATGCTTTCACTCAACTATGGCCTAAGCCCAAATTCTCCAATCTATGGTTTCGCATACCTACACTCCACATCCAAAACCACCTAGTGGTGATGGATACTGAGCAGGCTTCACAGGTATTGAGTATGCTAAGCTGCGATACTGGCTTTATTGACGCCCAGAGCAGGGGTCGGGTTGACTACGTCAGCTCGCGAATAAGTGGAAGCCGGGTTACCCGACGCCACTTGAGGAAAATCAGGCGAGTCTCCTTTATGCGGGAGCTCTACCCCAGGAAATACATCACACAAACTGTCCCAAGCGGAGTCGATATAATCCATAACATAGTAAAACTGACACACCCCACCCCCTACCAGCGGCGGGTGTGCGCCTCCCGCAGAAATCTAGCCCGTTGCAGCACTGCGGGAGAAAAGTAGAAATCCTATGGCGACCATATTGTAATTAAACCTCCGATAAAAAATTTTCTTTATTTTCTAACTTAGGATTTAGTAAAATCTTAGCACGGCGGAAAAACCCCGGCGGCATGGCCCAGTTTGCACATAGTCTAATTCCAAATCCTGTATACATCAAATTTACTCTAAATCCATATATCCAAACATGGCAACCAACATACCAACACATTCTCACAACTAACTATGTACATACATATGTCCCATTATACAATTTCAAAGTATGTTCTTACAAAATATAATTAATACCACTGACACTTATCTTGATGTCAAAGGACCCGATCCTATTGCTCCGGCGTCTTAAATGCACATTACTTGGAAATAGTTTTTAAATACAAAATAATAGGCTAAACGAGCTCGGTGAGTGTATGCTTTTATAAAGGTTTTGCTTTTACGGAAAAGCGCCAGCGCAAAAGCTCTTTTCTGATATTTTCGAAGCTTTACTTTGCTTTGCTTGCTTGAAAGTTTCTAAAACTTCTCATAATTTCTCTTGCTTGCTTTATCTTGCTTGAAAAGTCCTTTTAAACCTTTCACAAACCTTTTGCTTTAAAAGTTTTTCAAAACTTTTCATAAGCGGGGCAGGCTCATGGCATGCTTTGAAAATAAAACGCGGGAGCTTAGCGGCTCATGGAGTCGTTTGAAATCTAGCGGGGGCACGAGAACCGGCCAGTTTCAACTTTAAAACTCTCGGAAGCTTGGGCGACCGGGGAACCAATAGTTGATTTTTCAAAGCGCCCATATCATGCTTGTAAAGCATCAACCCTTTGAGCTTATTTTTGCTTACTGTACCTAGTGACCGCGGGGACTGTGCTTTCAGCCGTCTTGGGTGGAAGGACCTTTGTCGCGTCACCTTTAGGTGAATATGGTAGATTGATATAGTGTCGCCATCACATACTTAGTTAGAGCTCATAACGCCCATATACTCACATACGTGCCCGGTCTCCTTTAAATGCATGATGTATGTCCTAAGTTTGCCGACGAAGCAAAACTCGTGTATATGAGATCTAACACCACCGTGCACGTACGGAATACCTACAACGGTTTGCTTAGCAGAACTAAGAGAAGGCCTTGTTTTTCATAAATATTCTTTGCTTGCTTGCTCTTTGTAAAATGGTTTTACACTTTGAAACCATTTGCGCTACTTGCTTGAAAAATGGTTTAATTATTCAAAACCATTTGCTTGCCCTTGCTTGTAATTATGGTTTCTGATTTAAACCAATGCTTGCTTTCAAAAATGGTTTAACTCACCCAACCATTTGCTTGCTTTTTTATCTCATTGCTTCTTGAAAATGGTTGCATTCAAAACCATGAAATACCAGTGTAAAAAAGCAGTTTATAATAATAATAATAATACACTAGTATTTGGAAAACCAGTTTAAGAACACTCACCTCTTTGGCTAAACTTGAGCACAGGTTCACACTTTTCCCTCGCCTTTGCTTGCTAACCTCACAGCTCAAACGAATCTGACCTTTATGTGTCGCATAACACGTACTTCCTAGACTTGAGTCACGCTCTTTATACTTTACTTTTTAAGCTGAGTGCTAAGGGTTCTATTCAACTGAAATCACCCAATTCGAACCGTGACTCAAGTTACGTCAAGGAAACAACCGGGACTACTCTATGTCCAAAGCTGATGCAGGAATTGGCTTGCACATGGCCCCACTTTGAGTGCATTTTTGGGCCACTTAGGATCAGAATTTCACAATGCCTATTTCTTTAGGTTTGGTTTTCCTTGAAGTCTAGTTTAAGTAGCCACTTGAATCACTCAAATCGAATAAGAAATGAGTAAGTTATGGCTAAAATACGAAAACTGGTCGAAATAGGAGAAAAAGCGAGCGAGTGTCAGGTACACCCTTTGTTTAAATAGCTGCGAGTACACTTTTGCTTCTGGTGGGGTGTACCGGTACACTTCTCGAAAATTGCCCAAATTTGCTTCTTTTTGCCACTTTTGCTACCAATTCACTCCAAACAACTTCTATAATTCATAATACCTCAAAAACCAACTTGGAATTCATCTGAAACAATTCCTGACACTTAAATTAGTGTTATGGAACGAACCTCAAAGCATAGATTAAATCCAAGAACTCAACCTAGGTCACCAATTCTTTTTAAAACCACATAATTTTGATGATTCCATGTTTACTTTTACATCAATTGGGGTTTGCTCTCCTGCTTTATGAATTCAAAGGTTTGTGTGTGACCTTTACCTGAAAACTAGACGAAAAGACATCAATTCTCCTTACCAAAGCCCTAGGAATCCAAAATATATTTGATTCTAAGACAACATACCTTGATCTTTGGACTCCTCCTCCTCCTTCTTCTTCCTTCTCTTCCTCCTCTTGGCTCTCTCCTCTCCTCCTCAAAACCGTGAACCCTAGCAAAGTATGAGACAAAATGAATTATTTTGTTTGTCTCCCACATTTAGTCTCATATTTTCCTAAATTATAAGTTAGTCCTTCATCTCTCAGAGATTTGCACCTCAACTTTTTATGTGCAGTTACGACTTATGTCGTATGTGGTGACCCACGTCTCTGCTTGATTATGATTTCCATACCCTTTTTGTAATGACCATTGTACCCTTAGTTTAAATACCCGCAATTCGGGTTCCATAAGCTTTCATTTCCTACTTTAGTCTCAATACTCTGGTGTGACACTTGGCGTACTCTGTACACCCCCCTACGATTATCATGTCTTGTACACTCTCTCGGGACGAGTGTTACAAAATCCTCCCTCGCCAAGACATTTTAAGTCCTCGAGAATGAATAAACTAAACTCGAAAGAAAGGAAGGAACATACCTCATCAGGAAAATAAGTGGGGGTACTTACGTTGCATCCCGGGCCTACGGCTCCTGATAGTTGCCTCCCTCTCATGATTCTTCCATAATACTTTAACTAATGGAATCACTTTACTTCTCAACACCTGTTTCTTGTGATCTACAATCTGCACAAGTATCTCCTCATACGTCAAATTCTCCTTTAATTGCACTGGTTGCTCTCTCAATACATGTGAAGGATCTGGGATATATTTCCTTAACATCGACACATGGAATGTATCATGTATCTTTGATAACTCTGGGGGTAAGTTCAATTTGTAAGCCTCTTTTGGCCACTTTGCTCACGATCTCATAAGGTCCAATATACCTCGAGATAGCTTGCCTGGAATTCCCCGAATCTGACACACTCAGGTGCAAATCCCCAAGGACTTGGTCACCTATCTCGAATTGCAAGTCTCTACAACAGTTGTCCACATAACTTTTCTGTCTATCTCTTGCTATCTTTAGGTTATCGCGAACAACTTTCACTTTCTTCAAGTGACTGCACTAGTTCAGCCTACTAGTCTTCTTCACTCAACTGGCCCCAAAGACATCAAGTCCTACATTTCCTACCATATAGTGCCTCAAATGAAGCCATATCTATAATCGTACCGATAGCTATTGTTGTAGCAAACCCATTAAGGCTATGAGTATCCCAACTTCCTTTGAATTCCATCATTGATGCTTCAAAGATATCCTCTAACGCTCGAATAGTCCTCTCTCGACCGCTCCATCCGTCCTCGAGGATGAAATGCTGCGGCTAAATGTGCGAGCACCCAACACCGCTTTGCAAACTAGCCAAACCCGATGTGAACTCCGGGGTCTCGATCTCGACACTATCGAAATCGGAACCCCATGGAGTCTCACTATCTCATCTACATACACTCAGCCAACTTTTCCAATGAATCTCAACATTAACTGTAGAAATGAAAGGTGACTTCGTTAATCGATCTACTATCACTCATATCGCATCATGTCATTGACAATGGGGTAAAACACGATGTAAAATATACTGCTATACGCTACTAAGTGCACGCTGTCGCCCCAATATAATGTACCAAAAGGTAAATTTCCGATATCGATCCACGGACAGAGAATCGGAAATACAAAGACGTATTTTTAGATATTATCTCGAGTAAACGATCGAGAAAGAAATCAAATGTGTAAATTCTCAACTAATTCATCGACCTTACCGAATTACCGCGGTAATAAAGACTAGGGCTAGCGTCTCCCTGCCACGCTCGATGGATTATTTCTAAAGGATGAGATTATTCGGCTTTTATTTATGATTTCCTTAATGACTAGGTGATCTTGTCTACGAGATACCCTCTCTCGAGGTGTGTATTCGCCTATCTCGCTAGTAGAGTCGGGTATATCTCTATCCCACCCTAAGACCGAAATGCTTAAATGTTCTAACCTTATTTGCCACCTCTCGACGGAATATCTCTATTCACCGACTCCAACCAAAGGTCGCTCTACTCATATCCTCAGTATCCTGTCTCTCGAATCTCTGATCTCTAGCATGAACATCCTAATGTCACAAACATTACCATGTAATTGATCTTAGTATAGATGTAAAGTGCGTATAATAATAAATCATAACAACTAAATAATATAAATTAATCAACTTTTAATCCATCCAACCGTGACAGGTTCAACAAGACCCTAGGTATAGATCTAGAACATGATGATCATGAAAACACAAGTATGTGATATATAAAACATAAGTTCTATTGTCCAAATCAAAGAAACAATACAAAAGTCCGGGTTCTTCTTCGATATTCTGTCACTCCTGCTATGATTTCCGTGCCCCGACCAACATCTCCCCGAGATGCTCCAACCGCTACCCATTCGCTTTAATGTCGAGAGCAGACCATACCGACGTCGCGACGCTGGTGAGACGTCGCGACGCTGTCGCTTGCCGACTGGGCACGCATTGACCCAACGTCGCGACGTTGGGACGTCACGACGTGGGAACGTCGTGACGTTGGGACGTCGCGACGTTCCAGACCTCTTCATGCAATGCCTCCTTATGCTCCAAAATTGCTTCCAACAAACGCCTCACCCAATGCCCTCGCATCCACCCAAACACCAATTCAGAGTCTAGCCACAAAACTATGAAACTAACTATAAAATAACGTGGAAATGAAAAACTGACGCGCGCATAATATGAGTGTTTTAGCACCATCACACCCCAACTTAGTTTCTCGCCACCTCTCAAGCAAGAACTGACTCTAAACCTAACACACACTCTATGTACTACAGGCTAACACGAGAGTGGTGATGCACATGCTGATAAGTGGAGGATCAAATTGGACCGACTCACACTGCTGCTGTTTTGTTTGAAGTTCACATGATGCATACAGGTGTTTGACTTTCGGAAAAACTCTGTTGGAATAGGTAAAAGTGAATAGTGCCTCAAATTCCATGGTATTCAATAACCTTTCCATAACTACAAAGGCCGAACGAATGACTCCTAGTATACCTGTGTTCCGACACCCCAAATCTTAAGCTCAACTCACCTAATTGGAAGAAGCTAACTAAGAAAGGATAAGAACGCACCCTTTTTATTCATACCAAAATACCTAATTATCTCCTAAATACCTAAAAAAAATGAAGAAGACCTAGTGCCAAGAAGTTTTAGATGAGCGTTCCTGTAGCGGGGATCCATTAGTGACTCCCCACCAGTTGGTTAAGGGCACCATGCATTAAATTCCCTTCAAACTTCACCCCGAACACTCAACCAAACTCAATGGCCCTAGGTTGTGGAAATGATCCATCTTCTGTCTCCATGTGAGCGGGTGCTAGTTAATGACTTTACCAAATGGGCTTAGGCATTAGGCTTTGAAAGGTCCCTGATCGTGCCCGGATTCCGATGGATTATCCACTTATTCTACTTCACAAGCCGATTTTTTTTTTTTTTTTCTTTTTCACTTTTTCTATTGTTTTTTTATTTTTATCTTTAGTCAGCTCAATTGCAATCTCTGATTGGGTGTCCCATCACTTAGGTGGTTAGAGACTCCCAAGGTTTGTCGAGCTTTAGTAGTGAGTCTCGGCACCTATGCATACCCTGAAGGTCATTAGTGTGTGAATGTGATAGGGCTCTTGAGAAATGGTTTCTTGACTACCCGGAAGTGGTTCACTAAACCTTCCCACCTATTCAACCCACTGGCTACATCAAACATCATATGCATCCGTCCTTCCATGTCAATAGTGAATTCGATCCAAAAGCGATCTTCGACCTCAACATGGCACATACATGCACTACCTACATGAAACTACTACGTATAAGAATGACTTAACACACATGCAAACAAACGCAAACAAAAACTAACACATGACTCATTAAATTAAATTGAACAAAATAAATTGAAACTAAAACAAACAAACAAACAAAATAAATTGAAACTAAACAAACAAACAACTAGCATGCTTAAACAAAAGAAAAATACCACACAAATACGAAAATCAAAACACAACTAAACAAATCTAACCAAAAACTCGATCACCACCCACACCCCCCCAAACAAAATACCCAGTGTCCCCACTGGCAATAAACGAAAAGTAGAGGGTGAAAGGAACTCCCCTGGTGATCACCGCGAGCGGCGCGCCGGTGATAAAGCGAGTCTCGTGCGAGCTGGCCTCGCAAGGATCGCTTGCCGGCCAAGAATGGTGGCCCGATTGCCAAGACAAAGACACATATCGCACGGAGGGCCTATGTCCCGCTGTGTGACGGACTCTGCGCTCCCGGTCTCGCCCTGCACGCGCCAGCGCCGCAGCGAAGACCAGTCCTCTGGCTCAAAGCGGCTACCGATAGGCTACCTCGTGGGATGGATGGGGTGGTGGTGGTGGAGGTGGATGGGACGAGGACTGGCCAATGTCCTCCTGGGGATCGCCCAGGAGTCCAAAACGAGCCTGATAGTCATGAAGCTCGTCCTCGTCCGAGGGCTCATGGCCGGAATCATATGCCCCCTCTGGTCGTGGGACACTCTGGTTTGTCCCTCTTGACAGATATGGCTTTAATCGGGTGGAGCCACGTCTCATTGTCATCAAGGGGCACCCCGGCTCGCTTGCATAAGCCAAAGATGAGGAAAGGGTGCCCCAGATTCATTTTGGCGTCTCGGTTATGGAAGATAGCATCCTCTATAACCTACCCGACATCAAAAGGTATATCCTGTATGATGGCATAGTTGAGCAGGGCACGCTTGGTCAGTTACCACACACGCTCGCTGCCGGGACGACGTGACGCAGATGAAGTGATGCCACACTCTAGGATATAGGCCAAGCGCTTGGCCTCGTCGACCGTGACGGCCCTCGCTGTTAATTTTCCACTCACCCCGCCAATTATTAGTCAAGACCCGAATGACTCGGTAGCTTGGTAGCTCGTAGCCGATCGAACGGCCTCGTGAGGGACATGATCTAGACTATATTAGCTATCGATCGACCGACCGAAGCTTCCACCAATATGCCCTCACTGGGCACTTTCTTATGGACGCGGAGGCGAGATCGGGCGTAGAACTCGCACTCACACCTCATCGCAAATTCGGATGAGGTGGTTACACAAAGTCTTCATCCCTTAACCGCTATGGTTTTGCGTAAGAAGTCAGTCCTGGATGGTGGAAACCCTTCTTATGAACGATCAATCTTGCAAATGGTGTCGAACTCGACGGAGGCCCCCTCATTGATGAACCGCGTGACATCATACCTTGGCCTGGGTCCTCGCTAGACCGACCCGCTATAGGTACTTCGCTTTGCCGCATTAGAGGCAGAACCTAGAATGCAAGTGGTGATGGCACCAAATTGGCGCACCCACTGACCTAGACAAAACTACAAACACCTAGTGTGCACTAAAAAAAATCGAAACTAACTAAGGGTACTAACACCCAAATGACCCCAAATGGGACTCCTAAATTACCCTTACAATAACCTAATATGACATTAGGAGGTAAACCTAAAAGACTCGTGACCGACCGTGGAATGCAATGAGAACTCCTGGGACGACTACACTTAGCGAGAACTGGCGTACAAAGAATGTGGGCAGAAATGAACCTAATGGTTCAAGTGATGTGCAAAAGGTCGGAGGGCAATAAACGAACCTACAACCTACGTGATAGGAGCCCTGCAAGGAAGGTGATGATGGGGCAGCGCAAGGTCACAGTAGTTCAAAATGCGCGCAAGAAGCGAAGAGCAAATGGGCTATTTTTGGCCTTAAATGTAGCAACATTGCGACGCTCGGGCAACGTCAGAACGCTCCGCAGAATGGGATCAAACAACGCCGCTGACGCTGGGGTATCAACGCCGCGACGCTCCGCAGACATATAAAATTAACGCCGCCCGCAGAGGTTTAAATTCAACGTCGCGACGTTGGGAACTCACGTCATAATGCTTTCAGAGAGAGTGTAACCAACGCCGCGAGGTTGGAACCACGCCACGCCCGCAGATTAATAAAATCAACGTCACGCGTTGGAAACCACGCCGCGACGCTCCGCAGCGGTAAAATCTGATCGCCGCTACGCTTCAACGCCGCGACGTTATGACCCAACGTCGCACGCTACAAAGAAGGGCTTCTAAAAAATTTCACATTATGAGCCCTCAGAATGGGACACTCTGGACTTGTAATGCTCTGCACAAACGGATCCTCCCTAGTACCTGCATTTGCTAGTCCTGAAAGTAAACAACCAAGAAGAAACACCGATTACGAACAAAACCAATAAACCAATATCACTGAAAACAAACAATAAAAATGTCACTCAAAACTCGGTTGCCTCCCAAGAAGCTTTTGTTTAATGTCGTTAGCTCTGACGCCCCGACTTTTAATGCCCGGGACCCGAGTCAGAGGACCGCTTACGGTGTTATTCGACGCAATTCCAAAGGAATGATCCGCTTCTCATAGAACTCTCTCCAAAATACGGCTTCAACCGTTGGGTGGTGACTGTGAATGTGCCTTTCTCGTGATGTGTGATCTCCGCCTCCACCATGTGAAAAGACTCGTAACCGTGAGCGCCCGAATTATCTAGACTTCAAATTTTCCTTAAGAGTTTTAAAGTGGAATCAATACCAATGTAACTTAAGGTCGCCTCGCGTGAACTCCTTCCCGTGATGTAAGCGATTTCATGCCGTGCTTTTGTATTTTCCTTGTAAATACGGGCATTTTCATAAGCTTCGTTCCTGAATTCATCTAGTTCACTGAGTTGTAGCAGTCGCTTCTCACCAGCTAGTGAACTATCCATATTCAACTCCGCCGAATGGGCCCAAGAGGCCCGACATACCAATTCCACCGGAAGATGGCATGCTTTGCCATACACTCAGTCCGAATCTTATTATACCCAAAGGAGTTTTAAATGACCATGTATGCCTGTGAGTGCACTTCGATTTTTTAGACCAATCCTTCCGGAACTGTTGACTGCCTTCTCAAGAATATCTGTTTCGATTTGACACCTTGCTAGCCTGCATTTGATCATGTGATGCAAGAGATGTGCGATGATGCACTCCCATACTTTTGTAAAACCTTGTCAATCACTCATTGCAAATGAGTACCATTATCCGTGGATCGAAGGCCCGATCCAAATCGTGAGAATGGCATGTGGCTCGCGAAGAAGAAGTGAACCACGACCTTGGCATCGTTGGTGCGGTCGAATGAAAGCTACACCGGCTTCGAGGACATAGTCTACGCGATAGAATATCTGAGGTTGTTGTAAGATGGAAATGGTCCATGAAGTCAGCCCCATAAGTCGAGAATAGCTCACTTCTAGAATGGGGTGCATGGGGTTCGTCCTTTTAGAAATACCACCCATTCGTTGACATTTGTCACATGTGGATCACAGTGATGAGCATCTTTAAATAAGGTAGGCCGGTAGAAACTGGCCCCGAGCTTTGCATTTAATTCGTTGGCCACCCAAAATGTCCACCACGAGGGTAAAGTGTGTGATGGTTTAAAACAACATTCATTTCATCCTCGAGGGCACACATCTCGAATCACACAGTCGGCACAATGTACGCCAGAGGATTGGCTCCTCCCAATAGTAGTGTTTCAAGTGGGCAAAAAACCTCTTTTTCTGTTGATAGTTAAATTCAGGAGGGATTACCTTGGCAACTAAATAATTCACATAATCTATGACATGGAGCGCCCCTCTTGTCCTCCAATAGCTAAGAGTTTCTCATCTGGAAATTAGTCATTCACTTGAACATCATCACTTGCCTTCAATCGTGAAGATGTTGCGGCACTAGTTTCGGTGCCTTTCTTGTCTTTAATCTCAACATCAAATTCTTGCGGCAAAAGAACCCACCGGATTAATGAGAGTTTGGCATCTTTCTTAGTCATCGGGTATTTAATGGCGGAGTAATCGGTGTGGACTACTACTGTATTGTCAGATAAGGCCTGAATTTGTCAAAGGCAAAGACAATAGCCAAAAGTTCTTTCACGTAGTGAAAAAGTAATTCAGCGGCATCATTCAAAGTTCTCTTTGGCATAGTAGATTACTTGAAATTTTCTCGTTTTACGCGACCTTTGCCCCGATCGCAAAATCGCCGTCACACATAAGTTCGAAAGGAAAAGACCCGTCTAGACCGCGACAATAGGGGCGAGATCGACTTATCCTTGACAACGGAAAAGCATACGAACCGCGCGATCAAAATACCCGGAAGGTTAGACAGCGGTTTTGCAATTTGAAATCCTTTATGAAGCGCCTGTAAAATCAGCGTGCCCTAAAAAGCTTCTAATCCCTTTTACTGATGAGGGTGGAGGTAACTTTTCAATTGCTTCAATCTTAAAACTCACGTCTACCTCACATTCCTAAATCTTTAATCGGAGTAATAAATTACAATGCCTCTTGTACCATAAAATGGCACTTCTCCCAATTAGTACTAAGTTGGTCTCCTCACATCTTATCAAAACTGATCTCAAATTCTCAAGACAGTTGTCAAATGAATTACCCAATACCGAGAAATCATCCATGAAGATTTCGATTGTCTTCTGACCATGTCGGAGGAAGATGGCCATCATCCAAATCTTTGAAATATTGCGTGCATTGCCACGGTCAAAGGGCATCGCTGAAGGCGAATGTACCATAAAGACGTGTAGATATCGTCTTCTCGATCCTCGGGGGCTATAAGCGATTTGGTTGGCCGGATATCCATCAAAAGCAATAGTATTCATGAAGCTGTCGATCCGCTCCCGATCTAGAAATGGCGATGGGAAATGATCTTTTCGGGTGGCTTTGTTCGGTTTCCGGTAATCAATGCAAAATCCTCCACGGTGGCCCCATTCTCCGAGGTAGTAATATGTTGTTCTCCGTTCTTATAGTACATTGTTCACCGGCTGCCGGTGCCACTTGGGTAGGATTCCGCCCGTACATTGTAAATAGGATAAGTACCTAGTATCCGACCATTTCAATACCTCCTTTGGGACCTCTTTCATTGTTGGATTCAACCTCCCATTGTGCTTCACTTGAAGGTTTATGCCCATCTTCGAGCAAAATCGATGCATGCACATGGAAGGCGAATCCCTTCTCAAATTGGCTAGAGACCATCTAAGCACATTTTTATGGTCTCTAAGGACCCTCAATAACTTCTCCTCCTCTAATTCGAGTCAAGGATCTTTGAAATGATCACTTGCGTGAGTGGGGCTACCCAGTATGCATACTTCAAATGGCTAGGTAGGGGTTTCTTCCATCTTGGGTGGTTGTTCCGCAGGTAGCAGCTGGCGTCTTAGCCTATTCACTGAGATTCGAAGTATTTCCTCCTATTAGGTCAGAAGAGTCTAGCCATTTAACATATTCGATACGCCTTTTAAACCATGTTCTCGGAATCATTCTCCACTATTCTTTCCAAAGGGTCTGAGTGAGACCACTTTGGCTAGATAACTTTATAGCCTCTCTTATCTGCCGTGAAGAAAGTAATATCCTTTCTCTTTGGATGTCTCAGCATGAACACGTTGAACTTGACCGTCGATCACATACTCTCAATTTAGTTCTCACTCTCGAACATCAATCATTGCCGCCGGTTGCTAGAAGCGGTCTACCCCGAGATTATGGGTATTTCTTTATCTTCTTCCATATCTGATCTGATGAAATCTGCTTTGGGAAGATAAAAACATCCACAACTAAGGATATCTTCTATTACTCCTCTCGGGTGTTTCAGATCTGTCATTGAAGTGTATTTGTAGTTAGACTGAGCCTCACCCAATCCTACTTAGTTTAAAAATGGATAAGGGCATAAAGTTAATCTTTATTGAATCCTGAAAGAATATACGAAGATAGCATTTCCAATGGTGCATGGAATAGTGGCTTTGGTCTTTAAGCTTTGTGGCGGCTTCCTACGATGTATTTCATTCCTCGATTAAGTTAACCGTTTCAAAGTCGTGATCTTCTCTTACGAGACGGTATGTAACTCATAAACTTCATAGCGGGCATTTGTTCGAGCATGACAAATGGGATATTGATGTGTAACTTTTAAACACTTCCATGAATTTAGTAGGCCTTATCCATTATGCTTCTTTAGTACAACATGGATATGGAATTGGTAGGTTGGCCTTTGCTTGATGGAGTTGTCTGGCCCAGCGCCTCGTTAGGTTGATCTTGCATACGCATCGTCGTTACGCTGCATTTTGGATGACCTTCTGATCTCGCTGACTTTCACCGCGGGGTTTGTGACTACCTTTCAATTCCTTCCCACTTCTCCGACATGGCTTTGCTTTAACATGTTCATTCCCATCTCTTCTTGGTTTATATGAATTGCTTGGTAATGAACACGGCTGCCTGCTTCCGGTTAATAAGTTTGCCGTTTGACCCATTTGTACCTCAATTTCGGTTGTCTTTGCCAGTTGTTCAAGTGGGTTACTTTCTTCTTTGCATATTTTCCTTGGTCTCATTCATGAAAGCGAGTGGGAGGTTAACATCTGTCGCGAGAGCTTGTTACAGAATCCTTTTCTCGGGGAGGTGGTTCGCTGGCACCGGTTCGATGGCATATTGTGCAGTTTTATTCCTCCGTCCATACGCCGGCTATTAAATCATTGATTACGATTATTCGCCACCCTTGGCCTTGAAGTTTTGATTATGATAATTGTTCCCCCATCACGTTAGCATTCTTGTGATTGATTGATTGAACCTCGACACATCTTTTGGGCCTCCTCTGCGAGTTTGATTTCTGGCGTGAAAGCAGTACCACGTGCTATTGTGCGCATCCTCCCACGGAATTCACACAACTCCCATGGGTTGATGCGTATGTGAATTCTTTGTACCTTCTTTGTCTAGTCAAGCTGGCAGTCATTTGTGCAACATGATTAACAGTTATTGAGAACACCTCATTATACATTTTCATGGCTTTCTTTGGTGTAGTTTCTCCACTGAGCCTTGATTTGTGTTGAGTTGCGGCATCTTCGAATTTCATAAGCAGTCGTGGTTTTCTTCATTAGTGCTCCTCCGGTAGGGCATCAATCAACCTTTGTTCTAGTAGCGTTCCTCGACCCATTATAGAAAGTATGGACTTGCATCCATGCGGTTAGTGCGTGATACGGGCACTTTCTTAGTAATTGGTGGCTTGTCCCATGCCTGCGCCGGGTTCTCCCCCTCTAGTTGCCCAAAGTATTGATCTCTTGCAAAGTTGTGCAAATTTTGAGGGTGGAAGAACTTGGTCGGGAATTTTACTAGATGCGTTCACGAGGTAATGGAATCCCGGTGGTGACTTGTTGCGATGTAGCTCGATCACCTGAGTGAAGTGGAAAAGCCTCAACTGAGTGCCTCCTTAGCTAACTCCATTGTACTTGATCGTATCGCGGACTTCAAGGAAGTTGGTCGGATGCATAACCGGGTTCTCGCTGGGTGATCCGTGAAACAATATATTCTGCGACATACGTAATGTGCCGACTTGAGTTCGAAGTTGTTTGCTGAATGGGTGGTCGTCGATGGTAATGCAGACAATTGTAGAATTGCAAACTCTTCTAGCAACATGTATGGATCATCTGGCTATATAATCGGGCTGGGTGCTTGATTCCTTCCATGATTACCATTTCGGCCTCTCACGGGGCTCGTTTTGCTGATCTTTCGGATCTGCTCTTATTTATCACCCGTGTTTGCTAAATTTCGAATCTGATTCAGTTCTCTGTTCTCGTATCTTACGTAGCAAAGTTCTTTACGGCTCAGGGATCAAACGAGGTGTTAGTTGACTGGTCTCGATCGTCACATGTACTCCATGAAACTTAATTGCAATCACGACCTGACAATACCAATTTTTGACACTTGTAATCACAAATAAAAAAATTCAAGTAATATCCAATTGTTGTTTATTCTCTATATCAATCTCAACTTTGTCCCCGACAGCGTAAAACTTGATGGCGAGAAAGCGTGATGTGTAAAATATCGCTATCTGTGCCAGTACAGTCGCCGAAATGTAATATAATGTACCACGAGATCTGGATGTTGATCCACGGGGACGGAGAATTGAATACAAGATGTGCTTTTAGATATTATACGGGTAAGCGTATTGTGAGAAAGAAATCAAATGTGTGAATTTCAACTAACTTCTCCGATCTTGCGAATTCTTGTGTATTGAAGACCCTAAGTATGTCTCCCCACATACGTTCGATCGTTATTTCTTAAAAGATGAGGGTGTCGGTTTATTTATGATTTCATAATGACTAGGTGATCTTGTCCTACGAGATACCCTCTCTCTCGAGGTGTATTCGCTGTCTCGTAGTAGAGTTGGGTATATCTCTATCGATTCGGTACTCAGAAATGTAAATGTTCTAACCTTAATTTCCACCTTCGGGATCGGAATATCTCTGTTCAGGCTACGACCAAAGAATTTGCTCTACTCACCTCCTAGGTATCCTCATCATCTCTCGAATCTCGGATCTCTAAATGAACATCCCCAATGTTGGCCCGAACATTACCGTGGTGATCATAGATGTAAACGGATAATAATAAATCATAAATAACTAAATAATATAAATTAATCAACTTTAATCTATCCAAGAAAGAACGCGACGGGGGTTCAACAAGACCCTAGGTATAGATCTAGAGAACATGATGATCATGAAAACAGAGTATGTGATATATAAAACATAAGTTCCATTGTCGAATCAAAGAAACAATACAAAAGTCGGGTTCTTCTTAGAAGTTATGTCCCTCACACTCGATTTAGGTGCGGCTCGTACCATTCGTGCCTCAATTGCGCCTGTTGCTTTTAATGTTTGAGAAGCGAGAACTGTGATGTCTCGCGCAATCAGGTTGAGGACACTCCACTGATAAATGGCCCGATGTCTCCTTTTGATAAAGTGAGGACCTCCTAATAAAATGGCCTTCACGGCCTGATAGAAACACCGTCTTGAATCTCTGCACTCCCATGGTGTAAGCCGACACATATGACAAACGGGAGGAATGATGCGGGTCCTGCTTGCTATATTTGGGGGCCTTATTGATCCATGACTAGAGGCAGCTCCCCGACCTGCACCTCGGCCCTCTATAACCTTTACCACTTGTTCCTCTTTTCTGTTTGTCTTGTCTTGAGCTTTGTTGGGAAGTGCACAGTGCGCTCCTCTTACTCTTACTTTCACACTTTACTCGATACATGTTGTGAGTGCTTTGCTCGACTCTCGGGCGGCCTCAGCTAAGTCCGAAATCTATTCGAGGAACCCGCAGATAAATGCATACGATATGGTGCTGTAGTCACGATAAAAACCTCTTGCATTTCGAGGTCTTGGAATGCAGCGAATGCTTATGGAACCAATGCAACTAGTTCAGAACTTCTTCTCATACTCGGATCTTGACATATTATACATTCTAGCGAAGAACTCCTGGTCCCACGAATCACTATGACTACGAGGAAAGAATCGGTCAGTGAATTCTTGTTGAAATTGGTCCCATGCTATTCCATCAGGATACCTTCTTTCTACGGCATCCCACCAATCTTTAGCCCTGTCTTCCATCAGAAAACTGGAAAACAAGACCCTTTGCTCATCCGTGCAACCCATAACTCCATAAATCTTGTTTACTCGATTACAACATGACGGCGCCGGATCACCCTTGCCGTCATATGGCTTGGCGCCCGGTTTATGCTCTCATTGACCTCCGGTTCTTACATAGCCTCTCACAGGTGGCGGTGGATGTTGCTGACTCTTGACCTTTGTCCTTCTGCTTCTATCTTGTGCAATCGTACCGCTTGCTCTGTAGTAAACAATCGACACTTTAGCTCCTTACGGTGACCGGATGGTCGGCTGACTTCTTCTTGGAGGCTGATTCATAAACGTAGTGGAACACACTACGTGCTCATCTCTCTCGGAGGTACTTGGGGCCAGCTCCCGAAACTGGAACTACCCTCTTAGGACGACCTCTACGTCCTCTTCCTGACATAGTGCTGTAATTATACAAAATCAACTATTTAATACTTTGAATCACTTCATATGTATGTACTTTGAACTTAAACATGCATGGTTGCCAATACCCATGCTACGATACCACCACGACACACCTTTACCGGCGGGTGTGTAGGCAGCATCCTGAAATCCCCGGTAGTTACCTTTAACGACTAGAAATCCGCATAGGCGAAGCTAGGTATTGCTTGCTTAAACCTCCTATAAAATTTTTCTTTTATTTTCTTAGGATTTGGTAAAATCTTAGCGGCGGAAAAAACCGTGACATGTGAAATTTGCACATAGTCAAATTCGAATCCACTGTAGCCACATCGATTTTTCTAAATCCATATATCAAACATGGCAACCAGCGTACCAACACATTCTCACAGCTAACTATGTACATACATATGTCTCATTATACAATTTCAAAGTATGTTCTTACAAAATATAATTAATACCTGACTCACTTATCTTGATGTCAGGAGCCGATCCTATTGTGCTCAGGCGTCTTGCGTACACAGCCACTGGAAAATAGTTTTTAAATACAAAATAATGAAGCTCGCAGAGCTGAGTGTATCTTTTATAAAAGGTTTGCTTTAGAATACCTCAGCGTAAAACTTTCTTTTACAATATTTTCAAGAAGCTTTATCTTGCTTGAAAGTTTCTAAAACTTCTCATAATTTCTCTTGCTTGCTTTATCTTTGTGAAAAGTCATTTTAAACCTTTCACAAACCTTTTTGCTTTAAAAAGTTTCTCAAAACTTTTCATAAAGCAGGGCCTTGAATAACCGCATGCTTTGAAAATAAAACCCACGGGGGCTTGGCTCAGCCGTCGTTTGAGAAATCTAAGCGGGAACTGGGCTGTGGGTTTTCTTTAAAACTCAGGAAGCTTGGGCGTCGGAACTTGATAGTTGATTTTTCAAAGCGTATATCATGCTTGTAAAACATCAACCCTTTGGAGGCTATTTTCTTCACGTACCCTAGTGAACACGAACACAGTAACCAACCGTCTTGGAGTGGAAAGGACCTTTGTCGCATCACACCTTTCCAGTGGAATATGGTGGAATTGACCTGTTAATTCGCCATCACCATACTTAGTTAGAGCTCATAACCTTATATGCTCACATCGTGCAGTCCTTTTAAATGCATGATGTATGTCCTAAGTTTGCCGACCAAGGCAAAACTACAATGCATGTATGAGATCTAACACCAGGTGCACGTCTGAATACCTCCTGACCGGTTTGCTTGCTTAGAAGCCCAAGGGGAAGGCCTTGTTTCCATGAAATATTCTTTGCTTGCTTGCTTGCTTGCTTGCTCTTTGTAAAATTGTTTTACACTTTGAAACCATTTACTTGCTTGCTTGCTTGAAAAATGGTTTAATTATTCAAAACCATTTGCTTACTTGCTTACTTGCTTGCTTTCTTAATTATGGTTTTACAATTTAAAACCAATGCTTGCTTTTCAAAAATGGTTTAACTCATAACCATTTGCTTGCTTTTTATCTCATTGCTTGCTTCTTGAAAATGGTTTGCATTCAAAACCATGAAATACCAGTGTAAAACAGTTTATAATAATAATAATAATACACTAGTATTTGGAAAATGAGTTTAGAACACTCACCTCTTTGCTTGCTAAACTTGAGAGTTCCACACTTTTCCCCGCCTTTACTTTTAACCTACAACTCAAAAGAATACGGCCTTTATATTAATCGCATAACTTAACGTACTTCTAGACTTAGTCACCTCTTTATACTCTTTTAAAGCTAAGGTGCTAGGGTTCTATTCCAACTGGAATCACCCAGATTGGAGAACGAAACTCAAGTTACGTCCGAAACAACGGGACCTCTTTCTATGTCCAAAGCTGAAGTGCAGGGTGGCTTGCACATGGCCCACTTTTGAGTGAATTTTGGGCCACTTAGGATCAGAATTTGACAATGCCTATTTCTTTAGGTTTGGTTTTCCTTGAAGTCTAGTTTAAGTAGCCACTTGAATCACTCAAATCGGATAAGAAATGAGCAAGTTATGGCTAAAATACGAAAACTGGTCGAAATAGGAAAAATAGAACAGGGTGTACCGGTACACCAACATTCTTGTCACCGTACACTTTTGCTTACGTTAGGTGTCTGGTGCACTACTGTTCATGTCCGGTACACTTTCCGAAAATTGCCCAAATTTGCTTCTTTTTGCCACTTTTGCTACCAATTCACTCCATACAACTTCTATAATTCATAATACCTCAAAAACCAACTTGGAATTCATCTAGAAACAATTCCACAACACTTAAGTGGTGCTATGAGACATAAACCTCAAAACCTTAGGTAAATCAAGAACTCAACCTAGGTCCACCAATTCTTTTTAAAACCACATAATTTTGATGATTCCATGTTTCTTTTACATCAATTGGGGTTTTACTCTCATAACCCCAACAATTCAAAGGTTTGTGTGACCTTTACACAAAACCTAGACCAAAGGAGCATCAATTCTCCTTACCAAGCCACAAGGAATCAAAAAATATATTTGGTTAGACAACATGATCTTTGGACTCCTCCTCCTCCTTCTTCTTCCTTCTCTTCCTCCTCTTGGCTCTCTCCTCTCCTCCTCAAGCTTAGTAAGACCCTAGCAAAGTATGAGACCAAAAATGAATTATTTTTGTTTGTCTCCCCACATTTAGTCTCATATTTTCTAATTATAAGTTAGTCCTTCTTGAATTTGCCTCCAGCTTTTAATATTGCAATTCTAACTTATGTCATTTGTATTGTATTACATCTCTGCTTGATTATGATTTCCATGCCTTTTTGTATGACCATTGTACCCTTGGTTTAATACCACAAATTCCGGGTTCCATAAACTTTCATTTCCTACTTTAGTCTCCAAAATACTACAGTGTGACACTTGGTACTCTTATACACCCCTACAGTATCATGTACTGTACACTCTCTCGGGACGGGGGTGTTCACAACGACCACTTGGGCCCCGATAACTATACTCGTCATGTCTGCAACTATACGATAGTTTTGAGGAATCAATTCTCCTTTATAAAACATATTAAAATTCTAACATTCTAATATGTATACACCACAAATCCAAAGCCACAATCAGGCTTTTCTTCTTCGGCCTCTGGAATGATAGTCCTCTGCAGCTCCTGTACGTAAATAAAAGGGGTCCCACGGCGGGGTGAGCTAATGCTCGATGGGAGAATCGCCTAAGTGGGCTACTCACCACCAGGAGTGCGGTGCAATGCTCCAAAATAAACACACATTCAAACAAATTCGTGATCCTGCTCGAGATATGCACATGCCATCCCCATGTCTCGAGTCCTCAGGCTCCCTCACGCTTACCTAAGCCATGTGAGTAAATAATCATTCAAAACAAAACCCATTTGTTCTTGAAAATATACCAAAATATTCGGTAAAAATGTGGGACTACCCTCGGCGAGGTGGTTGGTGAAGCTTCCGCTTGATCGTAGGTCCTCATCCAGAAATGATACGGTGGCCCGTCACCCCGGCTTGATTCTCCGAATATCATCTGTGAAATTCCTTTCAAAAGCGTTTCGTTTTCTTTCAATTTTCCATGTCATGCACTCACCTAATTTCTAAGGCTACGATTGCATATAGGGAAATGCATTATATGATGCCATTTCAATAACTCATATAACACATCTGAAATATATCACAAATGCATATATTCACATAATGCCCAATCACACTGATCATGTCATGTAATTAATCAATTCATACATCAAAATTAGCTCACTTGGGCTAATTATCAAACAGTAATTCAACTTGAATCTTTCGGCCAAACCCATTTCACCACGAAAATAGATTTTCTTGTCAACATTCAAGGAGCAGTAAAACCACAGGTTTGCGGTTGGCCACATCCATTCATCGGTTCACTTTGTGAACCCGCATTTCTGACCATTTCGGCCTCATCAAATCAATCCATGATTTAAAGCATAATTTAAGCTATTAAAGGCCCAGCGGTCCCTCACGGTTCTGGGCTGCTCACATTGGGTTGATAAATCAAATCCAATTCGGTCCCCTGACTTTGGGGCCAGGTCAACAACCGTTGAGACCTCGATCAGCTCAAACATTTGCAAAGTATTTAAAAGAGGGAATGGCATAAATGAGGAAAGCCCACTCTCGGGTTGAAGTAAACTCCACACAAATCCCGATTGTGAAACCGAGAAAATCGATTTTCACCAAAAAATGGGTAAAATCGTAATTTCGGTAAAAATCCGAAATTTTTCTAGATCTCGGATGACGAAACGGACTTTTCCGTTGAAATCGTCTCACGAAATTAAGCAACCACGTCGAATTTCGTTGGATTCCGAGGTGGTCGGGATTTCATGTTTTTCGAGACGTGGGGTGTCGGGTGACACATGGCAAGGTTAGGCGATGCCACATGGCACCCTAAGAGAATGACACTTGGCATTAAAGGAGTGGCTCACAATTAGCCATGTGTGAGAAATGATTCCCATGGCTCGCATATTAAGCCATGTAGGACATGATGTCATAAAGGAAAATAAAGAAATAAAGAATAAAGGTAGGAAAATTGGTAGCCCTCATTTAAACGAGGAAGGAGGAGAAACTCCTCCTTTGCTCGTCGTTTAATGCTCCAAAAGGAGAGAAATCAAAGAGAGGAGAGAAATGAAAAGAAAGGAGAAAATGTGAGAGGGTGAGAAGAAATGTGGAAAAAGAAAGGAAAAGCTAAAGGGATAAAGCAAAGGAAAAGAAAAGCGTGAGAGGAAGAAATGGAAGACGAACATGCGGTTTTGTTCACATTTTAGAGAGAGAGTGTCTCGCTCTCTGGGAATCGTAGAGCGTCAGATGTCGGTTCCTTCGCGACAAGAAGGAGAGTTGTTCTACTCGGAGAGGGGCAAGCGACGTAGGCACCGAGTTTCGAGAATTTCGACCAAAATCCATAAGGTAGGGTTTCATCCTACTTGTTTTATTCTTGGTTTTAAGTGCTTTGTTGATGTTTGTGTTGGATTGAGGCTAGTGAGTGGCTAGTTTGATCGTCGTCTTGGAGCAAAAATGTTGGATTTTTGGAGACCCATTTGTGCAGTCCGTAGCAGTTTTAGGGACTGTTTTGGGTGTTTGGGAGATGATTTATTAAATAAATTGTGTTTTGGTGAGTAGGAGACCGGAAATGGGAATGGAATTCGGTTCCACCAAGAGGAACCGATGTAGGAGGAGTGGGCTGCCCGTGGACAGCCCATGATACCAGGACTGTAAAAAACAGTCCCAATTTGGATGAAATGGTTATAAATGTCCATTTGTTTTAACATGAGAATTGTTTGATGTGAATGGCTTGGTATGGGTGGAAATAGATAGAGTTAAGACATTGGATTTAATGTGTTAACACAACCTGATTACATGGAATAAAAAATTGTGTTGTATGCCGTGGAGAGGAGATTATGATTTAACCAGTGAGCTAAATTGGAGTGATGATTGATGTGTTGAATTCGTATGTGTAATTGTAGTTGATTAATATGCATATTGACATATTGTGTAAATGGTTTTGAAAATAGCACTTAATGCATTTTCATATGCCTTTGGGTAACCTAGGCCCAGGTGTGAGTCGTGGCGTAGTATTTTGTAAACGGATATGGTTGAAGAGATTTCACGGGATGATATTAGGAGGGTGGGTTGGGAGATGGGCGACGGATCACTTCGGATGAGGACCATGACTGTTTCGAAGCGTTATCCAGCAATTCGCCTCGGAGGGTAGTCAGTAAATTTTACCGATACGTTCGGTAGTATATTTTCAAGAACAACGGGTTTGTTTGAAAATGATTATTTTTCGTACATGGCTTAGAGCGAGTGTGAGTGAGTCGGTGAGGACTCGTGACATGGGGTGATCATGCAGACATTCAAGTAGGATCACGTATTTGCTTGAGTGTATTTAAATTGGAGCATTGCATGCACTTAGGTGGAGGTAACCCATTTAGGGTGATTCACGCTCATGAGCATTAAGCTCACCTGTCGAGTTATATTTTCGGTGCGGGGCGCAGGGAGACTACGCATTTAGAGGCTGATTTTGAAGAAGCGGTTTATGAAAAACTTTGATGGTTTGGACATAACATGTATTAAATTGTAGATTTTAATATATGTTTGTATAAAAGATATGTCAACTATTAAATTATTGGAGATAGTGGAATATAGTTGTGATAATTGTTTTGATGAGTATTGACTTGTGGGCCTAAGAGGCATTTTTACTCAGGCATGCGTCTCGTGATACGAGACAAATAGATTTTCCGCAGGTTGACGAGTAGTCAACGGACACCCCGGGTTTGGGGCGTCACATCCGGTACCCACGCGAAGCCCTCTCCGCGTAGAGCAGTTTCCCTTCTTGCCTGAAAACTAAACCCGATCGGATCGTCTGAGTCTGAGAGAAGTGCTCTCTACTCTGCAAAACCTCTCAAAAGAAGATCTTGGATCTCAAAAATCATCTCCGATTCTTTTTGAGAACTGTGAAGGAGAAGAAGAGCTATTCATCTTGTCGCTTTTTAGTGACTTAATCAATTCAAATGACCATTATGTCCCTCTTACGGAATTGATATTCGGCACTATCTCGACCGTCCATTTTCATCATTTCTCTCATACCACTTATGGCACATGAGTCGTATTATGTGTGAATTCCGTGCCATCGAGGTCGTTTCACGACACTCGAGCAGCGATGCCTCGAAAAATGTCAGCTCAGAGCGTGCCGAATTCACTTGAAATTTTGCGTGCTAACTAGATTTTGAAGGACGATTCCAAAGGGTGAAATCCGTTTCGTCATCTGATATCTAGAGAATAAATTACGGATTTTTTTAGCTAAAATTTCAATTTTGTAATCGAAATTACGATTTTGCCCTTATTCCATAATTTGGAATTTCTCGGGTCTTACACTTTATATACAAACTAAAAATAAACTGCTAGTTTCTTGATCTTTTAACTTAATTTCTCTCTTTTTTTGTTAAGATTTTTTTTTTTGTTAGCCTTGTTGAATGTTTGTTGAGCAATTGATATTTTTTCTATTAGAGGTTAAGTCAAGGTTTGAGTTCCTCTTGCTTTTTGTTTCTAATTATATACTTGATAACTTGGCTTTTGAATGCATGTTTTTCTCTTTTATGTTGTTTATTGAATTAGTTGATTTATATCAATACTTTATTTCTATAAATGAATTTAAAAATACATAATTAAAATTTAAAAAATGTCAAATGTAGTGATATCATGTTAATATTTATATTCCTAGTATGTATTATCATTTATTTTGCCTTAGATAGACAATATAGTATGCTTCCTAGATTGTAGATGTTGTTAGGGTTGAATTAATTTTACTCATTATTATAATTGGAAGAATTGTGCTAGAATTCTAAAATACAGTGGGTGCCCTTACTACTCCATGCTAATTACATGGTAAGATTGACAAACCTGAATATTTTTTCTATTAATCATAATTTTAATATTTATTTATACAATATGCATATTTATACAATGACCATTATATTAACCTTAGCTTGTAATGACTTCCATTACAAGAAATATAAAATAGAATTTCCGTTATTTAACTTAAATACTTTTTTTTAAAATTTTAATCACCATAAATGCAAATTTTTTAAAGTGATGATAAATGGTTTATTATTTTATAACATTTTATTTGTATTTTTTACTCATTCTTATGTTGTTACTTAGACATGACATGTTAAACAAGTGTCAATTCATATAAACTTTTTAAGTTAACGTGTTGAACTTCTCAATATGGCTATGTAAACCAAGCTATAAAGACTGCTATGTAAGTTTTCTCATATATAAAATATTTTGTTCATTTATTTTTTTATTTAAATAGAATCTTTGATTTATTTGTAACTTGTGTTTAATTATATAATTATAAAATAGGTGGGTTTTCACATTAATAATTCATGATTTTAAAATGAATTTACTTAGTTTTATTAAATCTTATGATTGAAGGAATTTTTTTATTAAAAACTATATAAATTTTTTTAAATTTTGTCATATTCATGAAAAGCATTTTATGAAGAAAACGTAAATATTTAGATCTAGATACAATGTCTTTTTATTATAAATTATGCTTGATTTATATATAAATAATTATGGTTGAAATGCTGAAAATATTTTATTCTAATGAACTTTTATTTATCTAATTGGGTCATGTTCTATATTATTCAAGTTTTTCTTTGTACATGTAGGAAAGAAGAATGTTGAAGTTGTAAAGACAATCAACATCAAAAGATGATGAAATATGAATAGAGATTGTTGATACGGTGTTCAATTGCTACATGGGCTTGAGATTTGGATATATGAAGGGGTTAGGTCATGGCCCTAGACCACGCTCATCTTCATTGTGATCTATACATATTGCATCATGTCAAGATATGTAATTGGAGAAAGAATATAAATCAACACGATAGCTTATCAAATGTCAAGGGAATCCAATGTCAACAATCATATATTTTGAGTCACACTCATGGGTGGATTTGGGTTTTCTTGTCGTATGATTTCGTTTTTAGGAATATTACCTCCTTTTGGCATGTATATATGGTACTTTATTAATTTCAATTTTTTTAAGAATATTATCTCCTTTTGTCATGTATATATTATTCTTTTTTAATTTCAATTTTTTAGATGCATATTTTCATAATGTTTTTTTGTTTATTATAGAGATGAATATGACAAAAATCCTTTTATATTTGCTGAAATGTCCATTATATAGTAAAATTATGTTATTATATGATTAATTTAATCATTTAGATTTATCAAGCCAACACAAATTTAATTGTTTAACTAAGTTCAATGATATCCTCAAAAAAAAAAAAAGTTCTATGATATAAAATTAAAATATATTAATTAAATATTTGAATATATGATGATAAACTTATTATACACATGGATATTTAGTTACAAAAAATTATACACATTTAAAGACATTTATTTATTTTTATTTTAACTTTTAGAAGCAAAATAAAATTTTGTTTCAAAAGCTATTTGGCAACAAAATAACATTTTTTTTTGTTATATATGTAGAAACAATTTAATTCATTATTGAGCCTTTTTAACAATAAAGTTTTGAACATTTAACAACAAATATTTTTGTTGTCAAATATTTTGGAACAACAAAAAATTATGTCTCTAAAAACTATTAGCGAGGAAGCATTTTTTTTGTGGCAAAAACTTTTCGCAACGAGGATAAGGCGACGTTCATTAAACAAAATTATTTTTGTCACCAAATATTGTAAGACCTGAGAAAATTTAATTTTCTCAAAAAGGGAAAAATCGTAATTTCGGTTAAAAATCCGAAATTTATTCTCTAGATCTTGGATGACGAAATTGATTTCACCGTTGGAATCGTCTCGCGAAATCTAGCTAACATGTCGAATTTCGTCGAATTCCGAGACAGTCAGAGTTTGCACGTTTTTCGAGGCATCGAGTTTCGGGTGCTGAAAAACCATTTGTGATGTGATAAAAGTCACATATAACATGTGCTCATGTGACACAGGTTTCATGAGTAGAGAGATGATGGAAATAGACGGTTGAGATAGTGCCAAATGTTAAAAATCCAAGAGTGAGGACATAATTGGCAATTTTTGATTAAATGACACTAAAAGACAAAACATGCGTAATTAATGGAAATCTCTGCGCTAAAAAGAGGCAACGTGAAAAAGAAGAGCATGGGAAATGCGGTAGCAATTTTTGAGTTTTTAAGAGATAGCAACTTCTAAATTCTGAATGTCAAATAGTCGAATTCGTCGGAGATAAGAAGGAAAGTTGTTCTGCTTGTGAGGAGCAGCAGAGTGCCGGTTTGTGGAGTTTCGACAAACTCATGAGGTAGGAGGATTTATCATACTTGGGTTTACACTTTATTTAAAGTGTTTTATAATGCCAGTTTGATTGGGGCCTTGAGCAGCTAGTTTGATCGGTCAAAACTTGAGACCGGGTGTTTAATTTATGGAACCCAAATTTATAGTCCATGATTGCTCACGGACTGCTTGGGTGGCTAATGGTGTAATTTATGATATAAATTATGTGTTGGTTTGTATAAGGTATAAATAGCGTGAAATTCGAGTTACAAAGTGAGCCAGGAGTGATTGTGATTTCTTGGGAGCAGTAACTTAGGGTTTCCTTATTTTATAGGAATAGTGTTCTAAAATGTTTTGTGAAATAATGTCTTTGGTTGAGTAATTCAAGTTGAATTGCTTTCGTGTTTGATAATTAACCCAAGTGAGAGCTAATTTTGGTATAATGAATTGTGAAATTACATGACATGTTTGTGTGATTTAAATTATGTGAATATATGCATTATTATATTTACATGTGTTATATAATTATCGTGGAATTAGCATCTGCATTCCAGTATACCTTTAGAGACATCCTGAAGCAATGGAGTGAGTGCGTGAGGTGATTCTTGAGAATGGTTTCGGAGGTTGACTAAATAATAATAATTATCGGGTGAATCCGTATAAAATATCAATCGCGAGGTCGGTTGATTGATATACATCGGGTAGTCCACTAAATATAACATCGAGTCAGTCCATTTCGCATATCGGAGGGTTGTCCGTAAATAAAAAACAAACATCTTTGTTGAAAATAAGGTTTCTCGTACGTGGCTTAGGCGGGTGTGAGGGGAGTTGATGAGGACTTCGGGTATGGAGTTGAACATGTAGACATTCAGTAGGATCACGCATTTACTTGAATGTATGTTTTCATTAGACATTGTATTGCACTTAGGTGGGGGTAACCATTTAGGGTGATTCCGCTCTTTGGGCGATAGCTCACCACAATCGAGGAGCGTTTTTTGGTCTGAGAAACATTTCCAGAAAGGCATTTTCTTCTTAGGGTTCGATTTAGAAGGTCGAGTTGTGGCTTTAGTATTATGATGTATGACATGTATTAGAATTCTAGAATTTTAATATGTTTGTATAAATATTTTCTAACTACTTGAAGCTATTGTATATAGTTGAGATCGTGGTGATGATGCGAGGGCCAAGTGGCCATTATTTACTCTCATTTGGACCATATGTGGTCATTGGATGTGTTGGGACAGGTTATGTACTAAGGGTAGAGCTCCTCGTACAAAGGAGACTATGTTTGATTTTCATGAGAGATGTCGGGTCACCCGACATTCACTAGTGTTTCTACGGGTTGACGGGTAGTCAACGGACCCCCGGGATTTGGGGCGTCACAATTTTTTTTTGAAACAATATTAAACTTTTTGCGACAAAAAAATTATGTTGCTAATAATCATTTTTCTTGTAGTGTGGTGCTTGGCTAGCACTTCGTGGACAACCCCTACGTCCTCGCCCTCGACTAGCCATCTACACATGTCAAATGGCAAGTTAAGTCTCGTCACGGTATCTGAAGATTATAAACCTGACCTCGAGACACTATTCTATAGAAAATTTCATAAACAATGTCCATGCATTCATAGGTAATGCAAGACAATAAGTTCATATATTAAATCATATTTAACAAAAAAGAAAATTATTTTATTTTATTTTATTTTATAAAATTCTATTTTATTTTATTTTGAAACCCTCATAAGCGATTAACTCATGAGCGATTATCCCCTGACGGTGACTCGAGCGATTGCATTGAGTCAGCGAGTCGAGTGCACGGTGCTCTGCCCATGGCCCGGCCTGCGCGCTGCTGCGCCAATTTGTCTTTATACAACGCTCCGTGTACGAGCTAGGCCGTGTCGTGGCCCCCTCCCCGGCCGTATCGTGGCGTGTCGTGGCGTCTGCGGTGGTGTCGCGCGCGTGCAGCGGCCCCGTGTCGCGACGTGCCGGCGTGTCGCGGCGCGCGAGCCCGTGTCTCGCCGCCAGCGAGGCGGTGTCGCGGCGTTGTGTCATGTAGTAAGCCTCGGTCCGCGATACAAGAATTGTATCGACCTAGCCTGCCGCTCGTGTCGGCGGGCACCGCTGCGATTTTTATCATGGCGCGCGGCTCGGTAGTATCCGCGGCGTTGTTCAGCGCCCAGGTGTCCGCAGCTGTCTTCGCATTACACCCGGCAGCCAGCCACCCTCACGTCGCGATACACCCTTTTTGTATCAGCGACCACGATCCCAACGGCGGGCCGTGCGCGTGCTGCGCCGCTCGCCCACCAGTAGCGGTACGGCCGTATCGTGGCGCATGCTCAGTCGTGTCGTGGCGAGTCTAACCGTGCTCGTGGCCCACAGGTTTGCGCTAGAGCGACCTCCCGATACGTAATCACGATACAATTCCGCAGTATCGTGACCCGGCCTGGCCAGATGGGCGTGGCCGAGTCGACCCTCTGGTTTTTTCATTTTGTCCACCTACTGAAGACCAAAAAAATTATATATATATATATATATATATATATATATATATATATATATATATATATATATATATATATATATATATATATATATATATTTTCATATTATCTTCAGTAGAGCAAATAAATTCATTAAAATTTATTTATTTATTTATTTTCCGGTTTTACACCTTTGTAAACCTCGAAAAAAAATTTCTTCAATACGGTTTTTTTTCCTTGTAATGCTATTCATCAAGCACACAATCATACAACATACCTGACAATCCATGTTATACACTTGATCACACGCAAAACCTGATGCATGCGGTGTTCTAATCTGTCCGTGGTACTTTAGGTAATCACATACCTAAACTCATACCATGGGAGCTCCCAGGAATTGTCGTTTACCTTAGCTCACGATACCAAGGCTGGCGCCCCAAATCCGGGGGTGTCCTCGTTGATACCGTCCCGACTACGGAATATCGTGTCTCATATCGTGAGACATGCATGATAAGCAGTACTTGGGCCATTACATCAATACCGTCAAGAATACACCAACTATATACCATAGTTCAAGAGTTATTACAATACTGCCAACCAAACATATATCAAAATTTAAAGTTTTAATATATGTTATACAAAATGAATAAAGCCACAATTGGCTTCTTCTAAAAATCATGACCTCTAGTGAGGCGTCGTCCTCTATTACACTCCACAGCCTGCAAATAGTGATCCCTCGACGGGGTGAGAAGCGATGCCCAGTAGTGATAATTTCCTACATGGGTTACTTCCATCCTAAGTGTATGTCATGGCAAACAATCACACTCGAGAAAATACATGATCTACTTGAATGTCACATACTTTAATCCAGTGTCTCGAGTCCTCACAGAGCACCTCACATGCACACAAGCTAAATCTGAGAGCAAAAATACAGTTTTCAAAACAAAAGTTTTTGTTCTTGAAAATGCCTTCTGCAGTTTCGATAAATATATTGGACTACCCACCAGGCGAGTGCTGAATGAGTGTGCAATACAGTCATGAGTGCATCTCAAGAGATGAGCTGTTGAGCCACTCTCAAAGCGATTCTTGAAAAAATCTTCCTTGAAATTTCTTTCACAATCGTTTTCACATTTTCTTTTATTTTCCTTCATGTCACTTTCCTACCTACCATCTAAGGTGCCAGGTCCATAGATACATGCTCACCATTTCGAAATATTCATGCTAATATATTTCTCATGCACATATTAACATAATTAATTCACACAGTTCATGTTATTGATTCCACGATTAAAACACGAGATTAGCTCACATGTAAATTTAATACCAATCCGAAACAATTCATTTTGAATCACTGACAACAAAAATCACACAGCAAACACGTGAGAACGGTGAAACCCTCGTTGACGCATTCCGGCCACCCTAAGTAGGGATTTCTTCACGCGATTCAAGGTTTTGAGACGAGAAAACCGCGGCCTTCCAAGCCTCGATAAATCCCACGTCCATAAAATGGCTCTTAGCCAAAAGAATAAGCAAAGTAGGAAAAGATGCCACCTCTTGGGTTGTCGAACTCCACGAAATCGGTCCTTGCAACGTAGCCCTTGCTGAGTAGAACAACTTTGCTTCTTGCTCGTCAGCCAAACGGTCGAGGCAACGGAAATCTAGAGATAAGTCCTTTCTACCCAAATCTGAAACTCTAATTTCTTGCGTTTGTGCTTCAAATGAAGAAGAAAACTATTCCTCTTTTGTTTTATTCATTTTAAACTTTTCAAAATTTCCATTGTGTCCATTAGAAGTTTTGGATTTTGACACGTGGCAAACTAATCAAGCCATTCATCTCCATCATCTCACTACTCATTGTATGTGTCACATGGGTACATGTAGTTGGTGACTTTGTCCTCACGCCATCTCTCCTGGCTAGTTTCACGCTTCCTGATGCCTCGGCGTGAAAGTCCACGGTGTCTCGAGTCGATGAAATTCGAAGTAGTAGCTAGATTTCGTGAGACGATTCCAACGGTGAAGTCTGTTTCATCCTCTGAGATCTAGAAAAATTTCGGGTTTTGACCGAAATTACCATTTTACCATTTTTCAGAATATTCGAATTTTTCCGAGTTTTACAATTAGAGATTTCAATGCATTAATGTGCCATATGTTTTAAATTATTTTAGATACATATGCTTTTGTAATAATAATTATATGTATTATGAAAAAGCTATCAATTATTACTTATTGTACTTTGCTTACAACCTTTTGTTCAAGCATGTATTAAGATTAATCTTGCCCATGAAATTTGATCCCTATCAAAAATATTGACTACAATTCTATGAAATTCAATTATGATACTTAAATGTATTGTTTTTTCTTTTCTTTTTTTGTTCTTTGTTTTGTCTTTACCATCTCTTCTAATTCTTTGTTTTAAATTGTAAATATGGATTTCAAATTCTTCCATTTAAGAATTCTTATTCCAAACATTTAGGCTATGTTTGGAACTAAAGATAATAAGAAAAGAAAATAGAGAGGAAAAATGGGTGGAAGAAAGTTTGGAGAGAAAATAAAGTAGGTTTAAGATTAATAAATCAATTCTATACATTTATTCAAACTCATTTTATTTGTTTCTTTATTTCATGTTCTAAATCCTAAACCCTAAACCCTAAATTTTATATAATATTTTATACTATTTGTGCTTATGACAAATAAATGATTGTTTAATTCGATCATATTACCTAAAACTATACATGTAAAATATGGTGCACCCCATTTCACTAAAGCTCGTGCCTTAGGGGTGCGTCTTGTTCAACAGTTTTCAGTCATTCCCAAGCCTCCTCCCAAGCTCCTTGAGATCCCTCATATACCACCCCCTTAAATCCACCCCAAATATGCTGCTAATCACCCTTCTCCACGTAGAGTCCCTCTCATTAGCAAACAGTCAGCTCCACTTACTAAGTAACGCCTTATTCATATAGGAAAGACATCTTACCCCTAAACAAGAAAATGTGATCAAACCTTATGAATATGTGAAGTTTAGGTCTCAAAGCTATAATTTTTTCTTCATAAGGTGAGGTTAAGCCTTGAGGTCAATTTGTGGAGCCTTGCCTTAAGGCGTAAGGTAAGCATTTATGATAAATTAGAACATTGGATGTAATACATGTTGAGTACCGGACTTTGACTATTTCCTTCGTTTCACTATTTCCTTACCTGTATATTATTTTCTTTCTTTTTTGTCCTTGAGATTGTTTCCTTTTGTGCCTTACCTTTGTATATAAATAGGTAGGACCTATATTGTATTTTACACACTCATTCAATAAGAAAAGTATTCTTTTCTTCTATCATTTCACATGGTATTAGAGCCATGGAATGTTCAGGCTAGGGTTTTGTCATGTCTTCAATTTCACCGGCCCATCTAATGGTTGAGTGTCTTTTCGGCCACCCCACCTTCATCTCAGAAAGCATTGGAGCTCTCCACAGGTCGAGAACACCTCGCGGTTGATGAAGATTTTGATGATTGTCTGGCTACGGTTGTGACCTCGCCATTAGTTATGAGGACGTCATATTCAATAGCAGCTCCTAGCATCGAAGGTGACAACGTGCCACCATGCACATCATTTCTCGTCGGTAGCATCTCCCATGCGCGATGCGTGGGAGAGCTTTCGGTGAGTTCAACACGCAGCTTGTCGATTTCTGATCGTCTCCACATCCTGTACTTCTCCTATAAAGTCTTAGAAAAATGCCATTTTTTTCCCATTTTTCTCTTCGTCGACTGGTTCTAGGGCTTTTCTATTGCTTGAATCTTCTCACTTTTTGTATTTTCCAACACTCTACAACACATCCAATCCTTTAGGAGTTGTTTATTCCTTTTGGAAGTATTGGTTTTGTTGATTCTGCTAATTTCTCAACTCTATCCTGCTAAAGGGAGCTCATCCACACCTCCGGGAGTTATTCTTATGCCCAAACGAGTATAAGAAGTACCTCCACCTCACTCAAGTAGCCAAATCTACATCCATTTTATCTGTTGCTCGAACCAACAATGGCTATGCTTGCATTCTACATTCATCTAGACTCTAGATTCTTAATTCGGGAGCCTTTGATCATATTTTCGATAATAAGGACGTTTGTTCTGCTCTTACATTTAGTACTCATTTATCCATGGTTACTTTAGCTAATGGATCCCAAACCATAGCTAAAGGAATCGGTTCGGCATGCCCTCTTCTATTCTTTACTTGCTACTTATCTATCTTTATTTAACTGATTATCATACCCAAATAATTTTAATCCCAGTGACATTAATTGTTTGATTATCTAGTCCTAACTCGGCCAGCATTACGGGATTAAGTACGAGAGGCAAGATTGGCGCAGGACATGAGTCTGGGGCTCTTTCATCTCGACTCACCTTCCATCTTCCAGCGCGTACTTCCGCGGAAACTCCTCTCCTTATTCACCCAATGCCTGTGCCCAGATGTTTGAGTTTGAATATGGTTCCTCATTTTTTCTAGTTTGTCCTTCATTGAGTGTGAGTCATGTCAGCTTGGGAAACATACTCGTGTCTCATTCCCAAAGCACCTAGATCAACGAACAAAGTCTCCTTTTGAGCTTGTCCACACTGATGTTTAGGATCAGAACGAAGTCTGCCTTGAGTTTGGTACTTTGTTACTTTTACAGATGATTATTCTTGTTGTACTTAGCTACTTTTAATGAAAACTTGACCTGAGTTATTCTTTATTTTCCAGAAGTTCCATGCTAAAGTTCGAACTCAATTTAATCCTTCAATTCATATCCTACAAAGTGATAACGCCAAGGAATATCTTTCTAGACCATTTTCCTTCTTTCTGTCTCACATGGGATTCTTTATCAATTCTCTTATGCTTACACTCCTCAACATAATGGAGTGGTTGAGTGTAAACGATCATTTGTTAGTTAGGCTTAGCTCATATTATCCTCTCCATCATAATGTTCCTCAACGTTTTTTTGAGGCGTACCTTAGCCATTTGTTATTTGATGTCATTGTATGCCATCATCCATCTTACATGATCAGATCCCTCATTCATGCTTTTTTTCTTGATCTCTCTTCTACCTAACCCCTCGTGCTTTGGTTGTGTCTTTTATCCATATTCTTACTCACAGGCGAGCTGGCTCTCGGCAAGCCACGAAGTGTCTCTTCCTCGGTTATTCTCGACTTCAATGAGGTTATCGTTGCTTCTTTCCTAATACACATCAATACTTTGTTTCTGCCAATGTCACTTTTTTTGAGAATTCTTCTATGTTCCCTACACATCTCGACCATTGCAGGTTTATTCCCGACGCCCACGTACTAACACCGGTCCTCCGGTTGACTCATCTCCTATGGCACCTTCCTCTATGATGCGAGATCTTGCTTTGCTCCCCAATCATTTTCCCATAACCATTTGAAAGTTACTCGCTCCTCGTAACCTCATCATTAATAGTTTCTTGAATTATCTTCACCATATCACGCTTTTATTTCCACAACGTCTTGTTTCACTTCCTAAATCTATGCAAGATGCTCTCTCTTATCCAAGTTAGAAACAAGCAATGGTTGAAGAAATGGCTGCTCTCCATTCTACTGGCACATGGGACCTAGCTTCCTTACTTGTTGTCAAGTCTCTTGTTGGCTGCCTTTGAGTTTGCTCCTGATTCGGATTGGCTAGATGGGAGGGTGAATTTGTGTTAAGGCTCGATTGGTTGCTAGAGGGTATGCTTAGAAATATGACTCCAGTACTATGACATTTTCTCACATTTGTAAGATGCCTCTTATTCGTCTTCACTTCTCTATGGTTGCTATGAGATCTTGGCTCCTATTTCAGTTGGACATCAAGAATGCATTTCTACATGGTGACCTCGTAGAGGAGGTATATATGGAGCAACCAATTGGTTTTGTTGCTCAAGGGAGAATCTGGTTTGGTATGCAGGCTACGTCAATCCATATATGGTCTAAAGCAACCCCCCCAAGCTTGGTTTGGCCGCTTTAGCTCGGTGGTATAGGAGTTTAGTATAACTCAGAGCATATCGATCCACTCTGTTTTCTACCATTATACATCCTCAAGGTAGTGCATCTATCTGATTGTTTTTGTGGACGACATTGTTATAACAAGCAGTAATCAGGATGGTTTTCAGAAACTTAAATAGCACCTCTTCAGTCCCTTTCAGATAAAAGACTTGGGGAAACTCAAGGACTTTATGGGGATTGAGATAACTCAGTCTAAATCCGATGTGGTTATGTTTTAGAGGAAGTATGTCCTAAATATATTAGGGGAAATTTATATGCTAAATTGTAAACATGTAGACACTTCTATGGATCCGAATTTCAAGCTTGTACTAAGACAGAGGGAGCCTCTACAAGATCTGGGAGATATCAACTACTTGTGGGGAGACTAAACTACCTCGCCATCACTCAACCATACATTTCCTTTCTTGTGAGTGTAGTTAGTCAGTTCCTTCAGTCATCGTGTGAGTCACTGGGATGCTGTGATTCGTATCCTCTATTATATCAAAGGATCTAATATCCTGGAAGAGTAAGAAACATTATGTAGTAGCTAAGTCTAGTGTTGAAGCTAAGTATCGAGCTATGGTTTTGGAAACTATTGAACTTATATGGCTCAAATAACTCCTTCAGGAGCTAAGATTTGGAAGGATGAACCAATTGAAGCTTGTGTGTGATAGCCTAGCAGCCCTTGACATTGTCTCACAAGCTAATCTTTATAAGAACCAAACATATTGAAGTGGATTGTCACTTCTCGATTCGAGAAGATTGCCTCGGGATGTATGTCGAGTGACAGTAGGAGACACATTTTCACTAAGTCTACGGGGTCCGAGTTCGATCGATTTTACCTTGAATTGGTGCGTATGGCCTATGTCTAGCTTGAGAGAGAGTGTTGAGTACCAAAATTTGACAATTTCCTTTGTTTGACTATTTCCTTTCCTATATATTTTTTTTCCTTTTTTGTCCTTGATATTGTTTCTTTTTGAGCCCTCCCTTTGTATTTAAATAGGTAGGACTGTATTGTATTTTACACACTTATTCCCTAAGAAAAATATTATTTTCTTATATCCTATCACAATACGTATAACTTTTAGTCTGTTAAAACATTGGTTATGTATGTGTGTTTGCATGTAGAAGGATGTGGAAAAATTCTGATAATGTTTGTGAGATTTTATGTTGCTTCATTTGTGCATTTCATATCTTTTTATCTTAAGTTTACTTTTCTTAATGTTTCTTGTACCCTTTTTTATATAGTTGTCATTCCTCCCGATATCTCAACCTTCTCATTGTGGCATGGTTTATGGAAGCTTTCCTCTTTATCGTGGATTTTTGTTCACCATGATTTTATTCTTATTTGCATTTATTTATTTTATTTAAATTGGTTCGATTAGCTACTTGCCTCTAATATTTATTTTGTTCTTTTTGTTGGCTCACTTTTGTGCCCGATCTTGTTAATATCATTTTGGTATGCTTTTTATCACAGTTCGATTTGTATTTGGAGGGAACTTGGAGGTGGGTGAGAAATTCTGTTTCTTTGATAGTCGCCATGCTTCTTATCGAGCAATCATTACCACTTGCTTTCTACTAGTAAACATAATCTGGCATGAAGCTCCCCTAAGTGCTTGAGATGGGTCGGCTGACACACTTCACGGAAATGAGTTATTCATAAATTAGTGGAACCAACTACGTGCTCATCTCTCACAAGTACTACAGGACGCTCGGGAACCACTGGAATGACTCTCCTAGGACGACCTCTACGTCCTCTTCCTGACATAGTGCTGTAATTTCCAAAAAAAAAAAATCAATTGTTTAATACTTTGAATCACTTCATATGTATGTACTTTGAATTTGAAATTGCATGTTTGCCAATAATGTAAATTGTATATAACACAGATTTTCCTAAGACTCTGCTCTATTACCAACTTATTCTCTGATCATTTCTCCTCAAGCCTTAGGTTATACCAACTTATGCTCTAATACCATCTTGCATGGTGACAGGCCGAAAACGCGGTGTGTAAAATTTACGCCTATGTGCGCAAGTGCATCGCGTCACCCCAAGTAATATAATGTACCAATGGTATGGATGCTCGATCCACGAGGGACAGTGTGGTGACTCTGAGTTTTGCTTCTTAGATAATATCCCGAATAGACGTATTTTAGGAAAGAAATTGAGTATGTGAAATTTGGCTTCAGCTATTGATTCTAATGAATTCTGTGTGAAAGACTAGGGTTATGTCTCCCCATCACGTTCAATGGATTATTTCTTAAAAGATATTATTATTCAATATATTTATAAGTTATCGATGGCGGGTGATCTTACTTACGAGATATCCTACTCTCGAGGTATATCACTTTATCATGAATAGAGTTGAGTATATCTCTATCCCGACTCAATATTCCGAAATGCTTAAATGTTTCTAACCCAAATACCGCCGGGATCGGAATATCTCTATTTACGAATCAAGCGAAAGTTTGCTCTGAATCCACGGATAACCTCATCTCTCGAATCTCGGATCTCAGTGTGATTATGCCAATGTTGGCGGACATCACCATATAATGAGGAAATCCCATAAGATATAAGAAGCCGAGATGCAAACAAATTTGATAAACAAGCGAATAATATATAAAATCACTAAACTTTAATCCATCAACATATAAGCGAGGGTTAACTACAACCTAGATATAGATACAGAACATCTTGAATGAGAAAATGAAAATATTTAATCTCAAAAACATCTTTCTAATATCCACAAAAATGAGAAACAGTACAAATCACGGGCACTTCTTGATGCGTGTCACTCTTGCTACGGAATTAGTGCCCTTGTTCGTGCGCCTCCGATACCGCCGGTCTGAACCATTGGTGCTTTTCGCGTGATGGGGTGCGAGATCCTGATGCTGTTGTCGCGACATTCTGGCGTCGTGGCGTTGAGGGCGTCGCTGACGTTTACGATTGACCGCAGTATTGTTGACGGCGTCGGCGGCGTTGGAGGCGTCCTGAGCACGGAGACGTCGGCGGCGTGGCAGCCACTTTCACGCATTGCTCTGCGTACTCGATTTGCTTCCACGGTGTGCTCTTTTCACATCATACGCTGCGTTCCGCAGGCTTTGGTCATACTCGGATCGCCCGGGAAAAATACATATTTAACCGTAAAAATAACGCTAAAAACCTAAGAAGGCAGCGGGTATACTATGAGTGTTTGGGGGCACTCATCACACCCCCCCAGGCAACTCCTTGCTTGTCCCCGAGCAAGAATGGACTCTAGGCAGGACACACACACGACATCTTGAAACTAACACTAGGAAGAACCGAGTGTTGCACATCTTTGAGAAAATAGGGGATCAATTTTGGTGACTCACACTTTGCTCTTTGTTTTGCTTTCGAAGTTCTAAGATGCATACTGATGTTTGACTTTCGGAAAACTCGGTTGAAATAGGTGGAAGTGACTAGTGCCTCAGATTCCATGGTATTGATAACCTTTCCCAATGACCACTATGTGCGTATGTGAATGACCTCCAGTGTATGCTAGGTTAGAGCACCCCCCGAACTTAAAAGCTCAACTCACCTATTTGGAAGAAGCTAACTAGGAAAGGATAAGAACCTTCCCTTTTTTTATTCATGTCAAAATACCTAAAAACTTCCTAAGTACCTAAAAGAAATTGAAGAAGACCTAGTGCCAAGAAGTTTTAGATGAGTGTTCCTGTAGCGGGGATCCATTGGTGACTCCCCACCAGTTGGTTAAGGGCACCAGGCATTAAATTCCCTTCAAACTTCACCAGAACACTCAACCAAACTCAACGGCTCTAGGTTGTGGAAAAATCCATCTTCGTCGTGTGGGCAGTGAAGTCAATGACTCCCAGCCAGTTGGCTTAGGGCATTAGGCTTTGAAAGGCCCCTCGGACTGTGCCCGGGATTCCGATTGGATGATCCACTTATTCTAATTCACAAGACTCTTTTTGACTTTTTCTTCTTTTTCACTTTTTCTATTGTTTTTTTTTTTTTTTTTATTTTTTATAGTTGGGGCTCAATGGCAATCCTCTTTTGATGGTGTCCCGTCGCCCAGATGGTTAAATCTCCCAGGTTTATCGAACTTTAGTAGTTGATCTCGGCACCTATGCATACCCTGAAGGTCAGTAGTGTGTGAGTGTGATAGGATCATCGAGAAATAGCTTCTTGTTGCAGGGATTAAGTTAAGCTAAACCTTCGCTATTCAACCTAATTACAGCACGAACATTGTATGCATCAAGTCTTCCATGTCAATAATGGTCGGTCAAAAGTGATCCTCGACTTTCAACATGGCACACATTCACAACTACCTCCATGCGGCTACTACATATAGGAATGACTGTACACACACCATGAACAAAACTAACACATGACTCCATCAAATTAAATTGAAGAAGTAAGCGAAACTAAACATAAACCTGACTAATATCTTTGAGCAAACAAAACACTACACAAATACTAAAAAACAAAACATAACTAAACATATCTAACTAAAAACCCGATCTGCCCACAATTTAGCAATGTCAGGCTTTTGATTTACACCCCTTTTTATATCAAGCAAAATACCCGGTGTCCCGGCAGCGATAAACAAAGTAAGGGTGAAGGGGACTCCTGGCTGATCCAGCTGCGGTGGTGGTGGTGGAGAATTTGGTGAAATTCAGGGAGAGTGCATTTGTGCGTCACGGGCTGCAAGGCTTCTTCTTTGTGAAGAATGGTGGCTGATTAGCCCCGATCTGATGCGCATATCGGCCACGAAGAGCCTCCGTATCACGTGTGACCGAGGACTCGGTGCTCCTGGGTCTCGTCGAAGGTATCGGCTTCCGGTGAGGGAGGCAGGTCTCGGGATCGGGTGAGGGTGGAGGCACTGCTAGGATGGTGGTTGAGGTGGGTGGGACTGAAGAGGAGAAGCGGTCAATGCTCCACGGGGATGTGAGGGATCCATCTCGAGCGATAGTCGTGCCTTCGTCCTCGTCAGGGCTCATGGCTGGAATCATAGACCCCTCGGGTCGCGGGACCGGTGTGTCGAGGGCTCATAACATCCTCATAGCACATGACATCAAAGGTATATCCTGTATGATGGCGTAGTTGAGCAGGGCACGCTTGGCTGTCACTTCACACACGTTCGTCGTCGGAATAAGGCGCGTGAAGTGTGCGGTTTATAGAGTATGAAATTTCATCTTGGCCTTGAAGTGGTACATAGCGTAGCCCAGTGACTTTCCACTCACCAGGCCATTCGTCGATACTCTTATAACCTCGGGGTAGTCGAGTGCTCGTGGAGCCAATCAGATAGCTGCGAAGGGACATGCTCTATTGTAATAACTATTGATCGACTCCATGGCTGAAGTCGCCCGTCACGCCCGCCTGGACTTTCTTCGGGACGTGGGAGGCGAAGTTGGCGTGAACTCTCGCTTCCCACACTCATGTTCTTTGGATGGGGTGGTTGGCACAAAGGCCCGCCATCCCTTAGCCGCAATGGTCTTAGGAAAAAGTCATTGGGGTGGTGATCCTTCTCCTTTATGAGCAGTCGGTTCTTGCAGTGGTCTTCGAGCCGTCGGCGCTCCCTCGTTCACGAACCGCGTGACATCGTAAGTGAGTCGGGTCCTGTTGGACCCGACTCCGGCAGTGAGCAATTTACGCCTTTTACCGGACATTGAGGCTTAGAATTCACGTGGTGGTGGCACAGATTGTCGCGAGCTGAACAGCAGGCTTTGACGTGCACGAAAAACCAAAACTACTAAGTGTCTGAGCGACCCTGAGGTGACTCAAAACCCTAAAATAGACCTAATAATACCTAAACTTGAACCTATAAGACCCTAGACCAAGCGTGAATGCAATGGTAGCCACAGATGACTTCTGTAGTGCTAGAGGAAGCAGAGTCTGATGTGGTGGGAATGCCACAGTGACAAGGAACCGATTAGTCGGAACGGTGTGTGAGGGTGACTATGGGGTGCCGGAGAAGGTCAGGAAGGCAATGTAAAGACCTCCGACCGGCGTGAAGGAGTTAGAAGCGAGACGGAAGGTGGATGTTGATCGCTAGGGTTTAGCGGGGATGTGAAGCGAGTGAAAAAACAAAATGGCACTATTTTTGGCCTTAAAGCGAGCTGACGTCGCGGCGTTGAACAGCGTCGCGGCGTGGCGGAAATTTGAGAAGTCAGCGTCATGACGTTAGAACGCGTCGCTGACGTTGAAGTGGAATAAAGCGAAATTAGCGGCGTTGAACAGCGTCGGCGGCGTTACGAAGAGTGGAATTAACAGCGTCGGCGGCGTTGAGTATCGGCTGCTCCAGCGGCGTTCGAGAGACTCACTAAATTACGTCGCGGCGTTGATGACTCACGTCGCGGCGTTCAGTATAAAATTAAAGTCGGCGTTGGAAATCCGCGTCAGCGGCGTTCTGGTTTGCCAAATCAACAGCGGCGGTTCAAACTCCGCGTCGCGGCGTTCTGCGAAGGTAACATAGGCGTCGGCGTTTAACGTGCTGACGTTACGACTCAACGTCGTGGCGTTCTGAAGAGCCTCAATCACATTGCACATTGAGGATCCCGTGGCGAAACTGCCACTCACTTGTAAAGGTGACTCCTCTGGACTTGTAATACCGCAGCGTGAGCGGATCCTCCCGATACGCATTAGCAGTCACGGCGGTAAATAACGAAAAGAGACGCAGGTTATGGAAAACGGTAAACCAGTATCACTTAAAATAAGCGATAAAAAAATTGAAAAAGTGAAAAGTTTAAGAAGCGCTGGGTTGCCTCGAAGCGTATGTTTAATGTCGTTAGCTTGGCGACCACGAATCTATTGCTCGGGGACCCAGAACTCATATGATCGCTTACTACTTAAATGCTGCTTCTTTATCGAAGGAATGATTTGCTTATGCACCAAAACTTCGCCTCCATATGCGGCGATCGTTTGGGTGGTGAGCGCAGATGTGCCTTTCTCAGGGATGTGCCTTCACTTGCCGTGTGAAAAAAGACCTTTGTTCCTGTGAAAGGCCCGGACCATCGAGACTTCAATTTCCCCTGAAAGAGCTTTAAGCGGGAATTGAACAAAAGAACTTGTTGTCTTGCAGAAGTGAACTTCCTTTACGGTAATGTGTTTATTAAATTGCGGGCTTTAGTATTTTCCTTATAATGCGGAAGGTGTTTTCATAAGCCGTTCTGAATTCGTCTAGTTCAGCACGAGTTGGAGAAGGCGTTAAAACTGCGTAGGTAATGTACTATCCATGTTTAACTGTCAGTGGCTGATAAACAGTGCTCTGATTCTCTTTGGAAGATGACAGCTTTACCGTAAGCGATTCTGACGGTGACATACCCGAAGGAGTTTTAAATGCATCGCGATGCGCTGGAGGGCATCTTCAATCTTTTTAGACCAATCCTTCACGGGTATTGCTTGTCTTCGAATGGACTTGATTTCTTGATTTGATACCTCGCGTCGTTTGGTGACATGGGTGGTATCACGAGATGTGCGATGGCGTACTTGTGCTGCAAAACCTTGTCAATTACCTTATTGCGAAACTAAATTACATTATTTGTGATCGATGTGAGGGGGTTCCAAAGCGTGAGAATGTGGGCTGAGAAAGCGAGCCACGACAGCATCGTTGGTGCGTGTAGGGATTGCTTAGCGCTGAGACATAGTCACGCGACAAGATGTATAAGTTGTTGTACGATGCGAAATGGTCCATGAAATCTATTCCCCGTAAATCAAACAATTCGACCTCCCAGGAAATGGGATGCATGGGTGGCTCGTCCTTTCTAAATGTTCCCGTTAGATTTGACATTTGTCACGAGTGGAAAGCAGATTGATGAAAGCGTCTTTAAATAAGGTAGACGGTAAAGCACGATTGAAGCACCTTGAACAGCGTTCTGCGGCCACCAAGTGTCCACCACATGGTAGAGTGTGACAATGGTTGAATCTTTGTGCATTTTCATCTTGAGACACATCTCCTTATCACTGATCAACACGGTGTGCATGAGGTGGCTCGCTCCCAGTAGTAGTGTTTCAAGTGTCACGAAAAAACCTATACAGATAGTTAAATTCCGGAGGGATTACTTTAGCCACCAAATAATTCACATGTCTGTGAACCATGGGCGCCCTCTTGTCTCGATAGCTAGAGTTTCTCATATGGAAATTCGTCGTTTCTTGGAACATCATCTACAGCCGCTTCGATCGTGAAAGATGATGCGCGCTGGAGTTTTGGTGCCTTTCTTGTCATTAATCTCTACGTGGAATTCTTGCAGCAATAGGACCCACCGAATTAATCGGGGTTTTTCATCTTTCTTAGTCATCAAGTACTTAATGGCAGAATGATCAGTGTGCACCACGACCTTGTTGCCAATCAAATATAACTGAATTTGTTGAAAACACAAAAATGATGGCCAGCGAGTTCTTTTCTCTGTAGTGGCATAATTCAGGCAGGCATCATTCGGGGTTCTACTAGCATAGTGATTACAGAAAGATTTTCTCTACGTTTGCTTGACTAACGCGTCGCGAAGTCAACTAGTCGCACGTAAGTTGAATGGAAAGGACCAATCAGGAGCCACAACAATAGGGCTGAAACTTGACTTATCCTTCAACGAGAATGCATGCAAACTTTGTGAATCAAACTCAAATGGGATCCCTTGGACTAGGTTAGGCAAGCAGTTTTGCAATCTGCGAAAAATCCTTGATGAACCGCCTATAGAATCCAGCGTGGCCTAGAAAACTTCGAATCCCTTTTACCGATGAGGGTGGAGGCAACTTCTCAATTGCTTCAATCTTCGCCCTATCTACCTCTATCCCTCTTGCTGAAATCCGATGTCCAAGGACAATACCCTCTTGTACCATAAAATGGCACTTTTCCCAATTGAGTACTAAGTTGGTCTCTTCACATCTTGCCAGTACAGCTCTTAAGTTTTCTAAGCAGGTTGTCAAATGAATTTCCACCTGCGAGAAATGCGTCATGAAGATCTCAATTGTCTTTTCAACCATATCCAGAGAATATGGCCATCATACATCGTTGAAAAGTACTAGGTGCATTACCTGACCGAGAGGCATCGAGTCGAATGTGAATGTACCATAGACACATGTGAATGTCGTCTTCTCCTGATCTTCAGGAGCTATGGAAATTGGTTGTAGCCGGAATATCCATCCAAAAAGCAATAGTATTCATGACCGGCTAATGTCGATCCGCATCCCGATCTAAAGCGGCAATGGGAAATGATCTTTTAAATTGGCTTTGTTCAGTTTTTAAATAATCAATGCAATCCTCCACGGTGGCCGAGAAGCGGTAAGATGTTATTTTACAGTCCCGATGGCAGTTGTTCCTCCACTCTTTGGCACTACAGGCCGGGCTTACCATGCATTTGTCACGAAATAGGGTAAATCACCCAGTGTCGCCATTTAAAACCTCTTCAGGACTACCTCCTTCATTGTCGATTTAACCTCCTCTGCGCTTCACTTGAGTTTATGTCGTGCTTCTAGTAAAATCGATGCATGCACATAGAAGAGGCGAATCCCTTTTCGTCGGCTACGAGACCATCAGTGCATGTTTGTGATCTCGAAGGACCCTCAATAACTTCTCTTCCTCTAGTGCGGAGTCAAAGATCTTTGTGATAATCCCGCTGGTAGCGTCAGTTTTACCCCAGTATGCATACTTGAATGGTAGGTGGGGTTTAAATCTTGGGTGGTTGCTCAGCAGATGGGACGGCGTTTAACTCCTTCGCTGAGATTCAAAGTATTTCCTTCTATTGTGTCGAAAGAGTCCATCCATTTAACATATTCTTACGCCTCTTACGCTCGGGTTCGAGACTCATTCTCATTAGGCTGATATAGAAATTCGGTGAGATAGCCCATTTGGAACACTATAGCCTCACTATTTCTGCCATGAAGCAAACATCACTTTTCTGCAGGGTGTCTGTTTAACTGAGCTCACGTTGAATTTTACTTCATCTTCTTATACTCTCAATTTCAGTTCTCCCCTCCCGAACATCGATCATTGCCACACCCGATTCTGAAAGCAGTCTACCAGATTACTCCGGTATTTCTTTATCTTCCTCCATATCCAAAACAGTAAATCTGTGGAAAGATAAACTTGTCGACCTTTACTAAGACCTCTTCTATTATCCCTTTAGGATATTCAAGAATCTGTCTGGCCCAGTGTGTTGTAGTTAGGCGAGCCTCGCAATCAAGCGTTTGAAAATGGATAAGAGCATACAGATTAATCTTTGGCACGATCACATAGGGCTCTCTCTAAAGATAGCATTTCAATGGTGCAAGGGATAGTGGTATGCGGGTCCTTGAGCTTCTACGGTAGCTTTCTGCGAAGTGTAGCATTTGCATTCCTCAGTTGATTAAGCGTTTGTCGGCTAATCTTCTTACGGGACATGATGTAACCGTAAATTTTACATAGCGGGCATCTGTTCTAGAGCATCGGCAAACGGAATATTGATGTGTAACCACCCGAACGCACATCCATGAATTTAGTAGTGCTTATCCGGTTATGCTTCTTGAGGCGTTGTGGGTAAGGCCCAGCGGTGGCTTTGCTTGATGAGGTTCTCTTACGATTGCTTCGTTAAGTTGTTCCTTATTTGCATCATCGTATTCGACCCGAGTGGATGACTTTCTAGAAGCCTCTACTTCCTCTATAGCCGAGATTTCATGGTCTCAAGTCTTTACCAGCTTCGGCCATGCTTGCTTTGACATGTTCATTTAGTCTCGTCTCGGGTTTATTTACGGAGTTGCTCGGTGAGAACTGGTTGCCTTCTGTCCCGATAAGTTTGCCGTTTAGCCCATTTGTGTGCCTCAAACTTCGAATTTGTCTTTGCCAGTTGTTAGTAGGTTCTTCAGCTGCTGCATGATCGCCTTAGTCTCATTCGTAAGCAGTGGGAAGTTAACATCTTGTGCGGGCTTGTTCCATCCTTTGGGTGGTTCACTAGTTCAGTTCGATGGCGTATTATTCGATTATTCCGCCACCCTTACCCTTGATTGTTACATTACATTACGGTTCGATTATTCACCACCCTTGGCTGATTTTGATTCGATGGCTGTTTCCCATGCGTGCCTAGCTGCTTGTGATTGGTCCCAGTTGAACCGACACGTCTTGGGCTTGCTCTAATGTAGGGTTTCTGTGACATTCCGTGCTATTGTCTTTGTCCTCACAAATTCTAACTCCATGGGTTGAATGCGTAGCCGAGATTCGCGGTTCCTTCTTGTCTGTTTAAGCTGTTTGATCCCGGTGTGCCTGTGATTAACAGGAATTGTTGAGGACCTCATTACTCGTGCCACCGCCACTTTTCTTGTGTAGTCTTCTCCACACAGGCCCGATTTGTGTTAGTGCGACATCTTCGAGTTTCATAAGCTTGGTCGTGGTTTCTTCATTAATTATCGCACTCAGTAGAGGCATCGATCCTTTGTTCTAGTAGCGTTTACTCGGCCCATTATAGAAAGTATGGACTTGGCATCCAATAAGTTTGATGCGTGATGCGGGCACTTTCTTAATAATTCGTGAAATCTGTCCCATGCCTCTGCCAGGTTCTCCCCCTCTAGTTGTCCAAAAGTATTAATCTCTTGCACAAATTGTGCAATTTTCGAAGGTGGGAAGAACTTGGTCAGAAATTTTACCTAAATCGTTCCGTATAGTAATGGAATCTGGTGGTATTGATTAGCGGTCTTGGCTCTATCACCCAGAGTGAAAGTGGAAGTAATCTAGCAACTGAGCTTCTTGATAACCCCGATCGTATCGCAAACATCAAGAGATTGAGGTCAAATGCATATTCGGGTTCTCGTAGGGTGAGTCCATGGAGCAAAGATGTTACGAAACTTATCACATCATGCCGGCGACTTGATTCGAAGTTGTTTGCTTGAATAGGAGGTCATCAGTATTTGTCCCGAACAACCGGTTAATTGGTAAAACAAACTCATCTAGTAGCATGAAGGGATCATCTGGCTGTATAAAGCGGCACGGGTGTGATTGTAGATTATTCCCATTTCGGCCTCTCGTGGCTCGTTTTGCTCAAATGTTAAGATTTTGCTCTTCGTGAGGTTTCCATGGTCGTTGGGTTTCTGATGCGATTGTTCTATGTTCTCGAGTAATAATGCGAGAGTTCTTTACGGCTCGGGGATCAAACGGGTGTTGGCTAACTTGATCTCGACGTCGCATGTACTTGAAACCTGCTATGATAACCACACGAACCCTGACAAAACCAAATTACTAGCACTTGTAAAAGTAAACAAAGTAAAAGAAAATTTTAGAAGTAATATCGATTGCTTTATTCTCTATATCAATCTAAGCTTTGTCCACAGTATTGTATAAAAGCAGCGGCGCGGTGTGTAAAATTCGCTAATATCTTGTAGTCTGCGTCTCCGAAGTAATATAATGTACTGATAGATACGGATATCGATCCACGAGGGACAGTGTGTTATTTACAAAGGTTTTACTTCTTAGATAATATCCCGAATAAGCGTATTTTAGAAAGTTATGTATTAGAATTGTTGACTATTGATTCTAATGGATGAGCCCAAATGGTTATATTCATATATGATTAATGATTAGTATTACAAATTGTTCGATATTTTATAAGTTGTCGATGGCGGTGATCTTACTTCGAGATATCCTCTCTCGAGTATATCGCCTATCTCATGAATAGAGTTTGATATATCTACATCAGCTCAATATTCGAAATGCTTAAATGTTAACCCCAAAATGCCACCTTCGGGATCGAATATCTCTATTCTTGAGAATCAAGCGGCACTCTACCGAATCCTGGATAGCCTCATCTCTCGAATCTCGGATCTCGATTGTGATTATGCCAATGTTGGCCGGACATCACCATATAATGAAATCATAGATATAGAAGCTGAATCTGAGCAAATTGATAAACAAGCTGAATAATATAAAGTACTAAACTTTAATCCATTGACATATGTGGGGGTTAAACCTGACCCAGATATAGATCTAGAACATGCGGAATGAGAAAATGAAATATTTAATCTCAAAACATCTTTCTAATATCCACAAAAATGAAAGCGATTACAAATCCGCGGGCACTTCTTCGAAGTGCGTGTCCTTCTTGCTGCGGAATTCGTGCCCTTGTTCGTGCGCCTCCGATACCTCGGTCTGAACCATTGGTGCTTTAAATGATGAGGTCTGAGGATCCGAAATCTTGGCGTCGCGGCGTTTTAGCGTCGCGACGTTGAGGCGTCGCGGCGTTTACAATGCCCGGCTACGTATTGTGACCCAGCGTGGCGGCGTTGGGCGTCACCTCGTGGAAGTCGCGGCGTTGGAAACGTCGCGGCGTGGCAACCACTCACGCATTGCTCTCATTCTCAATTTGCTTCCACGGTTGTCTTTCTTTTCACATCATGCACTTTGCATTCACCAACTCAGTCATACTCGGATATAGTTTGGAAAAGCCATATTTAACCCTTAAAAATAACGCTAAAAAACCTAAGAAAGACGCGGGTATACTATGAGTGTTTCAGGCACTCATCACATGGTCATATGTCCTCAAATCTTATGTTATTGTATACAACCTTGCTGATACCACACTGACACACCCCCACCCCCTTCTAGCGGCGGGTGTGTCGGCCCTCCATGAAATCCCAGATTACCTCTGACAACTAAAATCCACATTGAAGCTGGCCAGTATTGTTGCTTGCTTAAACCGTATAAAAAAATTTCTTTAATCCAAGTTAGGATTTGGTAAAATCTTGGCAGCGGTAAAACCTCGCGCATGGCGGTGCGTATAGGATATATTCCAAATCCACGTATATACAAATTTACATTTATCCCGATATAGCGGCAATGACGACACATTCTCACAAGACTATACTATGTACATACATATGTTCCGATATACAAATTGAGAAGTATTTTGTGACGCTAAGCCGGGGTCGTTATTTACCCATCAACGTGAGGAATACTCGTGAATGTCGGGTGGCCCAGGCATTCTTCTGCATCAGGCGAAGTCTCCTTTGTACGGGGAGCTCACACCCCAGTACAAAACTGTCTGGCTTATCCCAAACAGTCCAATATAATAGTTTATGATTAAAACGGCCACTTGGGCTCATAAACCAATATTTATAACAATGTATATATATCCAACTATCCAACATAGTTCAAGAGTTCAAATTTTATTCTTATACAACATATATTAAAATTAAAACAATTCTAATACATGTAATATTTCATAACCCAAACCCGCAATCAAACTTTCTTCTAAACCTCGGTCTCTAGGGTGAGCGGAGTCCCTCGCACGCTCCTGTACCTATAAATAGTATCCCTCGGCAGGGTGAGCTAATGCTCGATAGTGGAATCACCTAAGTAGGCTACTCTCCACCTAAGTGCATATACGATGCTCCAGAAATAAACACGCATTCAAGCGAATGCATGATCTACACTTGAATGTCTAGCATTCGTCTAATTGCAGGAGTCTCCGACTCCGTCACGCTCGCTAAACTCGTGTAAGGAAATTATTATGTTTATTTGTGGACAACCCTCCGATGTATATATATCGATTAGATTGGAGTCTCAGGCGATTGATGTGTTATGGACTACCCTCAGGTGTATCAATGATTGGTAGTCTCAATGATTGATATTTTTACTATGGACTACCCTCCGATCATTTTTAGTTTTAGACAACCCTCCGAAACCATTCTCTCTATACTCACCTCATGAACTCAATCCTATCATCCTAGGGTGCCCCAGTGCATATGGAATGCATGATGTCAATTCCATTACAATCTATATTACATGTAAATATATATGTCGTATATTCGCATAAACTTTAATCACACAATCATGTTATGCGATTTCATTCCATCACACCGAAATTAGCTCACATGGGCTAATGATCAAAAACGAGCAATTCTTAGTGCAGACCAAACACATTAATTCACAAAAATTATCTTGTGAACACTATTCTCGGGAATAGTGAAACCCTCGGTTACTATTCCCGACAAATTACAAATCATCGGTTCACTTTGTGAACCCGACGGCCATTTCGGGCCTCAAACAAACCAATACATGATTTATTTCACAAATTACACAATTAACAACCCAAACAACCCACACAGTGCACACCTTGCCACGGCTTCCACCCATTTGGTTCAAAAATTTACAACGACACGGTTTCAGTTTGGGGCCGTCAGCAACCCCTCGCGGCCTCATTCGACTAAAACATTCACAAAGTACTTAAGCGAAGAATAAAACCCAAGTAGGGAGAAACCCCTATCTCTCGGAGTTTGAGGAAACTCCACTAAAAATCCGATTTGCCATGTGAGCTTCCCTTTCCCTGAGTAGACGAGCTTTTCTTCTTGTCTAGAAGGAAATTTGGGCGGTCGGATCGCGGAGTATTTTAGAGAGAAGCTTCGCTCTCTCTCCAAAAATGGAGTGAGTCGACTCTTGGATCTATCCGCTTTGTTTCCCACATTTTTCTCTTTTGTTATTTGAAGAAGACAAACACTATTTAGTGTTTTGTCTTATTATCATTTAAATCAAACTCTAAAATGACCATTATGTCCCTTCTTTTCCCAGTTTTGACATTCGGCACTATCTCGACCGTCCATTTTCATCATTTCTCTACTCATACCACTTATGGCACATGAGTACGTGTTATATGTATTTGTCTTCACATCGAAATCGTTTCTGACATCCGACGCAATGCCTCGAGAAAAGCGTGTGGTCGTGTCTCGGGTCGTAATTTTACGTGCTAGCTTGATTTCTCGATACAATTCCAATGGTGCAATATGTTTCGTCATCCGAGATCTAGAGAATAAATTTCGGATTTTTAACCGAAATTACAATTTTGTAATCGAAATTACGATTTTGCCCTTTTTCCAGAAATTGGAATTTCTCGGGTCTTACAATTTTCTTTACATAACATTATTAATTACAACACTTGCACAAATGTCAGGAGAATCCTAATATGCTCCCGAGGTCGAGATTGCTGTGCTTGAAAATAACTTTTAAAAACACTTAAAATAATGAAATTTAAGCAGGCTGAGTGAGTGTATGCTTTATAAAATGTTTTTTTTTTTCTGAAAACATCTCAAAACTATAAAACTTTCTTTTTCAGGAATATTTTCCAGAAGTCTTGCTTGCTTTAAAGTTTCTAAAACTTTCTGTACTTGCTTGCTTTTAAAAGTTTATAAAACTTTTAATACTTGCTTGCTTGTTTTGCTTAGCTTTTCTTTAAAAGCTTATAAAACTTTCTCAATTCTCTTGCTTGCTTGCTTTACCTTGCTTTTCTTGAAAAGTTTATAAAAACATTTTATAAACTTTTTGCTTCAAAAATGTATAAAACATTTCTCAAATCTCTTGCTTTAAAAATGTATAAAACATTTCTCAAATCTCTTGCTTTAAAAAGTTTCTAAAACTTTTTTTTATAAAATCGAGAGCTGTTTCAGTAGTTTTTAAAAATCACCACGGGAGCTTGGGCTCAGCAGGTCGTTTAAAATCACCACGGGACTGGGCTCAGCCAGTCGTTTGAAATATAGCGGGAGCATGTGCTCAATAGTTTGCTTTTAAATCACGAGCTGGCGACCGTGCACCAATGGTTGATTTTTCAAAACTATATAAACATACTATAAAACATCAACCACTTGAGGCTATGCGCTAACATGCCCTAGTGAACCACGGGGCACATTGCATCGTGCTTGGTGGAAGGACTGTGTCCGCATCACCCACCTAAGGTGAATATGGTGGAATTGACCTTGTGTCGCCATCACCATAATTTAGTTAGAGCTCTTAACCTTATATACTCCTGTACGTGCCACGGTCTCCTTTAAATGCCATGATGCATTACCTAAGTTTGCCGACCAGGCAAAACTAAAATGCATGTATGATATCCTAACACCACCCAGGTACGTCTGGAATACCCAGCTGATTGGTATGCTTGCCGTAGGAGATTTTAGTTAGAGCTGTTTCACAAATATTCTTTTGCTTACTTGCTTGCTCGCTCTTTGAAAAATGGTTTACAATTCAAAACCATTTGCTTACTTGCTTGCTTGAAAAATAGTTTAATAAATCAAAACCATTTGCTTATTTGTTTTTTTGAAATATGGTTTTACAATTTAAAACCATTGCTTGCTAAATTCCTTGCTTACTTTTCAAATATGGTTGAATAAATCAAAACCATTTATTTATTTGATTTTCACATATGGTTTAAAATTAAAACCATTTACTTGCTTGCTAAATTCTTTGCTTGCTTTTCAAATATGGTTTAAATCAAAACCATTTGCTTGCTCTTTGAAATATGGTTTTACAACTCAAAACCATTAAATACCAGTGTAAAAAAGTTTATAATAATAATACACTAGTATTTGAAAAATGGGTTTAGAACACTCACAACCATTGTTTGCTTTCTAAACTCATTGCTATTTTTTTCAAACATGGTTTTACCATCAAAACCATTAAATCTGGAGTGTAAGCAGTTTATAATAATATCTGAAGTATTTGAAAAATGGGTTTAGAACACTCATCTTTTCTGCTTACTAAAATTTGAGCACGATTACACAATTTTCCCGCCTTTACTTTTAGCCTACACATTTGATGTATTAGACCGCATACGTCAGCACAACCAACCAAATACTATTCGCTATTCACTATGCACTATGCACTATGCATTATTTACTATGCACTATGCACTATACACTATGCATACGTATTTATACGTATTCATACGTATTTACTATTTTATATGTATTCATATGTATTCACTATTTCACATGGAAATCCGGCGAAATCCCGTGATTTCGGTACCTGGCAATGGCTCGTCGTAGAGTAGCACTTCCCAATTCTTGAAATACGAAAATTCGTAGTTAAACGTCGTAAATCTAAGAAAAACCAAAAATTAGGATTTTTCCAAATTTTTACTTGAATTCTCGGTGAAATCCCGTGTTTTTGGTACCCATGCGTAGCCCTCGTCGCGTAGAACACTTTTCGTTCTTTCTTAGGCGAATCAGACGTCAGTTTGGTCATCGATAAAGGCGTTGAAAAATAAAATTTAAAAAATCAAACTCTTGCATCTAGGCGCTCTCACGTCCGTCCTTGCCCATTTGACTTTTAATGTTTTGATTTATCTTTTTCTTTAGAGTGGGACCCACATGTCACTTTTCTTTCCCTTCTTGGTAGTTTAATTTCAAACAATTTATTTTTAATCCGGTTTCAATTTCCTTTATCATAATTGAATATTCTTTAAATATTTACCATTTTTCGGAATTTTTCAAAAATCTCGTTTTCAGGTTTCACTCTACACTCGTTGCCTAGAAATTCGTAAAATATTCCATTTAGGTCGCAGAAACTTTATAGGTCCCCAGATTCGAGGCAATTTATGGCTGTGATCCAGTTTAGTCATCTGAGATCTAGAGATATTTCGAGACTTCTCTGAACTATTTTGGCAATTTATTATTATTATTTTATTATTTAAACTTCCATTAATTATACTTTCACCCCCTCCACTTTCCTTAATTACAAAAGTATCACAATTCTTTGAAAACTTTACAATTTTATCCTTTACAATGGCACTTGGTGCATATATGTGCCCTTACAATTACATGTACTGTGCACCTCATCGGGATGGGGTGTTACAACTACGCACTACACTCCCATAACGTGTGTCACCATTGTGAACTTCGAACCAATTGTAGGAGGTCATGTGGCTCCCGTGAGTAGTATAAATTAATATGCTTGTAATCATAAATGATATATTGAATACTTTGGCAATTAGAGATAAATCCACAAATGCCTTGGAAGATCTATCCTTTTCCAAAAGTTGTTTATAAGATATTTTGGTATTTAATTACCTTTTAATATGAAAATTCTAAATCATGAGTTTCATTTGAACTTTAACTTCATGTATTTCAATTGAATTTGCTTTAAGTAGAAAAGTCTACTTCTTACTTTTATTTCATTGTTTTCTTCTATATAGGCAATTACATCAAATGAAGCTTCCTTATAAAAATGTTAATGTGAAAGTTCAAAGAAGCAGTAATTTGAAAGATGAAATTATAATAAAACTATCACGAAAATAAAAAAGATATCAGAGATATAGAAAAACAATAGGAACAATTGGTATGGGAATAGTAATGAGGATAACATTAGGAAATAATGATTATGTTTCGTTCTTACAAAAATTGGAAAGAAAATATGAAAGATGGAATAGAGAAAAATTTATAAGGAAAGATTAAATAATAGAATATAAAAGAAATTTAAAATCAATGGATTATTTTAATAGCCCATTCAATTTGAAACTTATTTCATTCCAATTCTCAGAAATTTAAAAAGAAATATGTATAGTAAATTATCAAATAATGAATTGTTTTATGGAAAGATGAAATAGAGGAAACTTATAAGAAAGATTAAAAAATAGAGAATAAAAAAATTTAAAATCAATGGATTATTTAATAGCCCATTCAATTCCAAGCTTATTTCATTCAATTCTCGTACATAGAAATTTAAAAAATGCATACATAGTAAATTATCAAATAATGAATTGTTTTGTATCATAAGTTTGTCAATAGTATTTGATCTTTGTTTCATGAGCTTGAAATTTGATTCAGCATGCGTACTTTATTTCAAAGTAATTATCCTAGCAGTAAAGTTAGAATTAGATTAATATTATTCTTTAGCTCAGAATTTAACTGTATTAAAGCTGAAACTAAAAAAACATGTTTCATCTTATAAAACCATGTAACATAAAGAAAAAGATTTTATGAAAGATTATTCGAAATAATTTTCTTAAAGTTATAAAGTTTTAAAACATTTAAATGTTTTTATAATATTTAGGCTCCGTGCCTTGAGGCGGTAACATTGACAGATTTGGAATTTATGGAGCCCAAAATTAGTATAATCTGAAACCTTGGCGAAATATTAGTGTAGTCAGAGACCTTTGAGCGTAAAACTTGAAACCCATGAATGTTATTTTTTCTGATTCCCACCAAACGATGCCTCCACTCTCTCACACTTCTTGAGATGGTGGTGATCTTTGTAATTAACAGATATCCCCACACTAGCAATGAGATACCAGATGAGTTATGGGAAAAATACCATTGAGATCTATCTCAAAATCCACATCCCTATTGTTGAGGTCAGAACCTAAACCTTTCATCTTCATCCAAATCATAATTTGTCCTCTCTAACCTACGAACTCTTTTCTACTCCAGCTTCTTCAGGAAAGCCATCAAAGACCTAAACAAGCTTTGGGAGGGTCACTCATGAGATTTTAGTGAAAGCTTTCATGGATCACAGCAGGAGAGTTTCCTAACTCTTTTCTTTTATTGTTATGCTATTTATTTTCACTTCTATAGACTTGTGTTTTATCATATATGCTAAACTTAGCCTTTAAGGAGTAGTTGAATTGGTGAATCTTGGGAACCAAGATTGAATAATTCCTATTTTATGGCCTTGTGAAGCCAATCTCTAATTTTTTATATGTCAATTAAGTGATATGGACATGGCATCAAGAAGCCATTAAATAATTTATTGTTTTTTTTTTTTTTTTTTTTGGTGCTTATGTAATTGGCCATGGCTATATAGAAGGCAAGCAACTTTTTTAGACCAATGCATGTGATGCCATAAAGGAGTGGAGAATGGTTAGTGCTATTAGCCTTCCAACATCAGAAATTCTGCTTAAGTGTTTTCTTTAATTTTCCATGAGATTAAAGTTTATGTTTCTCACCACCACATGCAGGTGAGTCTCTCCCTTCTATCACCTTTGTCACGGAGTGGAAAGCAAAGAGAAAAATAGTAATAATGGTAGTTGTAACCCAAGAAAAGTGAAGAAGAGTCATTCATCTAATAGTCAAATAGATTATTAAATCCAAATTCTTAGTTTTAAATTCTTGACAATTTGGACAACCGGTTAGGAAAAAATCAATATTAGTTCTAACATCAACATCTAAATTCTTAGTCTTTCTTTATAATATGTCGCTACGTTCGCTCCCCCTTTGGGATTGGGAAATTTATATCATAAATAGGAAAATATCAAAACACTGTAAACAATATTATTGGGGGACAGGAAATCACAATGAAACTCCTATTTATTTGAAGAGTGTTTAAAGGATGTTGCTATTTGAAAAAATGGTTAGAACGAAGGGTCTTTTTATCGAACCAGTCATAAAGAATGTATAGCCATGGCCAATTACATAAGCACAAAAAAAAAAAAAAACAATAAATTATTTAATGGCTTCTTGATGCCATGTCCATATCACTTAATTGACCTATAAAAAATTAGAGATTGGCTTCACGATGCCATAAAATAGGAATTATTCAATCTTGGTTCCTAAGATTCACCAATTCAACTACTCCTTAAAGGCTAAGTTTAGCATATATGATAAAACACAAGTCTATAGAAGTGAAAATAAATAGCATAACAATAAAAGAAAAGAGTTAGGAAACTCTCCTGCTGTGATCCATGAAAGCTTTCACTAAAATCTCATGAGTGACCCTCCCAAAGCTTGTTTAGGTCTTTGATGGCTTTCCTGAAGAAGCTGGAGTAGAAAAGAGTTCGTAGGTTAGAGAGGACAAATTTTGATTTGGATAGAAGAGATGAAAGGTTTAGGGTTCTAACCTCGGTCAATAGGGATGTGGATTTTGAGATAGATCTCGCTGGTATTTTTCCCATAACTCATCTGGTATCTCATTGCTAGTGTTGGGAGATCTGTTAATTACAAAGGTCACCACCATCTCAAGAAGTGTGAGAGAGTGGAGGCATCGTTTGGTGGGAATCAGAAAAAATGACATTCATGGGTATCAAGGGTTACGCTCAAAGGTCTCTGACTACACTAATTTTAGGCGCCAAGGTTTCAGATTATACTAATTTTGGGCACCATAAATTCCAAATATGCCAATGTTACCGCCTCAAGGCATCGAGCCTAAATATTATAAAAGCATTTAAATGTTTTAAAACTTTATAACTTTAAGAAAATTATTTTGAATAATCTTCATAAAATCTTATCTTTATGTTATATGGTTTATCAGATAAAACAAGTTTTTTAGTTTCAAAGCTTTAATATAAAGAAATTTGAGCAAGAATAATATTAATCTAATTCTAACTTTATCGAGTTAGGATAATTAATATTTTGAAATAAAGTACACATGCTGAATCAAATTTCAAGCTAATGAAACAAAGATCAAATAACATATTTGACAAACTTATGATACAAAACAATTCATTATTTGATATTTTACTATGTATGCATTTTTAAAATTTCTATATGCGAATTGAATAAGAACAAGCTTGGAATTGAATGAGCTATTAAAATAATCCATTGATTTAAAATTTTTTTTATTCTATTTTTAATCTTTCACTTATACGTTTTCCTCTATTCATCTTTCATAAAACAATTAATTATTTGGATCAATTTACTATGTATGCATTTTAGAGAATTTCTATGCGAGTGAATGAATAAGCTTGGAATTGAATAGACTATTAAAATAATCCATTGATTTTAATTTCTTTTTATATTCTATTTTTTTAATCTTTCATATAAATTTTCCTCCTATTTCATCTTTCATATTTTCTTTCCAATTTTGTAAGAACAAACATAATCATTATTTCCTAATGTTATCATTACTATTCCCATACCAATTGTTCCTATTGTTTCTATATCTCTGATATCTTTTTTTATTTCGTGATAGTTTTATTAATTTCATCTTTCAAATTCTTGCTATTTTAGTTTCACATTAACATTTTTTTATATGGAAGCTTCATTGATGTAATTATAGAAAAAAACAATGAAATAAAAACAGAAGTAGACTTTTCTACTTAAAACAAATTCAATTGAAATACATGAGTTAAAGTTCAAATGAAACTCGTGATTTAGAATTTTCATATTAAAAGGTAATTAAATACCAAAATATCTTAATAAACAACTTCTTGGAAAGGATAGAACTTCCCAAGGCATTTGTATTTATCTCTAATTGCCAAAGTATTCAATATATCATTTATGATTACAAGCATATTAATTTATACTACTCACGGGAGCCACATGACCTCCTACAATTGGTTCGAAGTCCACAATGGTGACACATGTTATGGGAGTGTAGTGCGTAGTGGGGGATCAAATTAGCAAAGTCCGTCATCGTCCATGTATCCCCCTATATTCTTGTTTGACTAGTTCAACGGCTTTCATGCTGACTTGATCTAACTAACTTGAGCTGGCTAGGTCGGGGCCCTATGTAGGGATAGCGTGACCTGCTTCCTTCGCTCAACTGCCCGATGTGTGTGTGATGGGTATCGAGTCCGATGCCATGGGCTCCGGGCTCCACACAGTCGATCAGATCACGTGTGACACACTTGGAATTAGACTTATCACATTCGACTTCTAGTATCATATAGTAAATTATAGTAAAACTTTAAATAACATATATATTATTTTTGTAACATTTTAATTGTTATCCATCCCCTTGACAGTGTATACATTAGATTTTAAAGTCATATTTAGGTTATGTTTGGGTAAACAGCTTGATTAAGCACTTATTTTATAAAAGTTTATTAGATGCGAGCTTATGTCATAAGTACTTTATTCAATAAGCTATTTGTGTTTTCATGCATATTTTAAAAAGCATTTATGCATTATTTGAAGGTGTTTGGATGCATTATTACACAAACACTTATAACAGTTGAAATTAATGAAAAGACTCATAGCGAAGCATAAATTGAATTGTTTGAATAAATAAGCGTTTGTCATAATTAAAAAAAACTAAAATTAATATTTTATATATATATATATATATATATAATGAAACCATGATAAAAATTTAAAAATAAAGTAAAGATTCACTATATACTAAAAAGATTTTTCATTCAAATGTAATGTCTAGTATAAAAAATAGCTAATGAACAATTATCTCCTATTCATTTTTCATATGCATAAATCCACACACAACCAAATGCATATCCATCCATCTAGCCTGTCCACTCAAATTGCCACCCCTTTCATCAATAGAATTTATTTCCTATTTTTAGATTTTTAAATTTATCTATTTTTGCATAGTTTTTTTAAAAAAAAATTTATATTTTCATTGTTTTCAGAATTTTTTTCCTATTTTTACATAATTTATCAAAAATTTACCTATTTTGTATAATTTTCGAAATTTGTTTTTTATTTTCAGAATTTTTCCCTATATTTACATATTTTTTCAAAAACATTTACCTATTTTTACATAAATTTTTAAATTTCTTTTATATTTTCAAAAATCTTATTTGTTTTACATAATTTATTTAAAATAGCCGGTTTGTCGTTAAGATAATCATTTTTAGGCTTCTATATAGTTTTTAAGCTTATTTTTTTTGATAAGCTTCTTCATGAAACACTTATTTAAATAGCTAAAATGAGCTTATAAGAAGGGTTATAAGTTATTTTTATAAGCTTTTCTAAACGCTTATAATTTTTATTAAAAGTACTTATATAAGAAGATAAACTAAAATAAGCTATAAATAAGCTCTCCCAAAGGCACCCTTAATCATATGATCAAATTAAAATATCTATTTATAAATTATTATATTGAATATGTTATCATCATTTTACAATAATAAAGAATTAGAGTAAATAATGACATAAATCATTAAATAAAAATGGAATTAGTACATTCATGTTTCTAAATCAATAACCATTTAAATTTCTTTTATTAAAATTTGAATCAACAAATATATGAATAACCATATAACATATTTAATATAAGGAAATAAAATTTTTACCTATGAGGTGTAGCAATGAATATACAATATCTCTAATTTATTTGGGAAAGGAAAAAGAGACAGTAGATTGAATATTAGAAACTCTCGTTTGAGGAGAAGAAAATAAAAGGAAAAAGAGAAAAAAAATAAAGAAATAAAAAAAGAAAAATAAAAAATAGAAGAAAAAGGGGTAAAATTCTTGCATCCCAATGACCTCCCATTCCCATCCCATCCCATCCCATCCCATCGATAATTTTGAAATTCGGTTTGTAACCTAAAGTTCATACCAGAGCTACCGGCCCTTTCTAACCCGAAAAGTGGATGGTGAGTACATGAGGTTGTGGTAGTACTTGAATCTAAGGCGGCCTTACTAGGGTTCATAGCTGACTGAAACTTCTTGATCTTCTTCTTCAAATTGAGTGTTCAATTCTTTTATATCATTGTCTGTTCTTTGGGAAGGTATGAAGCTATTGCAGCCCATCTGAAAAAAAAAATAATAATAATAATAATAAAAATTATATTATGGAGAAATTTTGTAGTTGTAATCCATGGATATGAATTAGTACAATGAAGATTTTGGGAATTACTTTTTACCCAATAGGGCTTGTAGAAGGATGATCATTCCTTGTTCATGGGGTGAAATTCCCGTGTAATCCACAGTCTGAGGTAGTTAGTCCATCTGAGTCTGCAACTTTTTGCTGCATCTCAACAGCCCTTTCCACACAAGAAAACACTAAATTTAGACCAAATCACGAGGCCGAGGCATCGTGTCATAAACTAAAAGTGAAATAAAACCATAAATTGTCGGTAAATAACACAATCCTAGATGGGGGATTTGTCCCAAAAAATGTGAAAAGGCGAAAAAAAAAAAAAAGGAAACCATGAAATTATGATTAAACAAGACAAACCCAGATGGGGGTTCAACACAAAAAAGGTGAAAAAGGAGAAAAAAAATGGCAGAAACCATGGAATTATGATTAAACAAGACAAACCCAGTATCACTTGTGGTGTGCCTTTTCTAGGCCTTCAAATATGTTTACATACATACTGCACAACAGTTAGACGCATAGAGAAAACAGTACACGGTATCAAGCCAAATAATCTACTCTCAATTATTGAGAAATTTCAACGATGAAATAGGGAAAAAAAAATCTTGAACGTACCATTTCTTCGAATGGCGACCTCACGCACACGTCGAACAAGACCAGTTACGGGATCAGTAAAGATTTTAGTCTCCAAGTTTCCCTCCAAATACAAAATTGAACTGTGATAAAAAGCATACCAAAATGATATTAACAGATTAGGCACAAGTGAGCCTAAATAAAAGTTGAACAAAATAAATATTAGAGGCAGAAAGCACTGAACCAATTTAAATAAAATAAATAAATGCAAATAAGAATAAAATCATGGTGAACAAAATCCACAACAAGAGGAAAGTCGATAAACCATGCCACAATGAGAAGGTTGTCGTGGAGGAATGACAACTATATAAAAAAGGGTACAAGAAACATTAGGAAAGAAGTAAACTTAAGATAAAAGACATAGAAATGCACAAATGAAGCAACATAAAAATCTCACAAACATTACTGTAACTTTTTCCACATCCTTCTACAAGCAAACACACATACATATCCAATGTTTTAACAGACTAAAAGTTATACGTATTGTGATAGGATATAAGAAAATAATATTTTTCTTATGGAATAAGTGTGTAAAATACAATACAAGTCCTACCTATTTAAATACAAAGGGAGACAAAAGAAACAATATCAAAGGCAAAAAAGGAAAAAAAAAAATAAAAAGGAAAATAATGATCAAACGAAGGAAATTATTTAAATTTTGGTCTTCCAGCGCTCTCTATAAGCTAGAATATAGGTCATATGCACCAATCTTGTTGCAAATGTCACGAATCCTTGGACATCGAAGCTTTTAGTGAAAATGTCTCTGGTTGGTCTTTCGACATAAATCACGAGGCAATCTTCTCGAAGATGAAGTGACAATGATGATATGTTTTGGTTCTCTTATGAAAGATTGGGTTAGAGACAATGTCAAGGGCTGCTAGGCTATCACACACAAGCTTCAATTGGTTCTTCCTTCCCAAATCTTAGCTCATGAAGGAGCTATTTGAGCCATATAAGTTCAATAGTTGCCAAAACCATAGCTCGATACTTAGCTTCAACACTAGACCTAGCTGCTACATAACGTTTCTTACTCTTCCAGGATATTAGATCCTTTGATATAACAGAGGATACGAATCACAACATCCCAGTGACTCACACGATGACTGAAGGAACTGACTAACTACACTCACAAGAAAGGAAATGTATGGTTGAGTGATGGCGAGGTAGTTTAGTCTCCATGAGAGTAGTTGATATCTCCCGGATCTTGTAGAGGCTCCCTACGTCTCGATTACAAGCAGGTCGGATCCATAGGGTGTCATACATGTTTACAATTTAGCATATAATTTCCTAATATATTTAGGACATGCTTCCTGCAAACATAACCACATCGGTTTAAGGTAGCTATCTCGATTCCCATAAAGTTCTTGAGTTTCCCCAAGTCTTTTATCTGAAAGGTGAAGAGGTGCTATTTAAGTTTCTGAAAACCATCCTGATCACTACTTGTTATAACAATGTCATCCACATAAACAATCAGATAGATGCACTACCTTGAGGATGTATAATGATAGAAAACAGAGTGGATCGATATGCTATGAGTTATACTAAACTCCTATACCATCGAGCTAAAGTGGCCAAACCAAGCTCGAGGGGGTTGCTTTAGGCCATATATGGATTGACATAGCCTACATACCAAACCAGATTCTCCCTTGAGCAACAAAACCAATTGGTTGCTCCATATATACCTCCTCTGCGAGGTCACCATGTAGAAATGCATTCTTGATGTCCAACTGAAATAGGAGCCAAGATCTCATAGCAACCATAGAGAAGTGAAGACGAATAAAAGGCATCTTGGCAATAGGAGAAAATGTGTCATAGTAGTTGGAGTCATATTTCTAAGTATACCCCTTGGCAACTAATCGAGCCTTAACACAGTCCACCCGCCCATCTGGACGTCTGGGTGTATAAATACTTGGCTGGCCAGCAAGAGACTTGGCTGACAAGTAAGAGCTAGGTCCCATGTGCCAGTAGAATGGAGAGCAACCATTTCTTCAACCATTGCTTGTTTCTAGCTTGGATAAGAGAGAGCATCTTGCATAGATTTAGGAAGTGAAACAGAAGACAAGGTGGAAATAAAAGCAGGACATGGTGAAGATAATTCAAGAAACTATTAATAGGATGAGGGTTACGAGAGGAGCGAGTAACTTTCCAAATGGTTATGGGAAAATGATTAGGAGCAGCAAGACGGGCATCATGGAGGAAGGTGCCATAGGAGATGAGTCAACCGGAGGACCGGTGTTAGTACGTGGGCGTCGGGAATAAACCTGCAATGGTCGAGATGTAGCCAAAGGTACGGATGGGGGTATCGACAGAAAAAGAGGGGTAGAAGAGATGGGACGTCGAGGAACTAAGGGGGGGGGGTGGGTTGGTGGGGAACATAGAGAGGGTTGGTAGGGGTTGCATAGATTTAGTGTGTTTGAGCCCGGTCGATTGACTCTTGTCGACCGCAGGCTGCTCGTAGAATGTCGGGTGACCTTGGGCATTTCTCACAATCGGGCGAGTCTCTGGCTGTACGGGGCTCGGCAGGGATACATATTTTTGTGTATAACTTTACGTCCCCAGTATACCGCAATTGACCCCGCGCTTGAGGGGTCTCATATCTGACTATCACCAGAGTAAAAATGACCTCTTAGGCCCTACATTATACTCATAACATATATCGACTATCGATATGATCCTGACATGAGTAAAGCGGCCACTTGGGCCACGTAAACAATACCCATGAAATATACGACTATATCGTAGTTCACAAGGGATTAATGATCTCTTCTTATCTGACACGTATATTAAAATGAAACATTCTAATATATATACTGGCCCAAAGCGTCGAACCATGACAGGCTTTCTTCTAAATGACCTCTATGATGAACCGTCTCCTCGCACGCTCCACAGTACTGTAAATAGTATCCTCGTGAGGTGAGCTAATGCTCATTAGTGGAATCACCACTAAAGTGGGCTACTCCACCTAAGTGCATATGCACGTATACAGAAAATAAACACACATTCAAGCCAGTACATGATCCTACTTGAATGTCCCTAATGAAGTCATCTCGTACCAGTCCTCATAGACTCCATCACACACTCGCCTAAGCCTCGTGTAAGGAATTATTATGTTGTTGTGGACAACCTCAGATGTATATATATCAATTTAGGTGAAGTCTCAGTAGATTGATCATTATTTATGGACTACCCTCCGTGTATATCAATTGGGCCGACTCAGACGATTGATATTTTATTTGGGTACCCTCAGATATTCATTATTTTTAGACAACCCTCGAACCATTCTCTAAAATTACCTCATGCACTCACTCCTATGGATCTAGGAACACAGGTGCATATGGAATGCATGATGCCAATTTCCATTTCAATTCTATAACACATGAAAATATATAATCATGCATATATTCACATAATTTAAATCCACACAATCATGTTATATATTTTACATTTCATAAACAAGAATTAGCTCACTTTGACCAAATAAGTCAAACACGAGCAATTCAACTTGAATCCTTTCGACCCAGACACATTATTTCACGAAATTATTTTGTGAACACTATTCTTCCGAGGAATAGTGAGCCCTCGGTTACTATTCTCGACAAATCACCCGATCATGAGTTCCACTTTATAGACCCGGTTTTTCACGGCCATTTCGGCCTCGCACACATCCAACACATGAATTGTGCGATTTATCACCTGATGAACGAAGCGGTCCATACCCGTTCGCGGACTGTCCCGAGAAATGGGTACCATAATTTCTCGCGCCGATCCCCAGAGTTTTGGGGCGGTTAAATGGTCGTTCGAGGCACCGACCAACGAAACATCAACGCGGCTCAACCCAAACAAAGCGTAAAAAACCGGTGGAAACCTGGTGCTCCGACTCTTAATCGCTACCATGACTCTGTAATATTTCACTACTATCCGTATCATTGCGAATTGGTGGATCTCCCGATTAGAGGAGGACTCTGTAGCTGGCTTGTGAAAGAACAGATTAGCTGTGGTTTCTCTGATTTTCTCTGCCTTGGAAGAGGATGACGCTGTTCTCGCATGTATCTTTGACAAGAATCAAATGACATTCTATTCTATTGCCAGTTTTGACGCTGGCATATCTTGACGATCATTTTAATATTTCTCTCAGCTACAACCTGGCATGATGCGTGTACTCTCGACTTATTGGCATAAAGTATTTCAAGGCACGAAGAAACGCATTACACAAGCATTACAACTAAACTTTCAGTTATATAAGTACCAATGTAACTCAGTTTTCCGCAGGCGATTAAACAGTATGAATCGTTTAATATCTGATATATGGGCGTTGGATTAACGCATTAATTTAATAAGTTAAAGTTTTGTTTTTAAGTGATTTCTTGTTTTGTTTAGAAGTATCATGATAGGTGAAATAAGCGAGGACGGTAGATAAATTAAAAATATTAATTGGCGGATGAAGGATTCAAGAAAATCTGAACATTCCCACCCAAATGGTTCATGGAAGCGATTGGACGCGTGGCGAAGTATGGAGGAAGGTGCCGCCGGAATGGGTGATGGGATCGGTGTTGGTACGTGGTGGTGGAATGCGGCACCGCATTGGTGGGGATGGCGGCAGGCTCAGGATGGGATTATCCGACCACGAAAAGAAGGGGGTGTAGAGATAGGACATTAGAGTAGAGGGAGAGGTGTAGGGAACATAGAAGAGTTCTCAAAAAAAGAGACATCGGCAGAAACAAAGTATTGATGTGTATTAGGAAAAAAACAATGATAACCTCATTGAAGTCGAGAATAATCGAGGAAGAGACACTTCCTGGCTTTGTGCGAGAAGCTTGTCTTGGGGAGTAGAATATGGATAAGGCCTGACAGACACGAGGGTTAGGTAGAAGAGGGTGGTTAGGAAAAAAGATGGAGTGAGGATACGCGCCACACAAAAAAACGTTGAGGAACCTTATGATGGAGTAGGATAATATGAGCGGTTTCAACTAAATGACGGTTCTTGCGCTCAGCCACTCCATTATGTTGAGGAGTGTAAGCATAAGAGGATTGATGAAGAATCCCATGTGAGACAGAAAGAAGGAAAATAGTCTAGAAAGATATTCCTTGGCATTATCACTTCGTAGGATATGAATTGAAGGATTAAATTGAGTTCGAACTTCAGCATGGAACTTCTGGAAAATAAAGAATAACTTAGCTCGAGTTTTCATTAAAGTAGCCAAGTACAACAAGAATAATCATCTGTAAAGTAACAAAGTACCAAAACTTCCAAGGTAGACTTCATGCAGGAAGGATCCCGAACATTAGTGTGAATGACTCAAAAAAGGAGACTTTGTTCGTTGATCTAGGTGTTTGGGGAATGGGACACAAGTATGTTTCCCAAGCTGACATGACTCACACTCAATTGAGGACAAACTAGAAAAATGAGGAACCATATTTTGAAACTTGGAAATATTCAGATGATTAAGGCGATTGTGAATAAGGAGAGGAGTTTCCATGGAAGTACAAGCAGTGGAAGATGAAGGTGAGCTGAGATGAAAGAGGCCCTAAGACTCATGTCCTATGCCAATCTTGTTCCCTGTACTCTGATCCTGCAATGTGGTTGAGTTATTAGACTAGATAATCAAACAATTAATGTCACGAGATGAAAATTAGATTAAAAGGATATCAAGAACATAAAGGACATAAGTAAGGGGTAAAGAAGGAAGAGGGCATGCCGAACCGATTCCTTTAGCTATGGTTTGGGATCCATTAGCTAAAGTAACCATGGATAAAGGAGTACTAAATGTAAGAGCAGAAAAAACGTCCTTATTATTGAAAATATGATCAAAGGCTCCCGAATTAAGAATCTAGAGTCTAGATGAATGTAGAATGCAAGCATAGCCATTGCTGGTTCGAGCAATAGATAAAATGGATGCAGATTTGGCTACTTGAGTGAGGTGGAGGTACTTCTTATACTCGTTTGGGCATAAGAATAACTCCCGGAGGTGTGGATGAGCTCCCTTTAGCAGGATAGAGTTGAGAAATTAGCATAATGACCGAGCAGTGCTTAAAAAGGAATAAACAACTCTAAAAAGTTGGATGTGTTGTAGAGTGTTGGAAAATACAAAAAGTGAGAAGATTCAAGCAATAGAAAAGCCCTAGAACCAGTCGACGAAGAGAAAAATGGGAAAAAAATGGCATTTTTCGGCACCAGAGGGGAGAAGCAAGGTGATAGGGAGACGGTCGGTAGCCGTGAGTTCGCGAGGTTGAGCGAAATCGCAGAAAGTTACCCCGCATTATCGACGTGGCGGGAATCTTTGTCGACGAGAAATGATGTGCATGGCGGCACGTTGTTGACCTTTTGATGCTAGAGTTGCTATTGAAAGATAGGTCCCGGTCGACAATGCGAATGGTGGTCGCTAACGAGTTGAGACAATCACCGAGAAAAATTTTCCTGGCTAGAGATGTTACATTCAGCGTAGAGAGCTCAGTGCTTTGAAGGATGAAGGTGGGGTGGCCGAAAAGACACCCAGCCACTAGATGGGCCGGTGGAATTGAAGACATGACAAAACCCTAGCCTGAACATTCCATGGCTCTAATACCATGTGAAATGATAGAAGAAAAGAATACTTTTCTTATTGAATGAGTGTGTAAAATACAATATGAGTCTACACATTTATATACAAAGGTAAGGCACAAGAAAACAATCTCAAGGGACAAAAAGAAGAAAATAATATACAAGTAAGGAAATAGTGAAACGAAGGAAATAGTCAAAGTCCGGTACTCAACATGTATTACATCCAATGTTTTGATTTATCATAAATGCTTACCTTACGCCTTAAGGCAAGGCTCCACAAATTGACCTCAAGGCTTAAACCTCACCTTATGAAGAAAAAATTATAGCTTTGAGACCTAAACTTCACATATCCATAAGGTTTGATCACATTTTCTTGTTTAGGGGTAAGACGTCTTTCCTATATGAATAAGGCATTATTTAGTAAGTGGAGCTGACTGTTTGCTAATGAGAGGGACTTTATGTGGAGAAGGGTGATTAGCATATTTGGGGTGGATTTAGAGGGTGGTATCACAGGGATCTCGGGAGGCTTAGGGAGGCTTTAGGAATGATTGGAAAACAACCTGGGCTAAGGCGCACCCTAAGGCACGAGCTTTAGTGAAAATGAGGTGCACCATATTTTACATGTATAGTTTTAGGTAATATGATCAAATTAAACTATCATTTATTTGTCATAAGCACAAATAATATAAAATATTATATAAAATTTAGGGTTTAGGGTTTAGGGTTTAGAACATGAAATAAAGAAACAAATAAAATGAGTTTGAATAGATGTATAGAATTGATTTATTAACTTTAAACCTATTTTTATTTTCCTCCAAACTTTCCTTCCACCCATTTTTCCTCTCTATTTTCTTTTCTTATTACTCTCAGAGTTCCAAACAGAGCCTAAATGTTTGGAATAAGAATTCTTAAATGGAAGAATATGAAATCCATATTTACAATTTAAAACAAAGAATTAGAAGAGATGGTAAAGACAAAACAAAGAACAAAAAAGAAAAGAAAAAACAATACATTTAAGTATCATAATTGAATTTCATAGAATTGTAGTCAATATTCTTGATAGGGATCAAATTTTGACAGTACTAATCTTTTAATAGATGCTTGAACAAAAGGTTGTAAGCAAAGTATAATAAGTAATAATTGATAGCTTTTTCATAATACATATAATTATTATTACAAAAGCATATGTATCTAAAATAATTTAAAACATATGACACATTAATGCATTGAAATCTGTAATTATAAAACCCGGGAAAATTCGAATTTTCTGAAAAATGGTAAAATGGTAATTTCGGTCAAAACCCGAAATTTTCTAGATCTCGGAGGAATGAAACGGACTGCAGTTGGGAATCGTATCATGAAATCTAGCTACCACGTCGAATTCGTCGAATTTCGAGACAGTCGAAATTTCACGTTTTCGAGGCACCGGGTGTCGGGTGTCGTAAAACGGCTTGTGAGAGCATGTGATGTTGTAAGACGAAAATTCAATTACGGAAAAAGGAGTAAAATCGTAATTTCGGTAAAATCAAGAATTTATTCTCTAGATCTCGGATGTGAAACAGATTTCAACTGTTGAAATTGTCTCATGAAATCTAAGCTAGCACGTCGAATTTCGTCGAATTTCGAAGGCAGTCAGGTTGCACGTTTTGAGGAATTTGAGAAGTAGCCAGGTGCGGTAAAGCGATATTTGATGTGACAAGTACTTTTATAACATGTCTTTCATGTGACACATGTTTGTTGCATGAGTAGAGAAATGATGGAAATGGACGGCCGAGATAGTGTCAAATGTCAAAAATCCAAGAGTGAGGACATAATTGGCAATTTGGAATTTGATTAAATGACACTAAAGACAAAACATGGATAGTGTCGTCTCTCTAGGTAAGAAAAAAAAGCCAAAACAGGAAAAAGAAGAGGAGGTCGTCTGAGTAGCCCGATTTTGAGAGTTTTAGTGAGAGAACATGCAACTTCTCTCTAGATTTGTAGGCGATCAATGGGTTGAAATCAGCGGGCGAAGGAAGGCATTGCGAGGCCTATGCGTGGACTCGGTTTCTTGGAGTTTTGACAAACTTCAGGTAATTAGGAGTTTCATCCTACTTGAGTTTTACTTTGTTTAAGTGTATTTACGATGTTTAGGTTGATTGAGGTCGTGAGTGGCGTTTGATCGGTCTGAAGCTTGGGCAAATTGTTATGAAATTTTGAAACCCATTTGTGTCGTCGTGACGTGCCTGGGCTGTTTAGGTTGTAAATTGTATAAGTGTGAAACAATTTGTGTTGTGATGTGTATGAGGGCGGAAATGGCTATACAATTCGGTTTCACGAGGTGAAACCGATATTGGGTATTTGGATGTGAACAGTGACCCGAGGGTTTCACTGTTCACGTGAATAGTGACACGAAAATAAATTTTTGTGTGAAAATGTGTTTGGTCTAGTAATTCAAGTTGAATTGCTTGTGTTTGATAATTAGCACAAGTGAGCTAATTTTTGGTGTAATGGATTGTGTAATTACATAACATGTTTGTGTGATTAAATTATGTAAATGTATATCATGTTATATATATTTGCATGTGTTATATGAATTATCTTGGAATTGGCATCATCGTTCCATTTGCCTTTGGGGCACCTAGAGCAAATAGGGTGAGGGCAATGAGGTGGATACCTGAGAGAAGTGTTTCGGAGGGTTGACTAATTATAATAATTATCGAAGTGTGTCAATTACAATATCGGAGGGTAGTCCATATAAAATATCAATCGTCGAAGTCGGCCTAATTGATATACGTTGGAGGGTTGTCCACTAAATAGATCATCGGGGTCGGTCCACTACTTATATCGGAGGGTTGTCCACAATTAAAACAAATATCTTTGTTTTTTGAAAATAATGATTCTCATCACGTGGCTTAGGCAAGTGTGAAGTCGGTGGACTCGGGGTATGAGGTTGATCATGTAGACATTCAAGTAGGATCACGCATTTGCGGATGTGTTTACTTTGAGCATTGCATATGCACATAGGTGGGCGTAACCCGTTTAGGGTGATTCCACTGCGAGCATTAGCTCACCTGTCAAGGGATTATATTATTTAATTACGGGAGGCGCACGAGGCAGCTCTAGAGGCCGATATTGAAGAAAGTCGGGTTGTGGCTTTGAGGGTTTATGATGTGTACATAACAAATTAGAATTCTAGAATTTTAATATATGTTGTATAAGAGCAAATTATTAACTCTTGAAACTATGGTGTATATAGTTGATATATATTGATGAGTATTGTGTATGGGCCCAAGTGGCCTTTTTACTCATGATATTGATGTTTGGGACATGTTATGTACTATGGGTAGAGCTCCCTGTACAAGGGAGACTATGCCCGATTTTCATGAGTTGTGTCGGGTAACCCGACATCCACTACTATTCCGCGAGTTGACGGGTTGTCAACGGACCCCCGGGTTTGGGGTGTCACAGCTTGGTATCGAGCCTAGGTATATGGCTACCTAGGGCTTGAGGGATTTGGGGCTGGGGCCCTTAGTCTTTGAGGTGTAAGAACATCACCACTAGGTGTGGTTCGATGTTAAGTTTAGGTATGAGATTACCTAGGAAATCACGGGACAAAACTAGGACACTGCATTCATGTGTTTGGTGTGTTTTGTGTGTGATGGTGTGTATGCCATGTTGTATGTATTGTGTGGTTTGTGTGCTTAGTGATTAGCACATAGGAAAAACATGAGGTGTTGGAAAATTTTTTAGGAGTGTTTACAATGTGTAAAAACTGGAACAAAGAGGAGAAATAAAATAAATTTGAATAAATTTATTTGGGTTATTGGAAAATGAAAAAAAAAAAAATTTATTTTCTAAGGTTTTACATTTGGTAAAACTGAAGAAAATTGAAAAAAATAAATTTTTATAAGTTTATTTGAGTGTTCTAGAAAATGAGAAATTAAGTTTATTTGAGTGTTCTAGAAAATGAGAATATATATATATATATATAGGTATACTTTTTTGGTATCTTCCGGTAGGCTGGAATAAATGAAAAAAAAGGAAGAAAAATTATTTTCCTAAGGTTTCACAGGTGTAAAGCGAAAATTTAATAAAATAATTTTATAAATTTATTTGATGATACGGAAAAGGAGAAAAATAGGTATATATTTTTTTAGTGTTTTCCAGTAGCTGGCAAGAATGAAAAAAAATAATAATAATGAAAAACGAAAAAAAAAATGTTGCAGAACTAAATGGGCTACTGCCCATTTTAACATGGGCATTGTATCTAATACGAGGACTAATATCGTGGCTGAGGGGGGCTTGAATGGCTAGAAGTGTAGTGCAATAAAAGAATTGTATTGCAACCTTGGGTGTGTAGTTAGATGGGTTTGTATTGCAAGAGAAGGGTTTGTATTGCAAGAGAAGGGTTTGAGTGACTGAAATTGTATTGCAATAAGGTTTTGTATTGCAACAGGATGGCTAGATTAGCTTGGGTGAAAAACCGTGTCACGATACAATTATTGTATCGTGACTGAGGCGGCTGGAATGGTGTTGGTGAGGATTGTATCGCAATACAATAGGTTGTATTGTATTCTGGGTGGGGCCGGGAGGCAAGGTTGTATTGCATCCTGACCTTTGCTTTTGCCACGGCGTGGGCGCGCGGCACGGGCTCGCGGGGCGGTGGGCGGCCCCGGGCGGCGGCGGCGGGCACGGGGGCCTTGTGCTGCGATCCCAGCCAGCTAGAAGCGCCCCTACGTACCGGCCCATTTGGGCGCTCACCCGGCACGACGATTGAGGCCTCGACACGGGCCCGGGTGGCCGCGTGCAGCCACGCACCGCGGCTGAACCGACTGTCTTGTGCTTGTTTGGGCAGTTAGTGCTTAGTGCTGACTCCATATTTCCGGTTTTGGACTTCCATCTTTATTTCTGAGTCTTTTTGAGCCTTGTTCGCTGAACATTGTTCATCCTGAAAAAAAAATGAAATTTTTTTAATAAAATAAATAAAATAAAATCAAATAGAAGCGAATTTTGGAAAAAAATGAATTTGAAATAAAATTTTTGTGAATAAAATTGATTTGACATGTGAATTAATTGTCGCATTGCATTCAAATGCGGGGACATAGAATATATTTATCTGACCAGTATGAATAGTGTCACCGAGTTTGTGTTTATGCCTTAGAATCTTTGCATTGTATTTAACTTGCCATTAAACTCCATGAGATGGCTAGTCGAGGACGAGGACGTAGAGGGCGTCCACAGGGTACTAGTCAGGCACCACCGGCATTTGACCAGCCACCAGTATTTGCACAGCAGGCCTTTGTAGAGGCTGTAGGTATTGCGGTGGCAACTATATCACAGGCTGGTATAGCAGGTAGTCGGGGAGGTCCTAGTAACCTCCACAGGTTTAGGGCGCATCATCCTTCGACATTCATTGGGGGAGGAGATCCGATGGTAGCAAACCATTGGTTTATGCAAATCGAGAAAGTGTTAGAGGCCATGGAGATTACCTCACGGCGCGACCGGGATCGGGATTAGGCTGCGTTCGGTAGAGGGTGAGGCCCGAGTATGGTGGAAATGGCGGACCTCTAGAGACTTAGAAGTATGACATGGGCGGGGTTCGAATTTGTTCATGGGTAAGTACTTTCGGATCTTTACTTGAGGCATCACGAGAGCTTAGAAGTTCTAGAAATTTGACGGGGTGATATTGTGATGGATTATGTGGCTAGGTTCCACGAAACTAGCCCAGGTTGCTAATGATTACGTGGCGCGGAGCATGTGTGAGGTTAGGAGATTTGAGATGGTGAAGTTGTCCATTCGGGCCAGGATTGTAGGACTTCGCCTACAGGATATGGACTCCATGGTTGGGACGACCCATACCATAGAGAGAGAGTTGGGCTTAGAGGTTAAGACCTTAGAGGAGCCTTTGTATGTGAGTTCTCCCTTAGGGATTAGGGCGAGAATAGGGATGATATGTCATGGTTGCGAGTTAGAGATGTCGGGGCTCTCCCAGGTGGACTTGAGGATCATGTGGGCATTATCGAGTTCGATGTCATCAGGGATGGATTGGATGGCTGACTTCTGAGTTGTTATCGATTGTGAGCGCATGGGAGGATTCTGCCACACCTTGAAGCGGTACTGTTCAACAGGCGTATTTCGGGGCGAGCATGATATTTGCCCCAAGCGGTATATGAGTCAGTGTCGGGGACGGAGTTGGCGGGTTAAATATTAGCGAGCCTTACACAGGGGCGAAAGGGCTAGACTTAGATCTACCTCAGTAGTGTGCGAGAATATGTGGATATTTTCAGAGAAGATCTACAGGTACACGCCTCCACATAGGGTAGTAGACCGGTATCGGAGGATTACACCACGGTAATTCACCCATCTCTATGACTCCGCATAGGATGGCACGAGTTGAGTTGGTCGACTGTATTGATTCTGAGATAGTTGAGCAGGGGTTACGATCGAGAATCGAATTTACGCACCCATTGCAGGGATTGACGATTTGTTTGATCAGTTGAGAGGAGCGCGAGTCTACTCCAAGATAGACCTTCGCACTGGTTACCATCAGTTGAGGGTTAGGGAGATAGATATCCCTAAGACAGCGTTTAGGACGCGTTATGGGCACTTTGAGTTTATAGTGATGCCCTTTGGATTGACGAATGCGCCAGCAACATTCATGGATCTCATACATAGGGTGTTCCAACCCTATCTAGATCAGTTTGTCGTAGTCTTCGTGGATGACATTTTGATCTACTCCCAGTCAGAGTGGGAGCATGAGTATCATTTGAGGATCGTTTTACAGTTGCTAAGAGACCATCGGCTGTACGCTAAGTTCAATAAGTGCGAGTTTTGGCTTCGCGGTGAGATTTTAGGACATGTGGTGTCTGCGTCGGGCGTGTCAATGGACCCGAGAGAAGGTTGAAGCGTGATGAGTTGGAGACCCCGGGAAATCCCGATGAATGGAATGGTTTCTTGGGATTGTTGGGTGATATAGGAGATTCATTGAGGATTTCTCCCGGATAGTAGCACCTATGACAAGGTTGACCGGAAGGAGGTGAGTTTGATTAAGGATGACCCGTGTGAGGAGGCATTAGGGGAGTTGAAGGAGACTTACTTGGCTCCTATCTTGATAGTCCGGACGGGGAGACAGGGAATTTTTATTGTATTGTGATTCCTCGAGGGCCGGATGCAGGATGTGTTTGTCTGCGATCCGGGAGGAGTGGCGCTTGTACAGTTCCGCAGGTTGAAGAATCTATGGCGATTACCACACGACATGGGTTAGTGGCCGTAGTCTTCGCGCCCGAAGATTTAGGCGCCACTACTTTATATGGCGAGTTCGAGGGTGTACTTTCGGACCACACAAAAGTGAAGTATATCTTCACGCAGCGGGACCTCAATATGAGGCAACGCAGATGGATGGTGTTCCTAGATGATTATGACTTCACTTTGCATTACCATCCTAGTAAGGCAAATATGGTGGCTAATGCACTCAGTCGGAAGTCACGGGGAGTATTGGCTAGTATAGCTTCCCGGGAGTGGCGGATGCACCGGCTGTGGGGCGGTTGGAGCTCTGATGCGGTGGCGAGACTCAAGGTACGTTAGGGATTTTGGTAGCTACACCGTCTCATTGACGAGTGATTGAGTCCGGTGTGAGAGCGAGAGATAATTAATCCATCCCGGGGAATGGTCTGATCAGTCTGAGGTAATGGGGCTGGACCATCATAGATGGTAGTCTTTGTGGTATAGGGCAGTAGTGGTTCCCATTCGACCGATTTGAGAGAGATTCTCGGGAGTTTGTTGCTCTGGATTTATCGTGCATCGGGTGGCACGAAGATGTGAGATCTTCGTCGTCGGTGTGCGGAGCGGGATGAAGAGACACGTAGGGACTTTATGCGACGATGTCTCACGTGTCGGCCAGTTAAGAGCGAGCACTAGAATCCAGTAGTACGCCCGGCCATTGGGGTAGGCTGAGTGGAAGTGGGAGCACGTCGTGATGGATTTTGTGACCCACTTTCCACGGGACAGCTAACGAACATGATGCGGTATGGTGATGAGTGGATAGGCTCACGAAGTTGGCACATTTTCTATTTGTGCGGATGACCTTCTCATTGGAAGTGCTGTAGGTTGTACATTCGAGAGATAGTCGGCTACATGGGTACAAGTATCCATAATTATTAGGATAAGGACTGAGTTTGTGAGCGCACTTTTGGAAGAGTTTCGAGTATGGGCCTGCGGCTGGCGATGAGTATAGCTTTCACCCTCGAGGCGGATAGTGGGTTTGAGAGGACTATACGGGTGATGGAGGACATGTTGCGAGCATGCATCCTGGATCATCAGGGTAGCTAGGAAGAGCACTTGCCCTCAGTGGAATTACGCTGCAACCGCGGTGATTCTCAGAGTATATAGATGGCACCATATGAGGCATTGTATGGGAGGCCGTGCGGATCACCGTTATGTTGGACCGAGGTGGGAGAGAGCTCCATCACTGGTCTGATCGATTAGAGACACCTTGAGAAGGTGGAAGCGATCTGACCGGCGTCTTCTCACGGATCGAGGCCGGCGAGAGAAGAGCTATCGCGGACGTCTGACGTCGACTCTTAGAGTTCGAGGTTGGTGATCATGTCTTCTTGGTGATGCACAGAGAGTGGTCGGGTTCGATGGCTGAGGAAGCTATCGCCAAGGTTCATTGGGCCTTTCGAGATACTCGAGAGGGTAGGCACTGTTGTGTACAGGTTGGTGTTACCACCCAGCATGTCAGGTGTCCACGAGGTATTTCATGTCTCCATGCTTCGGAAGTATACTCCAGATCCAGCTCATGTGGTGGATTGGGGACAGATTGAG